>CAXAMN010017546.1:1906-47891 GCA_963970005.1 Durusdinium trenchii
AGTAGCGAACCTTGCTCCTAGTAGTACGGCCAGGAGCCCCTAGTAGCGTTCTTTGCTACTAGTAATTCCAGGAGCTAGTAGCGTCCTTGCTCGTAGCGATGCCCTTTGTTTCTAGCAGCGTTCTTTGCTACGACAGGAAGAACTGATGGCTGAAAATCGATCACTGAAGAACGATTGCACCAAGCTCCGCTCTGACGTCCCACTGGCAGAGCTTCGGGATATTCTGCCGGTCCACCCGATGGGGTAAGAGTCATTCAGCCCAATGTTCATGAAGGATCCATCGAAGTCCGTGTCAAGTCGGTGCATGAAATGGTATTGAGTCTGTGCAAGTCCGCCTGGGATGATCAAATCCGTGTCTTGCTGACCGAGGCTGGTGGGTGTGTCGTAGAATTCCTCAATCTGGCTTAACGGACTTAACAACTCAACAAGTGCAAAAGACTCGGAGCAAGTTGCTTGACACACAGCTTGAAGCACTCTTGAGCACACCCTGTATTTCCCTAGTCCTACATGTTCTGAGCTCTTGGGCCGGCATCGGAACCTGTTCTTGCCAATCAGCCCATCGCAAGGAATTCCTGCGCGGGTCAGACATCACGGATTCTGCCTGACTGTGTCGCTGAAGTGCCTCTGGACTTCCCATCGCCCCGTCCTCCCAGGCGATGCAACCAGCGGAATTTGCGGAATTTCCGCCGGATCAGGAGCAAGTTCCTGCAAAAAACATGTCATCAGCACCCCCGTGTGTTCAATGATTCTTGCAACCTGCCATTGGTGAATGTGTCAAAAAGCTCGTTTGGGCTAATTTTGCATGTCACGCCTGTTTTTGGATGGTTAAAAAGAAGTGCTGTATTGGTTGCTGAAAGGTGTTGATCGGGGTTTGGCTGGAAGGGCATTCCCGTGGAAATGCACAAGGGGTGGGCAGATGGCAAACTGAGCCTGAATGAGATCATGAAACAAATCCATGGTGAATCAAGCTGCTGGGTCCCCGCCATTCATACTCCCGAAGATTTGGGACAATCTTGGCAAACTGAAATTGCGTCCACTTTGGCCCCCCACCCCCACTCCAGGCCGAAGCAAGTTCGCAAACAATGTGTTTAAAGTTCCTAAATTAAAGTTTCCGCAAAGCAAAGACAGGTCGCTCGCAATCACAACAAACGTCACTACTTCGGGAGCTTCTACACAAACCAAGATCATATTTATAGCACGAAGCCACATACACAAAGAAATATCGACATCCCCAAAAATGCAAATCGCATGGCCGCTTGTAGGTGCCGACACCAAAATAATGCATCCCAACAACGGCTGAAACCGCAGAGTGCTATACTCTTCGATAAATATGCTAAACAGCAGAAGTGTCCTTGAGACAAGGCTGTTGAGGGGTTAGAAGAGACCGATCCAGTTCCCTGAGTCGGATCTCTCTTGAGTGAAGCCAAAAAAAACACAGCTGAGTCGGATCTCTTTGGAGTCTATGGCACAGGCATCTTTGACGCGATCCCATCACCTCTAATCTCCTGGCAAATCAGGGAGATCGCCTATGAGATCAATGGATTCAAATCATGAGTCTGAGCCAGTCTGAGCCTGAGCTGCCAGGAAAGAACAACAGTTTCATTAGAATGTCTTACTGGCCTGACAAGTTGATACCAAGAGTCAAATACGCAAAGAGTCACATTGTTCAAAACGAACAGAGTCAGCCTGGGCATATGCTTGCTGCATTTGGGGAAGTTGAGGTTGCGGCCTGAGAACACTGAAAAACAAGAAACCTCCAAGATCACAGATCAAAAAGAAAAACAAAACAACTGAAGGGCCCCGAAAAGGATAGACATCTATCCAATGCATCATATGATCATATGTACTTTGCAGCAAATTTAGAGAGGTCAAAATTGTGCAATGAGAGGTCGCTTGGCACTCCATTTTTGCAATGCAGCTTTGAGGCTCCTCGCGTTGGGCTTTGATAAAAGCTTGCATACTGCTGTAGCACCTGGGCAAATCAAGCACCTAAAGGTGGCATCTGTCATCAACAACAGAAAGAGTAGGATAAGGTATCCAAAAATGCAATCGCATGCCAGCTTCGCCCATGCATCTATGTCAGAGCGAAGAATTGAAACAGCAATCTGGCAAGAACAAATTGAATTGATGCACAACGCAGCATCGAACAGGGCATACTGCTGTGCAACGTGCAATTGAATGTCATACAAATAGGAGGACCAAAACAAGATCTTGCCACTCCTTTGACTACAAAGCAACGGCCTGCCGGACAGCTAAGACCTCAGATCCAGCAATGTTCATTGGAAATCCTGTCGATGGAACGGTCACAGTCGATCGACCTGCATCGGTTGCGACAGGTCAATCGCAATGTCTGAAACGTCAGCCTCGGTGTCGATGGCGAAATCGAGAGGTTTCGACGCAAAACACCAGTAGCTCCTTGCTACTAGTGGTAATGCCAGGAACTACTTGTAGCTTCTTGCTACTAGAAACTAGTAGCGATGCACCTTGTTACTAGTAAACAGGTTTGGAAGTTTCGACGCACCTGGATCAAGAGGAGGTAGCGCCGACCACCCACGATGATACTGAACATGTGCGTCAAATTGGAAAACCTGAGAATGCCGAAATATCTGTGACTTGCAAAGCGGTCTTAAACAAAGTGTGACTTAAACAGGTTGATCACTGCCGAAAACAAACAGGACATGAGCTTGCGACAGCAGCCCGGATTTTCTTCTGGCCATCAGAACTCCAATCTGATTGGAACAGCACGGGTCTTGGAGGGGAAGTAACAAGAAGCTACTAGGGGCTCCTGGCATCGCTACTAGGAGCGTCCGGACGCTACTAGGGCCTCCTGGCCTTACTACTAGTTGCAAGAGCGGGGATTCACAACCCGGGCCGGGGGGCCATAGTGCCGCAGTTGCACATGCGGTCTTTTTCGAGCGACTCAAGGGCCCTGCGGTAATGCGGGCTCAGTGCAAACGTTCAAAAGATCCTATGGACCTGTGGGACATGAATGCATCGCGAATCTGCACTGGTCTATATTTTTTAGACGTGAGCAGACTGCGAGCGCCACGCTCATGGCCAGCAGCGCACCGCGACTTGTCGTGGTAGCAGCCGCGCCAGCCGCCTTCTGCTCTGCGTCCTCGTCGCGCATGAGGGCCAGGTGGTTCTGGTTCAAGAGGTCGCGGAGCTCGTGAGCGGGCTTGATCTTCGTGAGATGATCAGCCATCTGGGCGAAAGTCGGCACCCAGCGGTAGATCTCCTTCATGAACTCGCCGCTAGGGTCCAATTCCTCAGCGGCCTCACGAAGAGCTCCAATGTCCAAAGTCAGCCGCTTTTCTTGCGTGCTGCTCAGCGGGCCGTCCTTCACCACCAAATCGTAGAGCGAGCGGCAGTCAGTTGCCATTGGTACTCCTCAATCATCATCTCGGCCAGGAGCTCGCGGGTGAAGAGGGCCGCATCAGTGGCCGTGTCCAAAGCCATGGTTTCCGCAGCGAGGGTGCTGCGGCACCGGCGGCGGATGCGATGTGATCGCCATTCCACCAGGTTGGCTCTGTCACCGGCCGGCGAGAAGACCTCAGGTCCGGTCACGTAGACCATGTAACCGGCCTGCGAACGCAAGTCCTCAGCGTTCGCCCATGAAGCGTCGCTGAAGGCCACGATGCGTGCCGTTGCCAAATTAATCGGCACGAAGGTCAGCTTGAAGTTCTCCGACTTCATGGCCTCCTTCAGCAGCTTGTTCACCTCGATCAGGTGGGTGACTGTGGGGCGGCTTCCGCCTTGGTTCAAGGAAGCGCCTGCTGCAAGGTCCGGTCTGGTCTGACCAGTAAGCCAATGCAAACAGCCAATGCCCGACTTGAGCTCAGTGATCTCGGGTTGCGTCAGGGCATCGTCCTTCATGAGGCTCCTCCACTTGGGAATCGGAGAGAGCGACAGGGCTTTGACAAAGGAGCGCTGGGAAAGTGCAAGTCCACCATCATTTAGCCGGGCGATCTCCTTTCCACCATAGACCAACTTGTCCTCGTTGCGGAGGTCATGCCAGTCGCCGAAGTCAAAGCTCTCGCGAACCTTCTCCAAGATCTCGTCGCCGATGCCCGGCTTGCCGACGCAGACCAAATCGTCCACGCGTGCACCAACTGCCAGGACCAAAAGGTGGTCGACGTAAAAGAAGAAGAGGGCCTTGTCCAAAGTCGACTGAACAAAGCCGAGCTTCACCAAAGTGTCCCGGAGGAATCGCCAGAAGAGTCTCGGGCTGTTGGCGAGGCCGAAGATGCCGCGCACCACGAGTAGCAGCTGGCCTGGTAGTAGACCTGGTAGTCCTTCTCGGGGCTGTCGGATGAAGAGTGGGTCCTTGCGCTGGGCCAGGGACTGGTCGCCTTGAAGGAAAGCGCCTGTGATGTCAGCGCAAACCACGAACCAGCCGTCAGATGAAGCTCCCAGCTGCAGCAAAAGCATCAGGCCCAGGCGTGTCAAAGTGGGCGCATCACGCCGAAGCTCCAACAAGTCAGGGTCCGCATCTCCTCGACATACGATGCGAGCCTTTGGCTTGATCTCCAGCCAAGGGGTTGCTGCGTGCTTATCTCTGTAGCAGACTCGGGCAGCCAAGATGCGGGACTTGTCGATGTTGTTCTCCACGTAGCGGCTGCAAGCCGTGTCCAAGACTTTGACCGCCTCATACTTGAGCCAGGTGTTCCACTCTTTGACCAAGGCCTGTCTGTAGAGCTCCTTCTGCTCATCAGGGATGGCGCTCCAAGGGAGTTCCTTCTCTAAGGTTTTACGGTCTTTGCGAGACATGGTTTGAGGGTTCTGCCAGTCCAACTGCACCTCGAAGATGCCGGACTGCGTCACCACCTTGAAGGTCGTAGTGCCAGTCCAGTAGTGGTCCATCGGGACGTTGGAGTTGGGTGGCAGCCAAGTGTCTCGTCTCACCTTCCGCTGTCCAGAAGTGCGCATCACCGTGATCCTCTTTGGTGACAGACTGTCCAGCTGGACGGGAAGATCTCGAGCTCGACAAGGGTCGTATAGAGCTCGACGAGGGCGTCGGTGAAGTCGGACAAGTAGGCCTCGCGGCTTATCGTAGTACCAGGAGTCCTTCGCGACCTCTGACAGCACCTCATAGACTGTAGAGTTCTCACCTTCTGCACGAGATGTGGTGAGCAGAATCTCCATCTCCTCGGCTGATGGCATCACGGCTGCTTCTGAAGGGGCGGATGCCGATGGTGTCGTCCTCAACCTCTTTGGGTCCGGTTCCTTGGACCAGAGCTGTCCCACCGGAGTGCCAGGGGCTCGTGAGGCAGCCGGCAACGTAGTCAAGTCCGTGCCTGTCGAGTCCACGGCCTCGGATGGAGCTGGTGGAGGTAGTTCGGCAACAGGTTCATCTTCCATGTCTTCTGGAACAGGGATGTCTGCAGGGTCCACGACGGTAGGCGTGTACTCCTCGTCAGGCTGGTCCAGGAAGAGGGGGACCTGATCAACTTCCTCCTCCTCAGGCGGTAGTGCTCCGTCTGCAGCTCGGAGGTCCAGGTAGTCGTCCGGAGGGTTCTCCTGCAGCTCCTCCAACACATGTTCATGAACGGGCCAAAGCTCTGTCCCGAAGGCGGGTCGAAGCTGCTCCTTGGAGACCAAGACACACTTTCCGTTGGAGCTGACCCAGAAGTTGTTCTGCTTGGCTGAACCATCGCCTTTGTGTGGGCCGATGATGATCCCACGATACCATGAAGCAGGTATCCGCTTTCCCTTCTGGCCTTTTCGGCCTTGCTTGTATTTGGCTTCCCGCCAAAATGCCACCAGTTCGCCTGGTTCATAGGTCTCTCGAGGAGGATGAGATTTCCTCAAGATGGCGGTGCGAACCGCTTCATTCAATCGGTAGGCCGTCACCTTCTCATCGGCTGTTGCTCGGATTTGACTTCTCTTCCGGAGCTCACTGTCAACGTCCATAGCTTGCAAAGCTTCAAACTTGCCGTCCGGTGAGAGGACGTCAGTCGGTATGACAGGGCTCTTGCCAAACAGCCATTGGTAGGCCGAGCAGCCACTGGTTCGGATCTTGTCATTCATCGCGGCTGCGACGGCACATGCCATTGTCTTCATGTCTCGGGCTCCTTGAAGTGAATATTGATCTATGATCTTCCGCGCAGTGTCCTTGAAGGCGCGGTTATAGGCCTCGATTTCGCCAGCTTGCCAGTGTGCTTCCGCTGGAGGTGTGTCAACCGTAGTTCCCATGGACCGAATGCGCTCCAGGAAATCACCTTCGAAGGCGCCATCTTTGTCCACCCATAGCACCTGAGGGTAGCCTGCCCAGGATGCCCACAACATAGTGAACAGATCCCAAACGTCGCCAGGATCCCTGCTGGGGCTCGGGTAGAACACGTTGAACGAGCCGTTGGGTTCGAGGATGCGCAGGAACTGAAACATCTCGCCTGCAACGTCCGGCACGTTCACAAAGTCCATGCAGAGCTTGGAGTTGAAGGCTCCAACCACTTTGAAGGAAGTGGGCCTCGGAATACGTGGTCTCCGAGTGCGTTCGCACACTGCACACTTCATTCGCCTGCTCAGCTCAATGGCCTCGGGCTCAACGTTTCCAGCTTGTATCAAAGCCCGGGCGAGGTCAGGCTGAGAAGGATGGCCCAAGTTCTTATGCAATTTGACCACGGTCGGTGCCAGCTTCTTCTGTTTGACATTGAGTGGTGGCCCAACGAACCAATGCTCCCCATAGGACTGCTTCAGCAGCGTCTTCTCAGGGATCTCCACCAATGCCTGGTCGTCATACGGCACGATGTAGTGGTCTTTGGAGTCCTCTATGGCCACGAACTGCTTCGGAGGTTCCGGTTCTGGCCGAGGCTCTGCGGGATCGCCAGGTGCATATCCCAGCACGAAAATCGCCACCCGCACCGGGGTGACAAATCTCTCCCGTGGCGCCTGGGCTGTCTTCAGGTACTCAGTCTCGATGGTGAGGGTATCATCGTTCAACAGGAGGACTGAGCATCTATGGCAGTCTTCAAGGCCAGGTCGCACACGTTTTGCTTTGGGCAGGTGTGCCAGCTGGATGTTCATCACCTGCCAGGGTACCAAGTCACAAATCTTCTTGTAGAGCTCGGAGTCGGGCGCCACGAAGACACTGCCTTGAACTTTTCTGGCCAAGACTTCTTCAGCTTCTGCAAGGAGTGGGCGCCACTTGTCTTCCTCTTTGTTGGCGTCCACAAACCAGATGCCAGTGGAGTTCTCGGCATCGTTGCAGGTGAGCGTCCCGAAATCCTCAAGCTCGACCACCCGCCAGTAGGCGCGACAAATGGCGTCTGCTAGAGCTGGTGGGTAGCATTGTGACAGCTTGGTGTTGGATCCAGCAACTTCTTCATGAGCGTGGCTATGGTCGCACTCTGCCTGAAGCTCTTCCACGAAGTAGGGGTGTGTGGCCAAAAAGCGCACCCTCTTCTGCATCAGGCCACCTCGCTTGCCGGTCAGGCCGTACATGCATAAGCATGAGGTGGTCTCAAAGAACTTCTTGCGAAGGCGTACGATCTCCGGTTGTTGCCACGAAGATGCAGTCGCTGGGTTCTCTGCTACAGCATGCGCTCCTCTGGAGACCTGGGACTCGAAGACGTTCTCCGTGAGCTTCAGGAACGGCTTGTCCTGGTTCTGCAAAGCCTCGAGGGCCTCAGGGTCGTCCTTATAGTTGACGTTGGACTGCAAGATCGACCATGGAGTACATGGATACTCGACCAGGGCCAAGCGTGGGTTGGCGCGTTTGAGCAAGTCCAAAAGCCAGCGCCTCATCTTGCGCTGCCGGAGGTCAATGCCGTAGCGGATGTCTACAGGCTGCAATGCCTTCATCCTCCACAAGGTCACACCGCGGATGGTGATCATGCTGGAGTCGCCGAAGATCTCGATGAGGTCGAAGCGGAAGTGCTTGCGGGGCCACCTGCCTCGCGTGAAGCGCTCCTGGATGATCTTCTTGTGGAGCTTCGATGTAGCCAAAGCATCGCGAGCCATGCTCTGCATTCTCTTCCTCTGACCGGGCTTGAGCTTGACGCGAGGTGCGTCGGGCGTCTCTGAGCTCAGCCATCGAAACTCTTTCTGGAAGTGAGGGAGCTGGTGCTGTGGATCTCCATGACGCTCATGTCGTCCTCGCTGTCCAGCGAAAACGTCTCCGCCTTCTTCTTGACGACCGGCTTCTTGTCGGCCTTGTTGCGATAGGTCGTCGATGGAGTCGGAGCCGGTGTAGTCCCGTAGGCTGCTTCCATAGATGTTGGATATGAGGAAGAGGAGTATGCAGAGGATTTTGTAGAAGAGACCTTGCGAGCTGTTGCTCCCTTGATGACCTTCCCGCCTGGACGATCTCTGATGCCCACGTACACCTTGTACGTTGTGACCGTCTCCGCGGTGATCGGCACCTGATAGTCCAGACCCTTCCACACGCTGCTGCAGGTTATGCATTCCAAGAACTTGCCATGCGCGTTGCCATACCTGCGGCCATGTTCGACTAGATGAGGGCAGTTCTTCGGCTCCATCTCGTAGGCCATCGCCAGTGGAAGTGGTGTCTGGCCCTTGGCGCGTGTCGATGCCGGCGGAAGTGCCGGTGGGAGGTCCTGTGCCTGGATGGTCTCCTTCTGCAAGATCGCCTCCATGTAGGCCATGAGGGCTGGTGAGCGGTACTTGAGCTCTCGAACCACTTTGGTGGTATTGACCCAATGCACCATTGCCGCCAGCGCCTTCATGAGCTGGTCCACGAGCTGCCGCCATCGCCGAAGGGATCTCTCCTTCTTCTCGGTGGGCATGGCGAGCTTGCGGGCTGCTTGAATCCGAATTGCTTCGATTCGGGAACTCATTGATGGATGGCTGAAACACTTGATCATGTCGATTGAGAGGCAGGTCCGGAGGCTTGACTGAAGTGTCCATTGACCTTTGGAACCTCTTCTGAACATGGGCCTTGAGTGACTTTGGGTGGACCTTCAAACATGGGCCTTCGATGTTCGCCTCGACCCCAATGTGATCGGCTGGTGCACGAACGGAGTCGAACGACACGGAGGGGTCGCAACCAAAGCCGACGAGGATGGTGATGCCGGTCCAAGGCTCTTCATGAACATGATCATCCCATACATCGATTGAGGGTTCCCCAAAACCATCTTTGTAGGTGACCCGAAGTGGTTGAAGTTCTTTGGGATCAGGGCCATCTACGACTTCCTGAGGATGAAATCTGGTTGTCCTGGGAGTGCGATGATGTCGTACATATAGAAGTGGATGCTCCAAAGAGTACTCCCAAACATCACCAGGGACCAAACAGGGTGTCCTTGATGTAGCTCCCGTAGAGTTCATGGGGTCATCCTCAGGATTGTAGATGTGGGTGCACTGCTCAGGCCGGACAGCGGTCGCCGTATAGGCTTTTCCTGACATCCAAAGGGCTTGAGGCCATCCGTCAGGAGGGAAATCGTCCACGGCTACCACAAGGTGGCCTGCGACGTCAATGAAAAGGTCGGCCTGAGCGCCAACTGCCTTCAGGATCAGCTTCTGGCCGGCAACGTCCACCACTGCTTCCATAAAGCGAAGCCAATCTTGGCCAGCCAACCAGGGGATGCGGTTCTGCTCGGGGTGTCGGTCCTCCAGGCTGGAGGTCTTGATGATCATGGCCACTCCGCCGATCCCGATGGGAATGTGGAACCTCTGGTGGGAGATCCGTGCTTCGCCAGGGCCAAACCTGTATGACTCCTCTTCAGGCGTGATGAGGGCCTTGACGTTGTGCTTCTTCCGGAGGATCTCCATGGCATAGTCCAGATGTCCACGGCCTCCAACGGTGTTCTCACAAGCAGTATCGATGGTTAGATACGCCATGCCATCCCGCACACTCGGGGCGAGCCGAGTGTTCGCCAGCACGCTGCGGGGTACTCCAAGGAGTTGTCCATGATCGTCGTGGCCAAGGTGAGGTCGTTGGAGTTCCTGCAAACTTGGTCCTTGGCGTGTGACCGCCATGACCACACGCATCCGTCGAGGTCAAAGGTGGCCTCGGCTTCCTGGTTGAGCACGCCCCAGACGGAGTCCTTGGTGTCGGGGGGCTTGATGCCTAAGACGTCGAATGCCTCTCGCACGGCTTCTGGAGCTGTGGCCGTGTGAGCTGAAGCTTTCTCCTTTTCCTTCTTGGCCTCAACCCGATGTTGGATGAGAGCTGAGGCAGTGAAGACATCCATTGGCTTCTTCGAAGGAGGTGTCACCGTCTCGGTCGGCGAGTCCTTGGAGTGGAACTTCTTCTTAATGCGGTTCACTCCATGGATGACTTCCTCGGCCTCTGGCTTGGTGAGCTCGGGGTAGTGCTCGGACTTCTGCTCCTTCTTGGCCTGGGCCGCATAGGCGGCGCTGCTTTGGTCTGCTGCGCCACTGTGTGTAGTCCAGGCCTCATTGGCATCTTGCTCCCAATCCTGCCATTCCATCCAAACATCGTCGTAGTAGAGGTCATCGTTCTCTGGGTTCTCATCGTCGGCAAGGTCGATGGTGACGGTCTCATTGGCCTTGTTCGGTCCGCGGCAGGCAGGGTCGCCACGCCAGTGACCCAACTGGCCACAGTCGCCACATGTGGTCTTCTTCTTGAGCTCGTCGAGCGACATGCCGCGGGCATGGCCAGAGCCACCAGAGCCCTTGCCCTTCTAGCCAGAACTCTTACCTCCGGAGCCGGAGGATGAGTCACGTCCCTTGCCTTTGCCCTTGCCGCCTGATCCTTTCTTGCCCTTGCCCTTGCCCGTGTAGAAGCCACGAGCCTTCACTGCTTTGGCCAGTTTGGCACGGTTCTCACGGTGAGTGGCAAAGACTTCATGAAGTTCTCGGGCAAGTCCTTCAGGCATCCATTCCGGGGTGTCATAGTCGGCAAGGCGCTCGATGGGGTCCTCATAGTACAACCAATCCTCCAAGTCCATCGATGCGAGGTCGGTTGAGGAGGTTGCGTATTGGGCGTCATCTCCTTGTCCCTGAGCTTCGTGTGCTTGCCGCTTGCCCGCACCCTTCGAGTGGTCGAAGTTCCGGCGAGGAGCGGAAACCATCGTCTGTGGGTAGAGGAGTTCCACCGCCTGCTTCACCTTCTTCCAGTTGTATTCGCCCCCTGTCCTCAGGAGGATGTTCGCCCTTCTCTCAAACGAGCAACCAGAGTGCTCGAAGAAGAAGTACACCATGATCTCATCCGGCAGGGTGAGATCTGACTCAGCGCAAAGCCGCGCTGCTCGATCCATCTGGTCCGCAACCTCGGTGAGCGTGGAGTTGCGGTCCACCTGGAGCTGGAAGAAGGACTTCATGGCACCTCCTGAGGTGCATCCGCTTCTCGGCGAACTTGTCCTTGAGCACCTGCACGAGAACCTTCCAGCCGTCGGTCACGCCAAAGGTCTTGGCCGGGATGCCTTCCAGGTAGGCGGCTGCATCGCCCTCCAAGGCAGCATGCAATCGAAGTCCGATCTCCTCGGGCCCGATGATGTGCTTGGCGATCTCGATGTAGCTATCGATCTTCTGCAGCCACTGCTTGAAGGCCTTGGGGTTCTTCTTGATGTTGCCATCGAAGCTGGGTGCTTGTGGCAAGTTTCCACGAGGTCGATGCCGTCCTGCGGCGTCCTCTGATGCCGAAGTCCTCGATGAGGGTGAAGCGGGACTCTTCTCAGCGACGGAGTGGTGCGAAGCCGGACTCTTGCGTCCGTCGGATGCCGGGGAAGTCGGATTCCGGCGTCCTGCATCGCCAGGAGGTGGTCACCTCTTCCGTCCTAGGGCCATTGCGACCCAGTCTGCGTCCACCACGGGGTCCGGTGGCATAGAGCTGCACCAACTCGTCCTCTTCGTCGAAGTCGTAGTTGAAGCCATCTTCCACCAGGACGTCGCTGTCGTGGTAGTCCATGTTGTAGTCCGCTGCCGCCGGTGCCGCTGCCAGTTCTGGTAGGTCACCTTCAGCAGGAGGTAGGGTGCCGCCAGCGGCGACCGAAGAGCGAAGCGGCGCGCCAAAGACGTCAGCCGCCATGGGCATGCGGGAGCGAGCCACGCGGATCGGCTCGCTCCGCTACCAATGCAAGAGCGGGGATTCACAACCCGGGCCGGGGGGCCATAGTGCCGCAGTTGCACATGCGGTCTTTTTCGAGCGACTCAAGGGCCCTGCGGTAATGCGGGCTCAGTGCAAACGTTCAAAAGATCCTATGGACCTGTGGGACATGAATGCATCGCGAATCTGCACTAGTAACAAGAACAGCACGGGTCTGAGATCGTCGTGGAGTCTGAGGACATCACAAACTCATCGGCTTGGAGCATGGAGGACTTCAGCGCTTGAATTTGGGACACCAAGTTCCCGCAGCCCTGAACGAGTCGCTTTCGAGACCGGGGAGCGGACCTGGGTTCTAAGTGCTGCACCTCCAGTAGGAAGTCACACGGCATCCCGAGGACCTCCTGCCTGCATTTGCTGTACCTAGTGACCTTTTGCTGTACCTAGTGAATTGGAAACAGTGGCCTGCTCCAACCACTGATCTGCTCAAAGTTGTCCTGGGATGTAGGAAGCCATCTGCTCATCTGTAGGAAGCGCTTCCTGGTTCTATCCAAGTTGCGGTGCATCCGATGAGAATGTTGCCAACGACATTTGGATCAGCCAGCCTTAAACAACGGGGACCGAGCGAGGTCCCTGGCCACACTGGAGGAATCAAAGCTGGCATGTCGTGACATGAGCAAGACATTCGACATATAGAGTGTGGCAAGGTCAAAGACTTCTTATTGGAAAAAAGAGCTCTTGCATAGGGCCCATACAATACAAAACGTGGAGGTGCCGTGATCAAGGGCGACGTCTGGTCTTGGAAAGGTATGTTGGCCATGGCCTGAGGTTGCTTTTCACTGCAAACGGTTTTAGAGGTATCCAAACCCAAGACAAGCGAGATGGTCTGACAGTCCTGAAAGGTCTCCAAAATGCACCTCCGCTTCATTTGAGGCCAAAAAAGGCTTCGAAACCACCAGAGCATCTGTCTTGAAACTAAAATTCCAGGGTTCGGGCGGACCGATCGAAAGACCAAGCTGCTGAATTAGACTAGAGCACTGAGCAGTGTTTCCACGACTCAATCTACATCGGCTCCACCCAGAGGAGCTAAAATTCTAAATAGCAGCGGGGAGTGGCAGCAGAATTCAACTCAGTCAAAGCACACAAGTGAGGTTTCACGTTACTCCACAAGGCACGTCTATGCTTGCCAGGACCGAGGCTCTAAAATCAGAAACTTCGAAGGAAAGATCCTTGCATCTTGTCTTTTCAAAGTTATGCATCTCTGGTTGGCACAACGAGAGGGGTCAAGAACCCTTGATTTAGGTTGGACAGGTTGGACTCGTAGATCTTTGACCATGAATGTGTGGATTACATGCGAGTGAACAAGGGAGGCTTCTGAAGTGGTACCCTATCCAAAATGCCAGTTCATTCACGGTGAGGGATATTATCCATTGTCTGGACCTGCTGTACCCCGTTTTGATTCTTTAAGTCTTGCCCACAAAAAGGTAGACATTGCTTGGGGGCCACTAAAAACGATATGCAATGTACAAAATACTCCATCGGCCTCACAGATAGTGTGAATTCGCAAAAGCCTTTGCAATTTGTAAGTTGTCTGGACCTGCAGGTCCGCTAACGCAATTTCTACAAAGGACACGGCCATGAAGGTGTTTTGGAGGAGGTGCTTGTCCAGAACTGTCAACGATCGCCTGAAATGAATGGTCATCATCTTCAGTTCTGGTCTCGGACTCTATCCGACATCTTCTCTGAAGCTCTGTCTCTTCAGCAGTCTCTGAGACTCTAAGACTTTAGAGGTTATAAAGACTTTATTGAGAGTGTCATTGTGAGGCTCACAAATTCTTCCAAGAGTATGTCTAGATATCTCGGGTCTCGTTCCGAACTCTTCAGTGCGCCTCACAAGCCCTGTGTTATCATTTCCCGAAGTCTGAGGTCAAGGCTTCACGTCTTCCTTTGCGCCTCGTTGCCACGTCTCGTTGCCGCGTCTCATCTACAGTAGTTTCATTTTCCGTATGTTTGATGTTGAAAGGTCTCTAGGCAACCAGCAAGCAGTGGCTTCAGGGATCTCTTTGTACACTCCCATCACCTGTTTATGCCCGAACGAAGAGTCCAAAACAATCATGTGTCAGTCATAGTTGGCAGAACTTGCTTTCAGCTCATCTTGAACACTGGCGGCATCACTGGCAGCACCCAAGTGCAAAGAGGTACCTCGGCCCACGCTTCAGACCCGTAGGTTGGAGGCCATCGCTAGTAGGTTGGAGGCCATTTCTGTTAGGTTCCTTATGCTATTAGGATGGATGCCATCACTCTTAGGTTTGCCGAAACTGCGCATGTCCTTCATCCCACTCCAGTCCTCCAGCTCATGTGTGCAGAACTCCACCCAGGAATCGATCATGCCGCCCTGAATGGTCTGATGCTAAGCTTAAAACTTCAGACCAACCAGAACAGTTATGGCATAACGAAAGAGAAAGGAACCTCGATGAGATTTTGACCATAGAGGCCAACTGGTCGACTGATTCTTGAGATATACCTTGTACACTGTGGCGAACTGGTTAAAGTAAAGCATCATACAAAGGACAATGTTCAAGTCTTTGAGCTTTTCACCTGGCAATTGCACCACTCGCAAAGATGCAGCCCTTGGGAGTCTCCAAAACGGGAACCTGAGAGAGCTAAAGTCAAGAGAATAGGTCTGTGAGGGAGTAACAAGTTGAAAACTCAAAATATATGTGTATATATATATACATATATGGAATTATATATAATGCATATTGTATAATATGTAATATAATATATATATATATAATAACTGGTTGGAACCAGAAGTGAAGCCATTGACACTTTTGCAAACACGGCGACCCTTCCAGTGGCAGCTTCACCAGCGTTCTTCGGACAGGCCACCTTTCCAGGTTTGACAGAGCGCTGATAGCACTGAGAGCGCAAGATTTGCTCGACCAGTCGAGTTTCGGTGATTTTTAGATATGGCGATGCATTATTCAATCTGGAGCCCCAACGTCCAAACATGGATGCACCTCCAAACCCACATACTGCGCGGCGATCAAGGCCTGTCTCAATGTCTGACAGCACAAGTACAATGCAGTCCGGCAGCCGCTTAACAAGCTCAGCCTTTTTGGTCTTGTAGTCATCAGGATGTGCATAGAGCTTCATCATCTTCCGCCAAAATCTCCGTGGCCTGTCCTTGGCTTGGTCGCTCACAAAACACTGCGAATTATGTTTTTCATACAGGTTCATGCGTATTCGACTAAACGTATCTTAAAGATTCGCCACTGCTTTCTGTGTATGCTATCTAAGTGGAGAGCAATTGTCCCCTAGCACTTCCAGAATCAGTGCCGGAATTTTTAGAATTATTCGCCAAGCCTAGGGAACCACGACACAATAAACCCAGCTGAGAAAGTGGCAGAAAAGCAGGAGCGGACCAAGCAACTACCCCTTCCTGTCTAGTGATGTGTCTGAGCCAATCACTGCCTCTGACAAAGTCAGACCATGCAAAACAAAGCGCGCGCTAAAAATGATGCGCGCTGTCGTTGAGTCATGCCATAAAAACCTTGGGAAACATGAATGCAATGCAACTCTTTTGGCGACTGGCAGAGCTCTGAGGTGATTTCGCACGATTTGCCCTCAGTAGATTTACAGCAACTTCCACACGTCGCCAACATAGCCTTGGCTGCAAGTGTCACAAGTGTCCATAAGTTGAGGGAAACAAAGTTGAATTGGATGTAAATCTCCAGCTTGGAGCGCCACCAAAGTCGCCTTCAGGCTCTTCATGAGAACTCTCTTTTTTGCCTTTTGGACCCCCTTTTGGGCCAGTTGCAGCCTTTTCCGGGCGCTCCTGCCGCTGTTTTCCTCTTCCCTTGTGGCTCTTTCCCTTCTCCATAAGGTCCTTACCTCCCTTGCCCTTTTGCATTTCTTGAAGTCGATCCGATGTCTCTTTGCTCCCTTGCCGCCCTTGTCCCTCCATCCTGCCGTTTCCACCCTTTCCCTCCTTTGTCTCTTTCCCCACCTTTCCCTTCTTTCCATCCTTTCCACCCCTTCCTTGCTTTCCATCCTTCCCATCTACTCCTATGCCTCGTGCATTCTCCGCTCCTTTTGTGCTTTTGGTTCCTTTCGCTCCTTTCCCTTTGTCCGATTCCCTCTCCTGCTTATCAGCCACATCGGACATGTCTTGCTTTCTTTCTTCACCCTTCCTGCCATCTCTTCCCTTGCTGAAGGCTTTGCCTTTCAGCACCGGAGTTCGGCTTTGCCTTTCTGGCGGCCTTGGACCCCCTTTCACTGGTGCTTTCCGTTCCGGCCTGAGTCAAGGGAAACCGAAACAAAGTCTCCACGCTCGGCACAGAAAGAAGACAAAGAACACAGACGAAAGACGAAGCTCCAAGTTCCAAGAAAATCCTCGTTCTAAGCTCTTGACTGTGAGGCCTTTGGTGTTGGTTGCAAGCTTCGACGTGGTGGCAGCTCAGGCTTTGAAGCTGGTTTCGAAGCTGCTTGTGATGCTGGTTTCGAAGCTGCCTTTGCTGACTGTGAAGCTGTAGGCACTGTGGGCCTTCCGGCGGGAGGTCTCGGTTTCAAAGCCACAGACCTCAGCCACACTCACTCGGCGCAGTCCAAGTCCGGTCCGATATGGACTCTCCAATGCTGTCTACCTCAAGACTCTGGCTTGACCCTGATCACTGTGGAGGTCATCCGAGCACCTCAAACAAAAGGGCACAAAGAGCTTGCATCACATGTTTCTTTGATTTACGGTGTGTACGCCTATGCGTATGTGTGACAGGTCGGAGGGCATCTTTTTCCCCGCCGGCTGAATGCAACAGGGAGATCTGGGTGGGTTTCAGATGTGCTCCAGCTTCAGGACGGTTTGATCGGCTTCGTTGTCACTCCTTTCGTAGATTGGACTTCCTTCGAGATGCATCAATCGTCCTTTCCAGAGTGCGAGGCATTCCGCCTTTTCCTCAGTGCACATGGTTCTACGCACTTCAAACTTAACTTGCGCAGCCTAAGATGAACTTCTGCCCATTCATATGTCACACGTGGCAAAGCTACCAGGCAGACAAGAAAGGGCATGTGTTGATTCGCAAACACAGGAATAGTCTTACTGCCAAGAATGAATGATTCCAGGAATAATCAAGAAATCTCTGCGCTTGCAAAGGCAGTCTACAAATGTCTACAATAACATGAACAAGATTCTCTTCCCACTGCTCCACGCGCACAATGCACTGCAAGCAGCACAGAACAAAGCTTCCCAGCAAGACAGATACTACCAGAAATGCCGAAAGACCATTGGCCACCTTGGCTGCCATCCTCGACGGCCAATCTTCGACATGACACTCACGACACCACAGCCAAACGAAAAGTGCGGCAAAATGCAGCCGGAGTGACATAGTAAACCTGAGTCACCAGCTGAGCAGCCACATCAAACATGAAATGAGGCTCATCCAAGCAAGGAATTGATGCTGCCAGGAAACATTGGTCCAAAAGTCCGCTGGAGCTTCCAGTGGATTTTGTGCGATGACTTCAGCATGAGTCGGCATCAGCTCTATGAAATGCAACTATATATATATATATAGAGACTGAATGAAGAATGCTACCCGAGTGCAAACAGTAGCCAAATTGTCTAGAAGTGTGGGTGACTTGTGCTGTCCACATAGGTCTGCCGCCGATGTTGGTTGTGTCGAATAGCATGGATGGATTCTCCCTAGTTTGATTTCACTGTGGGCTTGTGACAGGCCTTAGGCAATTGTTTGAGACAAAGCACTTTGGGCCGTGCGGAGAACCATGCTTGCAAAACCACCCTGTTCTATTAAGCAAGTCAGAGCACCTGACATTCACAGCCCATACTGTAACACGTGGAAAGTCCGGGGCGAAGGGTAGGTGTGTTTGGAGAATGGGGGAGTGGCAGAGACCAGAGATCAAAAGGTTCTTGGATGTTTGGCCTAGTTGAGTCCAGTTTAGAGGAAGAGATTGACTTTCGACTCGCAAATATTGTTTCGACTCGTGGTGTTTCATGCACTTATCTGTGTGTTTGTTCGATCAATCAAAGCCATACGTTTGCTCCACTCACTGAGACATCATTCTCTTAGAAGGCCCGGGTCGAGGGAAGAAATGGACTTGGTGGACTTGGGCCCCTTTGATGGGATCCATTCTTCACCACTCGACTCCCACTCAGAAGCCCTCAATCAGTCCAAGACCAAGGTTGTCAGAGAGTAGAGTTTATTCGGCGAGGTTTCCGATTGGACAGCAATGGAGCTCTTGCACGAGAAAAATGTCTGTAATCATACACTGGAGCACGAGCAGGAAGCACATAAGCTACTAGTATCAAGTGCATCGCTACTAGTAACAAGGGCATTACCACTAGTAACAAGAAGCTACTAGTAGCAGTCACATAGAGAAAGGAAGTAATGGATCACAGCAAGCTGCCGATCAGCCAGAGCTGGCGTTGAACTGCTCATGGCCCTCAAGCCAAGTGTGGACACCAGAAACCAACCGAGTTTGCTCAGTGTGTTCCCTCCCAAGTCTGTAATGGGAATGTGAGGATAGTCAGAAGAAACAGGGTGGCCAGAATCATGTTGGAACAGGCCTTCTCATGTTGATGACTTCCAAAATGCTTGAAGAGGCAGGACAACTGCATACAATTCTGTGACCCCAAAGGCTAGCGAAATGGTGGGGAGCAGTGATCACAGGCATGAAGCAAATACCTCAAGAGTTGACTTGTGGGAGTGAGTGTCCTCGTAAGATATGGTCACCTATGATCGTGCGAAGAATGAAGTGTAACTTGGGAATCTGGATGAGGCAGGCCTAAGTGAATGTCGCTTTGAAGGCAGGTGTCCTTCCATGAAGACTTCTGACAGAAGAGCCGACGCTCGGGAAAGGACAAGTACTTGAATTCCACACACAAAACGGAGTGGTACGCAGGAGACAAAAGGACTCCTTCAGGTTTATCTGTTGGTGTGAAATGCCTTGATCGAGGAGGATACAGCTTTGTCTGGCCCACTCGTCGCACACTAGACACCAAGTGAAGCCAGACTGACATGTGCCCATGTTGGACGAATCTGGCTCAAGTGCCAACACACTCTTCTACCCGAGGAAGTGGGGCGATTGCTCTCCAAACCGAAAGGTGGTAAAGCCACCAAAGACTGAGATTGAGGTCGTTGAAGGAAGGTGTTGTGGCAAAGGAAAGTCAACTGATGCCTTCTCCTAACCCAGCCTGATCGTGCTGCAAAGAATCCCATCTCGTACGAGTATGTGTCAGCGCTTGAGGAGGAGGAGAAGGAGGAGGAGGAGAAGAGGAGGAGGAGGATGCAAACCGGGCGTCTCTTGTGAAGGGCAGAGGGTAAACGGTCCGCTATCTAACAAGTCAAATTCAAGCCTAACTTGGCCAATAAGTTTGCAAAGGGAGTGGTTTGCATGCTATTCAATACGAGAAAAGTAATGCCAGCGCTGCAAGACTACCAAGTGCACCTATTGTCTGTTTCGTGGCTGCAGGAGGTATCCTCACCACGAATCAAGAACTGTTGGAACAGTCCATGTCATTGATGAATCGTCTTGCCAATCTAGGCCTCACATCTGCTCAAACATAATTCCATGCACAGTGCATTCTCCAGACAACACTTGTCCTGGGCTTGGCAGTCTGGGCATCAGGAGCCTCAGGTCAATGGGTCACTGGAGCCTCACGTGCAGTCCAGTGGTTTGAGGAGCCAACTCTTGACCATCCAGGTGGTGGTCCCACAGGCTCCCTTGGGCCTTGGCAGTACCAAAACAGCAAAAGGCATGGATGGGCCATATGAAGAAGGATGAAGAAGGGTGTGTGATCTGCAACACGCTACTAGGAGCGATCGGACGCTACTAGGTCGCTGATGTCGCAATGCAACGGGCTCTTTTACTTTGCACGCCGATGTCGGCCAAGCCTTGGTGAAGCTTTGCGTGTAGCGACGGGAGAACGAGATGGCTCTGAGGATGGTGCCATAATTCCGCACCCTGGCTAGCAACGATGCAAGCAACCTGGAGATACTCAGCATCCAACGTCGATGCCCGAGTGAGTGCTCTATTGAAATCCCGCCTGAGTGCTTGCAGCTTGTCTAGCCTTGATGTGCTGCTCGTTCTTCGGCATCAATCTTCTATATTGCTGAAGCACCTGACAAATCGCACAAGAAAGTGATGGAACCACAAGACTACATTTGAGTAAGCCAGTTCTCATCCTTCCAAGTCACTTGGGATTTGAGGAAAAACGGCTTGTGCTTCTTGTTCTTTTTCATGCTCAAAACGTTATGTCCCCACCTCGCTCTCCATATCCTCAGGTTCCTGTCAGGTCGTGTTCTACTTAGAAATCTTAGAAGTTGGAGTGACAATCTGAGGCACCAGCAAAATGGGCTACGCAAGCAAGCCAGTAGACCTTAAAGACCCGAGCGGTCAAAGTGTTCGATGAGAAAGGGGGCCGGGCAGCTTAATGCCACCAAGAAACTGCACTGAGACCTTCTTCAGCTTCCTAAAAGGAGGTCGTCAATGAAGGGTTTACTATTGGAGTGCACGTGTGGCAAAGAATGCTTGAGTCAGTGATGAAGCAGCCTTTATGACTTCTTTTTGCAGCCACTCCTGCAAGATGTGTCTTGAGGCCATTGAAAGGCTAAACACACAGCTTGTGTAATCCTCCACTATGTCGACAACCAAAGAGGAACAGCAACGCCTGCATGGCAAACATTCGAGCAGCCACCTCCTCAGAGTTCAATTTCGCCTCAGGTGGCACGCGCACAATTTGAAGAAACACCGAGCATGCCTCTGAGAAAATGGAGCAACGCAGTGCAGCACACACGCACACGGCCAGGGTCACTATGCACGCCCTGGGTTCCGAAAACCGCTGCCTCTACGCTAGAGGGCAGTCCAGTACTTGTCTTGCTCTTGAAGAACGGCCTCGACTCATGTTCCGTTTCGCTCATGCCGCTCAAGGCTTGGTCCGGTCATCGGAACCAAATCGCCTCTTGAAGATCAAGCCATTCGGTGGAAAGCGCTGCCTCAGCTTTGTTTGGAGACAACGAATCAAAGGAAGCGAAGGCATATGCCAGCGGCAGTGCATCTGATGTTTTCACATCTCAGTTGAGAACGTTTTCACATCCAAGTGCCTGCACACTTGGAACGGAACGCAACATTATTCGCTGTCAACAGTGGTATGTCCAAAGGCCTATGCATCGCAGCATCGATGAATTCCAACGATAAAGCACCTTGTGCCACCTGCCAGTGAAGAGCAATGGGCAACTTCGGGATGTTGGAAGCCACTTGTGGGCCTCCTTCCAAGAATGATTCAGAATGGTGTCAAAAAAAAGAAGCTGAAGCAAGGCCCGAGAAGGATCATATCAAAGTAGCCAGCTTCACCAAAGCAGCCGTAGCAATCATCTTGCGAATCTGATGGGTGAGGAAGCTATCCGCACCTGGAAAATAACAGGTAGAAACATGGCCAGTCACAGAACAGCATATGGTAGATAGAAACGTCAAAGCAGCGGTCAACATCTTGAGGGTGTTGCAAATCTCCACTGTCACCCACTCACGGCCGTGTTCGTCCACCCAAGGATTGCCACAATGTACCCTGCGGCGACCAAAAAACAGGCGAAGGATTTGCAAATTAAGTTGTCTCTGCTCTTGTGGCCTCCGCACATGCCGGAAGCCTTGCGGCCCCTGCGGCACCAGTCACGGTAAAAAGCAGAAGGCAATGTTCTGTGCTACAAGACAAATGCTCCCCATCTGGCACCCGCGGATCAAGCTTCTTGTTTGCAAAGTTTCCAAAGAAATGCCTGGAATCAGCTGAGGGCAAAAAACACACTCAAGTCCCGAGGTTTTGATAGTTCTAAAACTTTGCCGGGCAGACGTCCCTTCGAACGAAGCAAGAGCAAGGCGAAAGCACTTCAGGTGCTCGGACGAGAGGCGGATCTGGGCACAAGAAGCTTGTGAGTGTCCATCCTAGACATCCTAGACTAAACAATGTTGAGAGATTAGCGAAACACCACTTGTTCACAACGCGAATACCAAATACATTCAAATATCCTTGTCTTTTTCGACACCAGCGGTCCACGGAGTATCCACAGAGTCCACTCTGTGTTTTTGCCTTGCGGAGTCCCAACGCGTCTTCCAGCTTTTGGAGGTCCTGCGCAGCGCAAAAAAGGCAATAAAAACCCTCCCGGAACGATGGAACGAGCAAGGTAAAAGTCCTCAACGGAAAAGTCCGTGGGGGCCTCACCCGGCCTAGTGTTGTAACGAGGTGTGTGGGGCAAAAAACTTGCCATATACTCTGACCTAATAGCGATGGCCTCCAACCTAGTAGCGATGACCTCCACCAACCTAATAGCGTGCCAATATTGCTGTAAGACTTGTGAGAGTAAATGCACGGGCAGTAGTTGGCCTGTTCTTGGCCAGCCATGTTCTTGTCATTGTCAAGGTGGGGGCAACCTCGCACGATCAAGCCGCAACTCGTCGGAGGTGCTGCGAGACACACTCTGACAATTGTATTCAGTTAACTCAGTTACCACGATGGGAAGGATGGCGGTGGAACAGCATGGCGAAAAGTCCGAGAAAATTGTAGGTGTTTGAACAAAGGTTGTTTCCCTTGACTGCGGCGACAAGCTGCAAAAAACCGCGGCTGCTGAAAGTGGCAGAGAAACCTGTTTAGGGGGGAGACATGAAGAACCATGAATCAGAAAGTGGAAGAGTAGGGTGACAGCGTGTGGAAAAACTCGGCAGGTACGTTCAGAGAGCGTCCTCTCTGAATATCACATCCGATCAGCAGCGTCTTTGTTAGGCAGTGACTGCTGAAAGGATCACTGCCCCCCTGCCGAGGTTGGGTGGAAACGAGGTGGTGGTAAAGAGCCCTTTGTCCAGGGGTGAACACACACAAATCGCCGGCTTCGGCGCTTTTTTCAAAAAACGGTGGCAGGCGTGGTGGTTGTGTCCTTTTTGGACATAGAGCCTCACTAGCTCGGCGGCAGCAGCTTCAGCGCTGGAGGGTGGAAATGTGTATTTTCGAATGGTGTGAAGTCTGGATTGGAGGCCTGACACTGGCTCCCGGCGGTGGTGGAATCCCTGATTTTCCAGGGTTGGGAAGGTTGCATGTAGGTGATGGTGCGTTGTTGGAGGTCGATATTGAAACCCAGGAGATGGAAGTCGTCCACAGGTTCGAGTTCCACTGGGTCGCCGAAGAAGTTGTGGTGGATGAGGGTTTGGATGGCGGGATGGTGTAGGAAATGTTCATTGTGAACAATGAAGCGGTTGTCCACATATCGGTAGTAGGTGAAATGTAGGCTTGTGTGTTGCAGGAGGTTGTTGTGGATCTGGTGCCAGGAGTGTTCGATGAGTGTAATGGCTACATTGCAGAGGGCTGGAGAGAGTTGGGAGCCAATCCCAGCTCCTCGGATTTGCTTGTAGGTGTTGTTGCATGCCCGGAAAATGCAGGTGTTGAGTGCAAAGGCCACGACGGTGGTGATGTCGGATGTCTGGATGGTGCGTTGTGTGGGATGCTTGCGGTGGTGTCTGCCGATGTGGGAGCGGTGGAAGGGGTTGCCGGTGGCTTGGACGTCCACGGTGATGGTGTGGGTGGATTGCTGTTGTTGCCAGTGGTGAATCATAGAGTGAACAGCATCAATGAGTCTGCGTTGGGGGACAGAGTTGAAGAAGCCGACCAGGTCGTCGTTGGTGGCGTGCAGGGAGATGTCTGCCGGGGTTTGGGTGAGGTAGCTGTGGAAATGGTGCCAGAGTTGTGGAATGGACAGTTGTCCAGGGTGTTGGGGATAAAGGTGTTGAAGGATAATGTCGAGGGCGCGGCTGGTGATGCGGAGTAGGTTGCCGCTGAGTGAATGGAAATAGGAAATAATGGCGCGGCCTTTGTGCCACTGCTTCTTCTCTTTGAGGTGGACCACACCGTAGGGGATACTGAAATCCTTGCGGAAACCCCATTTGTAGCGGGTGCGTAAGCTGGGTGGGACTGTGGCTTTGAGATGGTCGTGGATGTTGGCGGCTGTGAGGTAGGGAAGTGGTTCGAAAAGTTCAGGGGGTTGCCGTGTGTTCAAGGCGCCAGTGAAGTATTGGCGGGGGCAGAACAGTCGCAGTTGTTGAAGCTCATGATCGGCATGGTGAAGCACTGTGTTTTGGCCGAGGTATTCTTGGAGCTGGCGAAGCAGGCGTGCTGTGAATCGTGGTTGTTGTTTAAGGTGTGTAGTGTGAAGGCGCCATTGGTGCTCGAGGAACGGGTGTAAGTGCTCCACGAGGGACGGCGGTAATCCCTGCATCTTGAGCCATTTCGTGTAGGCTGTCTGGAAAGTCAGGAAGTAACGAGCTTTGGTTGGATAGTAGGTGCTGTTCATGTTGGCGTTGAGAAAGATGCTGAGGTGTGTGGGGAGGTGAAGTTGATCAAGTGTGAGGATGTAGTGGCCATTGATGGTGGGTGTATCAGGATCCTGCAGGAGAGTTCGAAGATGGTGGCACGCGCAGGGGAGGTCTGCTGGGTCTGGCGGGGAATGGAGGGTGTCCTCCCAGGTGCGGTGATTGTGCAGTTGGGATCGTAGAGTTTTGTGTGCGGCTTCACGGAGGCGGTGTGAAGGAAGGTGCAGGGGGATAGCAAGGTGCTTGTGGTGTTGTATAGTCGTACGGAGCCACTGTTGGCAATGCTTGATGAAGTCGTCGTGGGCCAGGAAAGGCACTGTTAATGGGATGTTGGGTTTGGGTGGTGTGAGGTTGCGATAGAGGAGGGCTTTATTGATGATGTGGAGAGCGCGACTGCGACCAGGTTCTTCGAGATTGGCGGCCATGCGCCGGATGGCGTATACTTCAAGATCAGTGTGTCGGCCACTGCGCAGTTGTTTGGCTGCTTCGAAGGAGGCTGCTGTATGTTTGGTAAGGTTGCGGAGGAGCGTAAGAGCGTGATGCTTGGTAGAGGTATCTATAGAGGTGTGGTTCCGTGAGGGTGTGTTGGCGTTGACGAAGGCGTCTGAAGAGTCGTTTGTGAGTGGCTAATCTGGAGTAAAAATGCGCTCGGTGCTTTGTGAACTGCCATCCTTGAGCTTTGAGTTTGAGGTGGTGTGAAATGAAAGGCCAGTTGAGGGTAGGCATCCAGTTGGCTATATAGTGGTGTTCCTGGATCCAGGCTTGGTCGTAGGTGTCATGGGATGTGAGTTGGATGGTGGTGTAGTGGTGGATATTGTTGTGAGAATGCCAGTAGCGTAGGGAAAGCTCAGCGGAAATGGGGATGTTGTTCTGTAGTTGTTTTAGTTTGGCACGGCGGTTGTGTTCTCGGTGGGGGATGCCAATAGCGGTGGAGCCGACGTAGAAGTGGCCATGCTGGTGGTAGCAGCATTGGGGTGGGTCAGGGTTGAAGTGGAGCTTGACGTAAACTGAGTTGGATGAGAGGAAGTTGTGGTAGTGGTAAGTGTGGGGTAGGATGTGGAGCTGGCGAAAACGATTGCGCCACTGTTGTGAGCGATGGGTGTTGGAGGGATATGCAAAAAGTAGGGTGATGTGGATAAGGCCGGTGGCAAAAATGGCTTCGGCGCGGTCGATGTATTGAGTGTGGTGGATCAAAATGGAAAGTGCACGGTGTAAGCGGAACAGGTGTTGTAAGGTTGCGTGGCTGGGTTGCTGCTGGCTGAGGACAGCGAGTCAGCAGCCGATGGCTGCCCCCACACTCACCAGGTGTTGCAAGCTACGAATAACGGTTGAGGGGGAGACCGTAACGCGCGGCGGCCTCTTTCAACTGCTGGGTGGTGACTTTGCTGGTTTGTAGCAAGCGCAAAACTTCGTTAGCTGCTTCCTGGATGGTGGGGTCGAAGGTGGTGACCCAGTGTTGGATGTCAGTGCTGTCTGGGACGTCATCCTTCAAAGCTGGGTGTGGAGGTTGCAGGACGTCGGAAAGGACAGGTGGCTTGTGTGCTGGTGGAGTGGGTGGACGTGATGGGGCTGCCGGGGCGGAGGCGTGGCTGGTGCTCTTCACTGGAGTGAGGGGTTCGCCCAGGCTGTGGAGCTTCTGTTTTGCGCGGGCGAGCTCATCGGTGGTGTTCTTACGAGCTCGTAGGGCGGTGCCCTCTGCTGGTGCCGGTGAGTGGGATTGGAGTTGTTGGATGAGTAGGTTGATCAGGGGGGCGTGGAAAGCCCGGGCCTGTGTTGTCTTCCTGGGGATGTCGGTTCCTTGTTTGGTGTGGAGGGTCTCGGCGATGCCGTCCAAGTCGAGGCGTTTCTCGCGGAGCTCTTGGAGAAGGTGGGTAACGAACACAGACTCCGCAATACTTCTGGTGGCAATAAAACCAGTGTATTTTCCGTTGCTAAGAGTGCGGGCTGTGAATTCGGCCGTACCATGGTACGCCAATTGCCAGGGGAAGATGTCAAAGGTTGGAAGCCCTGCCACCCCTGCTTTGCGAGACCATTGGGTAGGTTGGATTGTGCGGTAGAGCTGGTGGCCGTGGAGTGTGTTGGAATCCCAATGGTGATCGGTTTGGTTCCAAGAGTCTTGGGGTGGCGGAGTGGGAGAAGGGATGTGAGGTGGCGGTGGAGGAGGCGCAGTGCCAGCGCGGGCAGCTGGCGCCGGCGGTGGGCTGTGTTTGTAGGTCGATGGCGGTGGAGTGACTGGGTCGGCTGTGGGTAGTGGTGGTGGCGGGTGGGGGTGGGAACTCCGGCTGTGACGGTGGAGCCTGTTGTGGCGTTGTGTGCTGCGGTGGCGTCGTGTATGGTGATGTCGTGTATGGGTGAGCGTGGTGGGCCTGATGCGCGCGGAGTGTGTGAGTGAGTGGGCCGTAAGTGCCAGTAGGGTTGTAGGTGTGGTGGGTTGCAGGAGGAGGAGAAACAGTGGTGTCTGGGTTGGTAAGCTGCTGATGTTGCTGCTGCTGGAGCAAATAGTGGTTCCAGTAATATTGCTGCCATTGTGCGTCCATGATGGCCCTTCGAAGGTGTCAACTGGAACGTTGATGAAGAGGATCACGGGTTGTGGGCTTGAGCAAGCTGAAAGGGCGGAGGGAGGGAAAGGTCAAGTAAAGCATACAGGGTGGCGGTCAGTGTAAAATCACAGCAATTGAAAGGTGTCATGCGGTCATGGTTAAGTCAATCAAGAGACACAAGCAAATGAAGTAGAACTCTAGTAGAGCTGAGTCAAGCAAGTACACTGTGAAACGTTCGCTTCAGCTGTCAGTAAAAGTGGGACAGCTGACTTGATCAAAGTATGACTGATGTCGATCAAAACGGTCATCAGCCCGAGGCGCAATCTGTTTTTTCGTTGTGCGTGGTGAAACCGGTTGGCGAGCATCCGAAGATGAAAGTATGGAGATGGAGAAAGTCATGGAAACGGAAAAAGGAAATGCGGTGTCTTGGATTGTTCGTGGCATGAAAATCATCAACGGATCAAGCGGCGCAGGTGGCCAAGAAGCAGCAGCCGCGCGGTCAGTGATTGTCGGCGTGCCAGGGATCAGTCGCAGGATCGTAGTTTTGCTGATGTAAAGGCAGGGGGCGCCCCTGCGCGTCGACCTGTGTGGTAGTAGGGTGGAGCGTGACAAGTGGAGGAGGTGGGGCAAGATTGGTGAGAGGTGTGACCACTGGAGGAGGTGGGGCAAGAATGGTGAGAGGTGCAATGCTTGCAGGTGGCGATGTTGTGGGAGGTTGCTGCTGTGTGGGTACATGGTAGTGTGCTGGCCAGGGGTGCGCAGGTGGGGTCGAAGCAGTTGGCGGTGCTGCTGATGGGGTCGGGGTGAACGAACCCCCTTGGAAGTTAGGCCAGCCGGTCGCCGGAGGCACGGGTTGTAGGGGGTCACTGGTGGCGGGTAGTTGATGGGCTTGATGAAGTGATGGCGGAGGACGTTTTGGTAAAGGGTGCACTGTAGGAGGGTATTGCTGTGGAGCTGGAGGCGGTGCCGTGCGAGAGGGGATTGGGGAGCCGGTGCGTGGGTCCGGCTGCCGAGTGCGGGTGGGGGTGGCTGACCGTGGGGGAGTCTTGGAGCGCCTGTGGCGCGGTGTGCCGCCAATAGGGGAAGGGAAGGCCGGAGTGGTATGCGGGTGCTCAGGAATGGTAACTGTAGGAGTAGGAATGAGGTTGACATACTGCCATCGATCATGAGGCTGCTTGTTGGTTGCTGACGTAGGGTTGGGTGATGCAGTGTGGGCAATGTTGGTGGTGGGAGTGGAGGAAGCTGGTTGATCGGCGTCATGTGATGCTAGGATGCCGGCAAAGGAAGGGAGCTGGACGATGGCATGGATGTCCGTCTGAACGTGGCGGTGGTGGGTGTCTGGTCGAGGGGTGGTCTGCTGTGATTGGTTGAAACCTGGAGGCGTGAGTGGGTTGTCAAGGACGGAAACCCAAGGTTCAAAAGTTTGGGCGGTTGCGTCCTGCAAGGTGGTTTGCCGGTGAGCGGCAGTGGGTATTGGATAGAATCGAAGAGGTGAAATGTGGCTGGGCGAGGGAGCTGTTTGGGAATGTGGATGTGGGGGAGCTTGTGTGCTGAGGTTGGGATCCGTGAAGTAAGCCGCTGGTGGAAAGCGGGCTAAGGTGTCAATGGCATTGAGAGCCAGGCGTGTGTGGTGTTGTGCTCGTTGCACGTTGTTGTGGTAAATGGCAATGATGCGCTGGATGGGAGGTGGAAGAGTGTCGGTAAGTGGTTGGTGGCCAATGGGAGTTTCTGCAAGAGCGGTGTGGCTGTCTAGGTGTTGGTGAAGGATAAAGCGGTGAACGTGGAGATCCGTCAGGACCCCCATCAGAGCATGTGGTGGTTGGAGGGTGTACACTTCGGCCCAAAAAGGTTGGTCTGCCGAGAGAGTGGTGGTGGGTGGCTGTGTAGGCTCCGATGTTGTAAGTGATGTGGTTGTTTGAGGCGGCGTCAGGTGTGGGGGGTTGTCTGTCTGTGGCTGTGCATCATCTGCGTCTTCAGTGAAAAGAAACAAGACCTCGGATTGTTCATCATA
The DNA here is from genome assembly GCA_963970005.1 of Durusdinium trenchii. Taxonomy (NCBI): domain Eukaryota; class Dinophyceae; order Suessiales; family Symbiodiniaceae; genus Durusdinium; species Durusdinium trenchii. Next base: position 30,783 of record CAXAMN010017546.1, read on the forward strand.
GTCCGCTGCACGATCCATCGGATGTCTGTGGAGAGGACGGTGCGCTGGACTGGGCGATCGGGATCAAGAACAAAAGTTGAAAAACGGCTGCGGTCAGGTAAGGGGTAAAAGGTATGTGTGTGGCGTAATGCTCGCAACTGGTGGCTGTCAAAGTGAAGAAGGTCTGTCCGTGTCTTTCAGAGGGAAAAAAAAGGACTGTTAGAATCTTTTTTACATCACCGAGGGCGGTGAAGGTGTTGGAGAGTGAAACATGGATATGTGATACATCAGGCGGCCGTCAGCGTGAGGTAATTTCAGCAGCAGCGGCAGCCGCGGCTTGACGAGCAATGCGTAAAATAGCACGCTGAAGAGTGGCAGCTTGTTGTTCGGTCAGAGGGGCGTCAGGAATGGGTGGTACTGGTGGGAAAACATTCGTTGTATTTGTGGTGGTAGTTGGCTGATAGAGAGCTGGTGGAGCTGGACATGGTGGTGAAGGGGTGGAAGTGCGCAAAGGTCGTCTGGTAGGGTGTGCTGTTGGGTTGAGGTAGTGCTTGATGTCACTGGAAAAGTTAAAAGGCAGAAGGTGTCCATTGTGGTGGGGACGTGGGATGGTGACCCGTAGAGGGACACGCATAGGTGCTGCGGAGTGTGTGTGGCTGGAAGTGGGTGTTGTCGGAGGGAGGTTGTGTGATTGCGGTGGGCCCACCCAGGTGGTATTGAGCGGTGGGTGGCCAGGGCGTGCTTTGGGTAGGATGGGGACGTTGGTAGTGAGGATAACAGGATCCTCAGTGCTGGTGGAGGACGTAGTGGATGGTGGTGGTGGTGGTGCCGTGTGGTGCAGATCAGCAGTGGTGCGCTGAACTGAGGTCGTTTTTGAAATGGCAGGTGATGTGGTGCGTGCGGCGGTAAGAAGTGTGGGAAACGGGTGGGGCTTTGGGGGGGGGTGATGTAGATGTGTTGTCTGGCAAGCTGCTGACAGGAGGGCAAAGCGAAATCGAATGTGGTGGGGAGTCCTCCTCCTTCTTCATGATTTCGAATTTGATAACTTTGGAGGATGATGGTTCTGTGGGTTCAAGCGCTGGTGGTTCCTGAAACTCATCTTTGATCTCAATCAGGACTGATGGGCTGGGGTCCCAATCAGGGGACTCGTACTCCATGATGTAGAGGAGGTGCCCTTCGGCGAGAAAGCTGTGAGAGATCAAATGGCTGCGGGAAACCTGAATAAGTGCATGAGTACTGTACTGTCAAAGTGACAAGTCGCAGGGATGTGTGCGGTTTTTTGTCTTGGGCAGGGTGTTAGAAGTGAGACGGAGTTCTGCCCTGCTTGAATAGGGGAGAGATGATATAGATCCAGCAGCCGAGCGGTCAGCAGCCGACGAGGTAGAAGCCGTCCAACGTGCCCGGTGGAGGTGCCCACGATGGCCGTCAGCAGCTGGGGCAGTGTTGTTGGTAGGTTGTCAAGGATGTGTTGCGAGGTTCGGATGTGAAGGTGTGGTAAGAGGTAGGCGTTCGCGGAAACGGGATCGATCCCGGCGACGGAGTTGACGGAGGAGAGGTGTTGTGTCGGTGGGTAGTGGTATGGCTGTGGTGGTCGATGGTGTAGTGTCTGAAAGGTAGTATGTTTGGCCTGGTGTGATTGAGACAGTGGGATCCATGCGACAGTGTCCAGGGGAGCCTGGGGAGCCAGGCAGGAATTGAAGTCTGTTGAGCCCGCGTTGGGCTTCGTGGGTGGTGTTGATCAAGTGACGGAGGTTGTTGCGGAGTTGTAAAAAGAGTCGGTAGGCTGGTGTGTTGATAAAGGAGGACATCGGGGGAGTTGGGTCTTGCACAATGGGGTGATGTTGAAGGTCGTCAACAAGTGTTGCGATGGTGCAGAGCATCCAGTTGAGAAGGAGTAACTCCGGCTGGTGTGTCGCTGATGGGGCCATGTAGGGCATCGGGTTGGTGGGTAAGAAATGTCCGTGGTGTGTGGTGGGTGGGTCTGTGTAGATGGTGGTCGTCGTTGGATGGTGGGATGTGGTGTCTTGTAGATCAGCGCTGACCATCGTATCAAAGAGGTGGCGATCGGTCATGGAGAGCATGAAGGAGGAAAAACCGGTTCAGTGAAATGGCTGCGGAAAAAGATGTAAAATGTTGCAGTGTAAAGAGGAGCCTACGTAGAGAACATGAACTTTCAGAGTATCTGGCGGCGAGGTTTTTATCGCCTGTGCTCGCCGAGGAATGTCAGTGAGACTGAGATACGGATCAGCAACCGCGGCCGGTGGAGTGTTCTCAAGTGAGGGAGTGAGCATGGCGGCCGCCGCAGGTCATCAGCTGCAAGGTTGCTGTGGCACTGAGTGCTGGATGTAGTTAGTCAGCATGGGCGTCGCGGGATCGGGACCGCTCTCTGGCTCGGTTGTCATTGCTGAGGGTGAGGTTTGGAGTGGCACGTGGAGGAGGACCAGTCCAGTGGTGGTGAAACCGTTGTGCATCTTGTGGAGGTGCGCGCGGTGTTGGAGAAGGTGAGCGGCTGGAGAGTGTTGGTGGCAAAGGAAAGCCAGGTGGTATGTTGTGGAGGGTGGCAATGTTGCTGGGGGTGAGTTGCGCTGTAGGGTCGATGCGGTATTGCCCGGGGAGGCCTGGTCCGGTGGGGACGAATTGGAGAAGTCGTCGAGCATGACTGAGGTTGTCAAGTAGGCTGTCCATCAGCTGCAGGTCATTGCGCATCTGGTAAAGGAGGTTGTATGCGCTTTGGTCTTGGAAATATGTTTGGGCCGGCGTTGGCTCTGTGTGGAGTGGGTGGGGGCGAATGTGTTGGGTGATCAAGAAAAGGAGGTCCATTGAACAGTTGAGAGATTGGAAGTCTGGTTGTGTGTGAATGGAAGGTCGGAGCCAGCTAGGAGGTCGGCCTGGCAAGAAGTATTCCGTGTTTGTAGTGCTGACTGGTGTGCGATCGCGAGAGGTGGCCATGGAGGCAGGTAGGAATGTTCAGGGCAAAGTGGCACACAAAAAAGCTGCGGAGCTGTAGTGAGCCTTGCAGTCGGTAAATAAAATGTGGTGGAAAGTACCGGAACGAAAAACATGGAAGACGGATCAGAAGTGCAAACGAAACTCAACCTTCAGTGTTGCAAAACAAACTGCGTGTGTGTGAAAGCAAACTGCGCCAGGAGACCGCTGGATTTATCCTGCGGCACGCCGGGGAGAGAGAGTGGGTGAAACGAATCAAATGAAATAGCTGCCGAGTAGGCGCTCGCTCAGCAGCCGGCAGCAGCGGTACATCGTCTGTGGGTGATTTTGCTGGCGATGTCCGAGGTGTTGTCATAGGAGAAGGAGAGAAATCCGGTTGCGAGGGTGGTGGCGGTGAATGTGCTGGTGAGGTGGGAGTAGGTGAAATGTGGGTGGGAGAGGAAAGTAAAAGATGTGTGGAGAGGTCTGCTTGGTGTGGATCTGCCTGTGGTGGCTTGGAGGGGAGTTGGTTGTCCTGTAGACGCTGCAGGTCTTTTAGTTCTTTCCATCGGGCCTGACACTGCTCGACGGAAAAGCCAACTCGTCGAGCGACAAAAATCCAATTTGGACGGAGTCTGGGATTGCTTTTGAGTTCCACTAGGCGACAATCGGCGTCGCCGTCCCATGCATCCCAGTCTGCTTGTGGGTTGAGTGGTGGTGGTGGTGGCTGCTTTCGCTTGCGGGTCGCAGCAGGTTGTGGGGTTGGGGTGGGTGAAGGTGTGTCGTCGGAGTTGTTGGATGGTGGTGGTGGTAGGCGAACACGTGGTCTGGAAGGTGCAGAATCGCAGGAGGAAGTGGGGGATGGTAAGTTGATGGAGTAAGTTGGTGGTGGTGGTGGTAGCTGTTGGAACTGCTGGCGGAACGTGGGGTCCGCTTGGCGGATGTGGTGTAGAAAATGAGTGTGGAGGTGTGCCATAATGTCAGTTGCTTGCCGTAGCAGGTTTTGAACTTGTGAAAGTGCCACTGTCGTTTGGTGTAAGAGAGCTTGGGTGTCGTGTTGTGGAGGTGGGGCGATGCTGCTCATGATGTGGGAGGATAGTTTGGTCAATCAGTTGGAGTTCGTCACAAATTGCAGCTGCAGCGCGGCACGGCAGCTATGCGGCAGCTGGCCAGCAGCAGCACGTCATCACGGGGCCATGCATATGAATTAAGCGAGCAAACACGGGCCAAAATCGTCAGAAAAAGTACATGACAACCTATGAGGCAACATTGCAAGTGGAACCGTCACAAGTTGAAAACATCATCGGAAAGGCATGGTAGAAAGTTCACAGCAAAGTTCTGCAACGTAGGACCACGAAAACTTGAAAACTTGAAAAGACTGCGTGAACGCAACAGTGGCCTTTTTCTGCTGTGGACGAAGGTGAGTGTAGTTGGGTGAGACAAGGAGTGGAAGTGGTAGTTGTTGGGAGGTGGTTGAAGGTGGTGTCATAGGTCAGGTGGAGTGGAGTTGGTGGACCATGCCAGTCCTTTGACAATGGCATGGTCAGGGTGAATGACCCAGCATCTGCCCTTCTGGTGGAAGACGGCGCCGTGGTGCTCGTTGAGGAGGGTCATGGCATGTTCTTCGCCACCGGAAGTGTATCTGGTGGCGGCGCCCCAGGCAAGGAGCGTAATGATGAGTGAGTGAGTGTTTTTGTGGAGCTGCCAAGTGTTGTGAATAATGCGAGCGAACTCGCTTTGGTCGTGGGGTGGATTGTGGGTGATGCGGATGCCCTGAGCGAAAAAGCCAGGGTAATTGGCAAAGTGGAGTGTGCTGGGTAGGAAGCGACCTTGGCGCAAAATGTTGGCAATGTTGCCGACTGGGCCTGTATGGCCTGCGTTGATGTGTGCAACCTCCCGGTGGGTGGAAGTGGCACGGGAAACCGCTGGTGGCTCAGGGGTGGTGGCTTTGGTGTTGAGGTAAGGTAGTGAGATGGCGTTGTATTGGAACTGATCGTAACGGTGAGTGGTTTCATTCCATTTCACATGGGCGTATTGTCGAAAGTCGGTGATGTCTTTGTAAGTGATGTTGCAGTCGGAAAGGAGATTGGCAATGTATTGGTGCTGGGGTCGGTTGGGGGAGTCGAGCTGGTTGGCATGAAATTCAAACCAGTCGAGGAGTTGTTCATTTGGTGAGAGAGCTTGAAAGTTGGGTGGAGGTCGCCAGCGGTTGGGTGGTCGACGGATGACCGCTGTGGTTGGGTATTGAGAGAGGTCAGTGTTAGTGCTGTCCGCTGTGGAGGCATCTGTGTTGGGTCGCAGGTCGATGGGTTGTCGGGAGCGGCTGCGGGAAGGTGTGGGACTGTAAGAGTAAGTGGAGGTGGAAGGCGAGCGGTGTCGCCGGGAGGTGCTGTGGTGTTTGGTATGGCGGTGATGTCGATGCCGGCGGCGACGTCGATGGCGGCCGCTACGGTGATGATCAGACTTGCGCCGGCTTTTGTGATGGTGGTGGCGTCGACTGCTGTGAGGTGGGTGTGGGGATGGTGGTGGTGGTGCTGGTGTCTGGCTTGTCTGTTGTAGGTTCTGGAGGTGCAGTAGCTGGTGGGGCTGATGCAATGGAGGGTGATGGAGATGGGTGGGAGCCAGTGGCTGAGTTGGTGACGTGGGGGGCTGGTGCTGTGGGGGCCAATGGTGTCGGTTGTGGGATTGGTGGCTGAACTTGTGGTGAGTCGCCGATGGCCAGTGGAGGTTGTGGTGGCGGTGGAGGCAAAGGTTGAAGTGAAGGTTGTGTGACTGGGGGAAAGGCTGAGTAAGGTTGCCAAACCCCCTGGGGCATGGGCCACTGAGGGTCTGTGGGAGGATGATGAGCCATAGGTGCTTGTTGAGGTGCTGGAGACGACTGGATCGGTGTGTTGCTGGTAGGATCGGTGGGTGGTGTGTGATGCAATTGTTGTACTAGGTAAGAAGGGGGAGGTGCTGGTGAAGGATAGGGCAGTGTGGTTGGAGTTGGAATAGTCATGGTAGGTGGAGCCGGATAGGCTTGATGCTGTGGAAAAGGGTACGTCGGGGGATGTGGTGACGGAAAGGCTGGTGCGGTATGTGGCTGTGGCAGCGGTAATGTCGGCTGTGGTTGTGTAAGAGGTAGTGGTGGTGGAGTGGCATGGGAATATGGCCAGGGAAATTGCATGATGTTGTCGAAGGTATTTGTTGTAAAACTTCAGCGCTGTATAGTAGAGGCGTCTCAATGGCACGGCGCAGCAGCAATAGCGCAGCTGAGATTGCAAATGGTGTGGTCTGTCATAGTTGTGGTGGAAATCGCACTGCTCTAACATTAAGTAAGCTGTGAAGGTGAGCTTGATGTAAAATGTAGAAGTGTTGTAGGGTGTGGTCATGCATCTCGAATTAGATCTGAGAACTCCGGTATGCGGGCTTGAGTTCTTCTTGCGGAAAAGTCATGTCACACGTCAAAAGGCAAATACATGCAAAATCATGCAAAACCCTTGCAAGACGCTACAAAAGTCTGCAAAATTCCGTGGAGGAAAAGCTGCCGTGTTTGGGCCCGGCGGCCAATGCATCAGTTGATTCGATGGATGTGTCAATGATTTCCAGTGGAAATCCAGTGGTAGGTGGTAAGTTGAGGTGAGTGATTTCCTATGCAAAAACAGCGCCCCTGTGACGGGGATCACACTCAGCACCCGAGTGGGACGGCTGAGCGAAACACACTCTGACAATTGTATTCAGTTAACTCAGTTACCACGATGGGAAGGATGGCGGTGGAACAGCATGGCGAAAAGTCCGAGAAAATTGTAGGTGTTTGAACAAAGGTTGTTTCCCTTGACTGCGGCGACAAGCTGCAAAAAACCGCGGCTGCTGAAAGTGGCAGAGAAACCTGTTTAGGGGGGGAGACATGAAGAACCATGAATCAGAAAGTGGAAGAGTAGGGTGACAGCGTGTGGAAAAACTCGGCAGGTACGTTCAGAGAGCGTCCTCTCTGAATATCACATCCGATCAGCAGCGTCTTTGTTAGGCAGTGACTGCTGAAAGGATCACTGCCCCCCTGCCGAGGTTGGGTGGAAACGAGGTGGTGGTAAAGAGCCCTTTGTCCAGGGGTGGACACACACACACACACTTCCAATGCATGTGAAAGGCACAAATGATTTGTTTGGACAATGCAGGCTCAGCTCTGTGCACAGAAACTTGGCAAGAGAAACAAGTATTCCCGTCGAGTTCCTTCCTGGAGCACACAGGAGCAAAACGGGTACTGGAGCGAAACCGCCAACAAGGCGTCCGAGGGGCCCATCGAGCACTGAAGCGTTTCGACACAAAGGCTGCACCATGGATTGCCAACTTAGTGAGATCGAACAAGAAAACTCTCAAGCCTAAGAAGATTGCCCTTGCTTGACATCGATTTGTTCTGTCCAACCATTCTGAGGGATTGACATCCCGAGGCAGAAACCTTGATAGCAGCAAGAGCCCAGAGTCAAAGTAACACATCGAACAAAAAAATCAGTATTGTAAAATGCAAAGGGAGACTGGAGGGTCATTGATGATTTAAAAAGAAAGTGATTGATGAAAAGCACAAAGACAAAAATTGTGGACAAGGCACTCTCGGATTCGATCCACCAGGTCATCCAAGGCCTGGTCATCCTGCCGTCTGTCGATTCAATTCAGACCACCTTTCGAGCTCGGGCCAGCTTCCTGTTACTAGTAGCGATGGCCTCCAACCTAGTAGCTTCTTGTTACTGGTTAGAATCACATATATACCAATTCCCTTGTGAATGGAGTAAATCTGCACCTGCGCAGTTGGAAAAGTTTGCTTTTGCGGCTTCAACGGATGTGACTTCAAAAATGCACGCCCTGATGCCGCTGCCCCTCAAGTCAGCACAACTCGGTTCACTCTTGCCATGTCCAAACCAAACACCACGACGTCATCAGCGGCCAGGAATTTGCATCGCTTTGGGATCATAGAAACTATCCAATCACATAGCACGTCAGTTGCCATCGATGGATCTGCTTGAGGGGATCGAGCAACGCGTTGTATGGTGTTCACTTCACCAGGTAGAAGGATGACAATCAGCTGGGAAGCTGCAGCTGGTTTCATGTAAGCACCTCGACCTCCAGCTAGAGACGCTTCAGTCAACCCCCAAATCGTGAGGTTCGTAAGATCGGTCGCAGCCAAGGAATGGAACGCATCGTAACAATGGGTCGGGCTTGCAAGTGCCCATTCAGAGACCATTTGAGGCAAGTCTGCTTTTCTTAGGAGCCAGCAGGCATGTCCTGGCGCGAATGACTGGGGGCGGCGCGCGTGGGTCAGTGTGTGTGTCTGTCTGTCTGTGTCTATGTGTGTGTGTGCATCTGTCAAAACACGACAAACGTCAACAAAGCACATGCTCTGATCGCTGGATTGTAGCGCGCCTTCAAACTTCTTGGTAGTTGCATCCTGACAGGAAGAAGCAAATGCCAACTTTGCCTGCCTCACACGGCAAAAGACAAGTCTGACCCTCTCCTCGGCAACGCTTTGAGCGACAATTTTGGGTTCTTGTGACGGTCTGCTGCTTTGGAGACCCATGGCAAGAATAAAGGAAAAAAAGTTGGACAATATGTTGCACTGGTGCCGTGCCTGTGTGCCTGTGTTTGTATGACATGCTCGTCTGAATGTGTCGAAATGATTGTGCTTGATTGTTTTGTCCCCAATGCTCTCCCCCCTCAGGCTGTTCCTCATCATCCCCTTGTCAGAGACTGCTGCAACTGAGTTCAAGCATTGTCAAGCAAAGTACAAATGACTGTTTGGCAAAGCTGCCTTGCTCGACAGGAATTGCACACCGTGTCCTTCTCAACGATGAGGCGGCCGGTGACAACATTGCCTGGTTAGCCCCTGCATCCCTTTCACATACAACATGTCATGTTCCGTCGGCAATGACATGGCAGCAAGACATGATGCGCTTACCTGGCAAATACTTCTGGGTGAGCCTTAAAAATGCTGCGAAATAACCCTCAAACCGTTCCCGGTATATAACCACAATTCGTAAGCCATGCCGGGGAATGCTCCAGCATCTGTCCGACCAACGCGGCTCCATCGTAGCCTGATTCAACTTGGAGCGCCCAATTCGTCTCTCTGACAATGAAAGGAAATCAAAAGAAAAAAAAGGTCCTGCAAAGGTTCCCAAAATTCTCAGGAATCATTGCGCCGGCCTACATCGAACTCTGCACTGAAAAAGACCAAATGCTGGCGACTGGCCTTGAGGAGCGCGAGCTCCAGCTCGGTCTCAACAGCATGAGCAAACTGAGTCCCACCTGACGTTCAGAGACCTTTGAAAATGGTGAGTTAACCTGAAGTCTTTCATCATATTCAGAATTCATGCTAACTCACCATGGTCACCACTATCTGAGCATATACTTGTTTTTAAAAATATCTGTGGCAAAGATGTTGTTCGTTTTCCACCAATATTGAGACCTCAGCTTGCAACAGCAAAAACCTCAGTATCCTCCCTAAGCCCAGAGCGAAAGCAAGGCTGCTGCAGCCCCAAGAAATTATGGCCCAGGTAGCCTAGCCCCAAAACCGTGGCAAAGGTTGGCGACTCAAAAAAGGGACATCGCCTCTAAACATCACGAAGAACACAACAATTTTCTGGAAGCAAATGGCCTCCAACCTACTAGCGATGGCCTCCAGACCCATGGTGTATGTGTTGTTCTATTCCAAGACATAAGCATTGCAGCATAGCACACCTCTACATAAATGGCATGAGACCCGCTGAGGTCCTGTTCAATGTATCCAGTCGATACCAACATCGATTCTAAAAGGCTCAATTTGCGCCTATGATCAGCGCTACCGTCGTCTTGGGTGCTCTTTCTCTTCTCCCTGCCAAAGACCTCCAGTCAAAGTCCTGGAGCTCTCTGCCGCTTGAGACGACTGGGATCAACTGCCCTGAGGTGCAAGGGCCCAGGGTGGGCCCGGTCCCGTGTCCACGCTTTTCGTGGAGCACAGGCACTTCATCCAGAAAGTGGGTTGAAGCATGGTTGCTACTATCAGAAGGGCAATCCAAAAAAGAAAAAACATATGTTCTATTAATATTCCGCCCAAAAGCAAAAAGCAAGACAAGCACTTGGGAAAAGGGTGTTGGAGTTGTTGGGTTCCACACGTGTGGCAAAAGACACCAAATAAAAACACCAACTAAAGTATCGGAAACGCCACTCAGCCGCCCAAGGACATGTTCCAGGTTGCTTAGTCATAGTCGTTGGACAGGACCTGTTATTCTTGTTTGTTCCTTCCAAATCCCGCCGATCTCAAAGGTGATTGCCAATAATTGCAATATGTCAAGCGTCAGATCAAACAAAACATAGAAAACATACCGTGGTTCGGTGAACCTCCTAAAACATTACTTCTCACTACATGATTTAATGTTGCCAAATGAAAGGAAGTTGTTATATACCCCAATTTGGTGGAATCTTGAAGAAAATAACCCAGGGTCGGCGGCCGCAGGTTTCAAGCAAAATAATCTCCTGCGCTTCGTAAAGCCAAGCATAGGAACCAACACCTGTGTTTCTTCGCTGCTCTTGCATTGACAGCATGAAATCACCATTGTTGCTACCAAGACACAGGTCTCAAAGCTCCGCCGTTCCTGAAGAATCTAGGCCGAATATGTCGCCGTTTTTTTTCAGCAAAGGGGTCTGGAAAGTCCTGTTCAGCCGCACTGTCGTCAGTGTCGTCAATACCCTCTGCATCTTCGAAAGTTTCCACCGGAGCCATACATTTGCGGGCTGAATACACCTGCAGAAAAGATGACCACTCTCAGGCATAAGGTAAGTAAATAGAGGAAGTAAAGAAATGGAAGATCGTGTTAAAATGGTCGAGCTCCACGTGTGGCCTGCGAGATTTGTGGTGCACGATTCTGCAACGCTACTTCTGAACAATTAGGCTGTGCCTGCCGCTTTGCCAAAAGCAAGGTACTGAGGGTGCAAATTCTCGATGGCCTGTTCATGAAGTCCATTCTTCATCTTTCATGTGTTCCAACTCCATGCGTCGAATGCATCATCATCTCCCGAGATCACAGTGTGACGTGTGTTTTTGGCCTCGACCAAGAACAGAAAGAATCGGATTTGCGCTGGATAACTTTGCTCAGCTGCAGAGGTCGTTGCCTCCCAGATGGAGCTTCTTTGTCTCACCGTCTTTTTGGTTGCACCCCTCTCGATGCTTGGGTTCGGACGGCAAGGCTGCAGGAAGAGGAATCCAAGTCTCCATGCTTCTCCAAGAAACTGGTAGCTTCTTGCTCCTAGTAGCGATGCCCTTGTTCCTATGCTATTCAATGAAACCCTGGCTGGTGGTCCTAGGTGCATCACTTCTACGCTATTACCGGCGATGCGTGTTTCATACTCATGCTGAGGGAAGACGCGCTCACACTCAGGGTTCCGCTGACATGCACTAAGTTTGAGCAGCGATCCAGAGCGCACCATGAAATTCAGTGTCTGAAACTGGATGAAATCCACTGTCACTGCTTGTCACACGAGAATTCCTGGGCCAACCACGAGCTGACTCTGGAGGGGCATTCCTTGCCTGCAGTGGGCCACAACTCACTCAACCGACCAGAAACGCATCCCATTCCCTCGCTCGGAGTCCACGCGTGCACGCGCATGTGCCGATGGCTCCGTGGGTCAGTGCCAATGGCTTTGGCCCGCGCACGTGACTGCGTTGATCTTGCGTGCACATGAGTGAGCGGCCCGTCAGAGATCACAACCTCCAACCCTCAAAACCGAAGCTCGAATAGTGGGGCGGCAGCAATGAAGTGCTAGTGCTAGTGAGTTGACCATCACAACCTGAGTGTAAGAAATTGAGCCTCTTGATAATGTGAGTGCTCATCACCGTTTTGATCTGAACCAGGGGACATGGAAGTACGCCTACACATGCGGGAGGAGAAGGAAAATGAGGAAGACGAGGAGGGCAAGGAGGAGGAGGAGGAGCACTGGGATGGCGAGTTCGGAAACCAAAGCCCCGCGAGAAAGACAAATCCCCGCACAAAGTATCGTGAATGAGAAATGCCTGCGAACTATAGCAATCCACAATGTCTTGCTTGTTACCTTCGGTAGGGACCCTATGCGAGGGTTAATGGCTACAAATTCACGCAAGATCGCGCGAGCTTCACTGGAAGAAGTCAGGTGAAAATTGTGTCAACACTGACCCCTCTCTTTAGATCTTAACCTCCTGCAGCCATGCAAACTGTGGTCGGAAGACAGTACATCGTTGGTAAGACCATCCGATCCTTTGTATAAAGTGAGGTCTAGACAGGGGCATCTATACAATAAGGGCATCTTTGCTTGTGCACTACAAAAACAACCTTGCAGTGACAGAATTCAGAATGCTGAATGTAGGCCTTCCTTCGCAGTGGGTTCACAAGCGAATTCCAAATTAAAATACACTGTCTCGCCTCCTGTCACCATTTGATGGATAGCTCAGAACAATACTTGGGCCCAGACTCTCAGAACAATACTTTGTGCGCTGGATTGTGGCAAGGTCTTGACTGCCGAGGTAGCCTCATCGAGACAATGAGGGCTCTGATATCGGCTCCACAGAAGCAAATTGATTTGTTTGTGTTCTTCTGTCCTTGTCAGGAATTGTTTCCTTCCGAGCCATGACTTTGGGCTGCTGGTGCTGAGGCATTGCCTTTGGCAAGTTGAGTTTCCCGTCTGATGAGAAGCAACATCATGGATAACAACAAGAAACCTATCTCAAGAGCCTTGCTTGGCTCAAGTTAATCAGCATGAAATAGACTTGCGGCTCCCTCCCTATAACTTGAAAGCTCGCTCGTACTGAACTCGAGTCAATAAAGAGCAAGAGTGTCAGTGAAGGATTGGACAGGGAACTGGTGCAAAAGATTGATTTGAGGATAGCGATCGGCAAAGACAGCAACCAGCACCACCACGGCAACTGCCACCGCCGCCATCACTATTCGTCCTGCTGCTGCTGCTCCTGCTCCTGCTCCTGCTCCTGCTCCTGCTCCTGCTCCTGCTCCTCCTACTACTACTACTACTACGACTACGACTACGACTACGACTCTGACTCCGACTGCGACTGCGACTGCTACTCCTACTACTCCTACTACTCCCTACTGCCTACTGCCTACTGCCTACTACCTACTTCCTACTTCCTACACCTACTCCTACTCATGAAATACTCCTGCTCCTACTTGTACTCTCGCCTCTATTACTCCTCGCCTACTCCTACTACTACCTTGGTAAAAATTGTGGTAGTATAAAGCCATTGTCTTGTGCATTCGAGACTGCAAACACTGGTATTGAAAGGTTAACGAACGGATTTAGCATGTAAAACGTCTTGCTCCGTTACGAGCTTTGGGCCAATACAAGGAGACCAGAGACCATGCCAATGTACAACTGAAGGGGGCAGTTGTGAAAAGGCCAAAAGCTTGGAGCAAATGCGAAGGCTAAAGTGCTGTTGGCTTCTTTTTGAATCAAAACGAGAAAGAAAACTATGGCCTATGGATGGCCGGAGGGGGAGTCAGACTGTCGACAGTTGGAGCCTGGAGTCGGGCAAACGTTGTGAAGCCAGTGAAGCCGGTGAGGCGTTCTTTGTTTTTCGAATGTCCTTCGTTCCAGAGTTCTTTTCCTATTCATTCCAGCAGCTTCTTGGCTACACGCCCAAACGGCTACGAAATCGTTGTCAATTGGACATTTCGGTCGAGCAATCGAATGCACGCAAGAAGTGAAGGGGTTGAAGCAAAAGAGATGATGAACATGCAAAGAGTCAAGGATATTTCGATTTAGGAGAAGGTAGAGAAGTGTTCTGATTGTGGGGATCTTGCACACAAGGTGCCATGGGACTTGTTGGAGATGAGGAATGGTTGTTTCAGACTTGGCTGATGAGTCTAATAAGCAAACCTGGACCCCTTCCTTCTCTGAGTCGTAGACGAGCTTGTGAAGGAAAGAGTTTTGGCCGTTGTGTAGTAGAAATGCTGGAGGCCAAGAAGCAAGTTGAGGTCCCAGTGATAGTGCCGAAAGCATGCACTGGATTAATGTGGTAATGGGGAGCCAGGCTTGCAACACTTGGGCAATAGTCACTTGAGGCAGGTGTTACCACACTTATATAATACGATTCTACTAGGGGCTCCTGGCATCGCTACTAGGAGCAAGGACGTTACTAGGGGCTCCTGGCCTTACTACTAGGAGCAAGTAGCTACTAGTAACAATAAGCAATTAAGTTCAATCAGAATTAGAACTAAATTAGACAGAACTCAAAGGTTCGAAAGAACAAGGAAGCTTCTAGGAGCAAAGGGCATCGCTACTAGGAACAAGGGCCTTACAAAAAGTTCAAATCGAAAAGCTTTTCGGCGAACCCCTTCGGTTTCCGGTCCGCCACACTGGTCCTGTCAAAGTACGAAGCAAAAAGAACTCGCTTTAGAACAATTTTCCCGAATATATGATTAGCTTGTGCACTTGCAGCCCCTTCTTCCAGCTCGAGGTTGCGACAGGCTCAAATGGTCAACAGTGCAGTCAATGCGAGGGGAGTTCACACGTAGATAAAGACCCTGTCCTTCCTTCCCAAAGCATGCTTTACTTTAGTAGCTGAACCAGTTGCATCATATCCAAATCTCGAGAGTCTCTGACAGACTTCTGAAACTGTTGATGCTTCTGCAAACCTCTGCATACGAAGTGTGTTGTTTGCAAAAAGAAGGTCTAGGAATAGCCCCTAGCTTCTGGAAGGAAGGCAGTGTGGACAAGTCCCAGTTGGTGCGAAAAGGAAGACCAATCCTGAGCAGTTTCCATCGCAATGGCGTGCCCATCCTGGCTGAAGACAAACATGTCAGCCTGGGGCACTGATTGATTATAACAAACACATTGCTGGGCACTTGTTGGGTTGCTTTGTAGGCAGTCAGTGCCGAAATTGTGCTAAACAAAACGAGAAATACATCAGTGACGAAGTGACGAACCTCTTTTGCAGTGACGAACTAAATTTGGTCGACTGTTGAAGCCTACTCTTAGTACTGCAGCCTTCTTGATTAAATTTCCACCCTTGAGATGCACCCTTTTGTCTGTGACAATGTTGCTTTGCCAACATGCCTTGTGTTCTTATTGTGGGCTGTTTGAGGTGAGCCAGCACTCGATAGACCGATACGAAACATTATTTGTGAAGCAAATTTGCTCAATTCTGAAGAGATGAATGCATAAAGGAACCTTTCAGATATGGCCACGAACCTTTCCATTTAGATGCATAAGCCAAACTTGAACACTGTGTCATCGTGTTTGGCATGCTTGTGGAAAACACTTCACCTTCTAGACGGTGAGGAGTGAGCACATTTTTGAGTACTCCGATTTGCTTGGTTGTAATGATGAATGGCAGAGTGACAAAGGTGTTCGGTGTTCTTGCTTAAATGAGGCTTTTCTATTGAATTTCAGCTCACGATCAGTGCACGTGCATTTTAAGAAGCCAATTCAACTTGGACATTGATGAAGGCATTGAGTCGAGGGTGAGTTGTTGGTCAACCATCTCATCGGGTTTGCGCTCTGACCCGGACCAAGCTGAAGCTGACCTCCAGCTCAAGATGCTCAAAGACCTCAAGCACTAATCTGAACAAATGTCGCCCTTGGAAACATGTTTAAAAGCTGTGACGGTCTTTGCGTTTGCCTAACCTCATTCACGGCACAATCCAGAAGCAAGAAGGACACATTTTGGCGATAAACTTTGTCCACACAGAGCGAGAGGTTGACAGGGTTGTCTTCACAGAGCTAGCGACACACTTTTCTTGTGAGTCCATGTTTAACTTGTTTGCTGCTTACGTCGTTCTTTAGTGCTGGTTAAATTACGTACTTAGCTCAATTGCTTGCTTGTTTACTTGCTTGGGTGCCTATGTGCCTACTAGTTCACATTCAATAATTAATACTCCTTACTCACTGACTCACTCACTCACTTACTCTTTTACTCGTTCACTCACTTATCTATCAACCTACTTCCCGATTCTACTCTGGTCGTGTTGTTGATGCTTGCTGTGGTTGCTCCTGTTCCTCAAATGTACTGTACTTCACCCAGTCTTGGTTTATTACTTTCTGACTCTACTCAAGTAGCCTTAACCTCGGACAAACTTAACCTTCTTGCTGTTGTGGTTCTGCTTCAAGCCATCGTTTTCGCTCTTGTCCCTGTTGCTGTTGCTGCTGTTGCTCCCGACTTTGTTCTACCCCCTGGTAGCTTCTTGCTAGTACTAATAGTACGGCCAGGAGCCCCTAGTAGCGATGCCCCTTGCTCCTAGTAGTAAGGCCAGGAGCCCTAGTAGCGTCCTGGCTCCTAGTAGCGATGCCAGGAGCCCCTAGTGGCTTCTTGTTCCTAGTTCGTTGCGCTTCCCTTCCTTTCCCCGGCCCTATTTTGGTGGTTGTTCCTGCTGTTGTCGCCTTCCTTATTGCCAATGGGTTGTTGTTGTTGTTGTTGTTGTTGTTGTTGTCTATGGAGGTTGTAGGGGTTGCTGTTGTTTCTTGTTCCTTGTTAGCTTGTTGAAGGTAGCCAAATATTGTAGGAAGACCCTCTCTGAATGCCTTTATATAAAACAATTTACAGTAAAACAAAAGCTGTAAAAGCTTGGAAAACTCAGGTAGCCTAGGCCACCTTCCGTGACTAGTTTGGTCTCTCTCTATTTCTCTGGATCTCTCCACCATGCCGGATCCAAATGTAGAAGAACAAAAGTCTGTGAAATCTCAGAAAGAACAAGAGCACTCTCCAGCTCAGGCTCGGGCTTTGGGGGCAAACCTCCACGTTGCACGGGATCACACAACTTGTACTAATGCCGAGAATTAGTTGCGCTGCAGGTCCACACGCCCACTGGCCCATGGACGATAGATGGACCGATAGACCGAGTAGACCGAGGGCTTGGATAATCCATGTCTCCCTTTGTTGGCAGTGCGCCTTGCCGGTTTCGGCTTGGCAGCTGGAGGCCTCATGATCCGATGGCTCAAGAGTTTCTTCAGGTGAAGCCAGGGATCATCGCTATTAGGTTGGAGGCCATCGCTAGTGTAGGGTTGGAGGCCATCCCTATTGAGATGGAGGCCATCGCTATTAGGTGGAGGCCATCGCTATTAGGTTGGAGGCCATCGCTATTGGGTTGGAGGCCATCGCTATTAGGTTGGAAGCCATCGCTAGTAGGTTGGAGGCCATCACTATCAGGTTGGCGGGCATCCCTATTCGGTTGGAGGCCATCGCTAGTAGATCGCTAAATTAGGTTGGAGGCCATCGCT
>CAXAMN010017546.1:47901-72975 GCA_963970005.1 Durusdinium trenchii
CTATTAGGTTGGAGGCCATCGCTATTAGGTTGGAGGCAATCGCTATTAGGTTGGAGGCAATCGCTTTTAGGTTGGAGGCCATCGCTAGTAGGTTGGAGGCCATCGCTAGTAGGTTGCAGGCCATCGCTAGTAGGTTGGAGGCCATCGCTAGTAGGTTGGAGGCCATCGCTATTAGGTTGGAGGCCATCACTATTGGGTTGGAGGCCATCGCTATAGTAGGTTGGAGGCCATCGCTAGCGTAGGTTGGAGGCCATCGCTATTAGGTTGGAGGACATTGAGGCCATCCCTATTAGGTTGGAGGCCATCGCTAGTAGGTTGGAGGCCATCGCTAGTAGGTTGGAGGCCATCGCTACTAGGCTGGAGGCCATCGCTAGTAGGTTGGAGGCCGTCGCCATTAGGTTGGAGGCCATCGCTAGTAGGTTGGAAGCCATCGCTATTAGGTTGGCCTCCTCCCTATTAGGTTGGAGGCCATCGCTATTAGGTTGGAGGCCATCGCTGGTAGGTTGGAGGCCATCGCCTCTAGTTTGGAGGCCATTGCTAGTAGGTTGGAGGCTATCGCGTAGGTTGGAGGCCATCGCTATTAGGTTAGGTTGGAGGCCGTCGCTACAAGGTTGGAGGCCCTCGCTATTAGGTTGGAGGCCATCGCTATTGGGTTGGAGGCCATGGCTATTAGGTTGGAGGCCATCGCTATTAGATCGCTAGTAGGTAGGAGGCCATCGCTATTAGGCCTTTGTTGGCCAAGGTTTCGAATCAAGACTGAGCTCCGAACGCAGGCCTTCGTGCCATTTGTGGTTTTGGACTTGCTTGGGGATGCGCCGGTCGTACAGTGGCATTGGCAGCCTTTGTCAAATAATGCACAGCTCACTGCATCGTTGGCATCGTTGGGCAAAGTCAAAGTGCAAAGTCTCCTGATAATCTCATGTCTTGGTGGTTTGGGTATGGCCCAACCTTGGCATCTTCCTGGCCCTGAACACAGGCACTGTCTTGAGGACAACTTGAAAGAAGAATCCAAGAAGGCAAACTGAGGAAACTTCTTACGCTCTCTTTTCCGCTCCAAAAACCATCGGCTCAACCAAAGGAATGCCAGCATCCCCTCAGGGCCTTCAGGTGCGCAAAATGAGCGAAGACTTCCAGGAAAAGTCAGTATTGACAACCCACAGCGCATTGTCTGTGAACAGCTCAGTGCTCCATACCGGTCCACAAATCAGCATGACATGTATGGGGATAGCTCACACGCTATCCCGCCTACCAATTTCTCAGTTCCTTGTAGTTCATCCAATGACAATGACCTTGGCCATCAAGAGTGTAGGTCGTCCAAAAGCAAACAAGCACATGTTACTTCATTTGTCACCGGCGCCGGTGATATCTGGTCATTACCGCACGAACACATTTTTGCGACCAAACATCACAGTCTCACTACTTGTGCACTGCACTTACACGAGCAGCTCAATTGGCTCATTGCTGGCGACCTGTTGCTCAGCCGAGTCAGTCCAGCCATCCTTGGAAGCACGCCAACTGAGAAGAACAAGCAAAAAACGATGGAGAGGAAGGAACTAAGCACAAACGTCACATGCATGAGAATCACACCGGAGCCTCTGTATGTCTCTGTATGCCTCTGATGATAAACGACTTGTCAGTCCAAACCCGCACAAATCGCACATCCACGGCTCTACAAACTGGTCAAAGGCATCATCATCCATGGAAGTCAGTTCAGAGTCCGTCGGCAGCAGCGGAGCGAAAAGACCACCACTCAGGAGCCGATTCAAAAGTCCTCGGAGCTGAGCCGATGAAAAGCCGACGCTTTTGGCGTTGCAGTCTATGGCTAGGGCAGGTGTCTATGGCACATGTTGATGGAGTCGGCAGAATTGCAGTCAAGAGTCGCTCAGCAGATTGAGGTCTAAATTGAGGCACCTCGCTGAAAATGTTTCCCTCTAGAAACCGACCCTGACAAGCTTCCCAGACTTCGACCGCACAAGTAGCTTGGAGGCCATCGCTAGTAGGTTGGAGGCCATCGCTAGTAGGTTGGAGGCCATCGCTAGTAGGTTGGAGGCCATCGCTAGTAGGTTGGAGGCTATAGCTATTAGGTTGGTTGGAGGCTATAGCTATCTGCATGTTTTTACGTGAAAAAAAATGGACTCCAAGGCTCAGGCCATGTGCCCACTGCCATGCACCGTGGCAAATGAGAGGCCATGCTCCTGATGGTACAGTGACTGGCACCGCGTGCCGCGTGGCCGACACCGTGTGCCGAGGCGCGTAGTTCACAACATGCCCTCCGTATTGAGCACCAGCCGGCCGCAATTCTAAGTTGGGACCAAACAGATTTGGCTTCCTTAGAAAAACAAGAACACTCAAAGCCCCAAAGCTGTAAGCTATTTCCATAGAAACTCACAGGCAGGCCCAAGATCTGTGGGCGAATTGTCCGAGCAGCTGTGTCAATGTCTCTATTGCGGCGGCAGATTTGTTATAAAACCATGGCCTGTAGTGGCCTCGCCAAAGTGACGCTCTGATACCCATCGAAAGTCTCCCCGTAGAAAGCATGGTGTCTGATAGGCAAAAACAACAGAAATTATCATTTGGGTCATTTGACTGAGTCCTGCACCTCCTGGCAGAATACCAAACCCAACCTTTTCAATGGCGGTGCGCGTGCCCTCGTACGAGACACAGGGATCTGTGTCTCCATTGAAAACCTCGGCCATGTGCTTCCACGTGCAGTCAGCTGCTTTGAAATCTGATTTTGGGCCACAACATCGTTGACTGACCAAGTAGCAATGGTCGTAGTCATCTTCGGAGCAATTCTTCGGTAGAAGTCCACCATGCTGGGCTTGTCCGGGGCCTTGTTGCAAGCGTTGTAATTGCTGGTGTATTGCCAGCCATCGGGTGGACCAGGCCAAGACTTTGTTGGAGCATCCGCCACGTGTAAGGCATTTTTGACATCTGCTCGGTTCATCCACTGCGCTGTGTAGAAGTCGAGCGTCTTGGGCGCTGTCCAATCAAGGGAAGAAGAGTCTGAGAATAGATCTAGCTCGTTGATATAGGCCTTTTTCCAGCTTTGCGACAATCCACGAGAAGTGGTTGCCAGGAACTTTCGGTAAGCCAAACGGCATTCACCCTCTGGTGCCTAAGTCCATTAGCCGAGTGAGTCCATGAATCATCTCCAAGATTGCAGAACAATATTTGAGGATTGGTTGAAACTGTTTGCTAAGAATATCAGCAAGAGACTGCTGCAAGAAGGGCGCTCCTCGACCATTGACCACTTTCTCGATGCCATGAGCCCTGGTTCAGGAATGATGGATGCCTGAAGAGACTGGCATAGTCATATCAATGATGCTTTGCTTCATGCTCTCCTGATCAATCAGCCTTATTGAACAGTTGTTCCAAAGGAAGTCAAAGTCCCCATCAGGGACGAAGCCATGCTTGTGCGCATACCAAAGCCTCAGATCCGAGACCCGTTTTGCTTGGTGCCCAGTGCGAACGTGAGACTGAGACACGTTGAATCTTCCATTAGTTCAAGCTACATGTCCATCGATTCATGCTGAGATGGCCAGTCTGTGCAGGGATCGCCCACTGCGATTCCTTGCAACATTGACTCAGGGGGTTGCAAAAGCGGCATTTCTTGACAGGTGTTGCGGGGAAAAACACATCAATGGTTTCAGTCCAATACAAGGCTCCAGTCCTCGGTTTCAGCTGAAACAGGCTCAATCAGCTCAAGAAAAGAAGTCCGACCACACTGTTCAAAGATCCACATGACAGGCCAATTTGGTCCGATTGACTTTAGGCCAAGGCGGCCAAGCTTCATTTTGATATCTTTGGCGTTCTCAAGGATCTCGTTTGTCAGGGTAGGAATGTATACCTTGAGAGCTCGTGTCCCAAGACGGTTTTCTTGATATAGTATCTGCTGAGGAGAAAAAATATGATATGCTATGATATGCTGCATCTGAGGTGCTCCAGCATAGGACTCACCTGCAAATACAAGTTTCCCGCTGGGGCATTGGCACCTGGTCTTATGTAGGATTAGTTTAGAGTTTAGTCTGTAGGGCGCAAACATTGCGCAAAAGACCTGCCTGTGATGAAGAATTTGTTGTCCTTGAACTCCGGGAACCTTGCTTCTAGCAAGCCACCAACGGCAACAATCACAACAATCGCTCCCGATATCATCTTCACAAAGCTGAAGAGACGACAAAACCCATTCCACACGTCTCTTGCTAGTAGGTTGGAGGCCATCGCTTCTAGGTTGGAAGCTATTGGGTTTCCTTCGACACGTCTCTTGCGCCAAAAATCTGTGACGGGTCACTTCACAAAAAAGTCCTGCAGTGCTGCGCGTGCAGCTGCAGCTGTGGAGATATCAGTGTTATTGCAATTGCCACCTGCCTCGCTTGGTGTACAAAGGGCAAACGAAAACGAGACCAGGGGAAACAAGCAAAGCTACCAAATCTGACCATATTGAGGCCTTCATTGCTGCACAGTAAGAGAATCCCACACCACCAGGACCTTGGATAAGCCGAGCAATAGGATTGTAGATGTCTGAGCTTCTTGCAGTCAATAGCGATGGCCTCCAACCTAACAGCGATCTCCTTCAAGGAAAGCAACTCTCAAGGATCAGCATGTTAGCCTGCTTGGTCCAGCTGTAGGGATTTCTCATCAATCCACCCGTTGCATTGATCAGGAGAGGTCCATGCTCCTGGACAAGATCATCGACAAGCGTGTGCGCTCTCGACTCTTTCTGCTCCGAGTCAGGCTCCTGGAGCATGCCCAGAATAGAGCTGCTTCCAGGACCTCCATTCCTTGGAGCTATCTACGCACACATTCCGAGAGTTCTTTCACCTTCAGAAGGTCACAAAGTAGTCTTCACTACCTGTCTGGCCCTAAAGCACTCAAAAGCACTGTACTGCACAGCACACGTGAAGTCAACTGACATGAGAAAACGAAGCTAGCAAAATCTAGGAACCAAAGCATTGAGGCCGCTTCTGCGTCCAAGCCTAGTAGCTACTTACCCCTTACTACTAGCTACTTGATAGCTCGCCTCTCCAGCCTATCCCCCGCTCAGAGCCTGACAGCCTAAAGAGAGTAATATGTAATAACATGTACATGTATGCTTTCAAGGCTCAGCCACAGAACGACCGGAAGCTCGTTTGCCTTCGTTGCATCGTCAGCCATGGCAAACCAATAGTGGAGTTTCGTCCCATCTTCTGCCGCGCTAGCATCAAGGAAGCCAGAGAACTGGGGAGCAGGAGGCTTGCCAAAGCCTGGAAGATCCAGCACCTGCATTCATTGT
Source organism: Durusdinium trenchii (assembly GCA_963970005.1). Lineage (NCBI taxonomy): Eukaryota > Dinophyceae > Suessiales > Symbiodiniaceae > Durusdinium > Durusdinium trenchii. The sequence goes on from CAXAMN010017546.1 coordinate 53,174, forward strand.
TCTGCATGGCTGTGCGTTTCCTGGTATTCAAATTATAGGTTAGCTTGGAAGAACGAGCCAAACTGGCACCTCCTCATTTGCAGGTGCTGCATAGGCACAAACAAAAGCAGCGCAAAGAAAGCTTTTCATTGCAATCAAACCCAAACGACTTGAAGCACGATATTATGGCTGCGGCGGTGAATATGGACCCCTGGTACCCTCATGCTATGAAAGTATTGAAACCAGCTGCTGCGAATCCACTATAAATGCACTGACTACTTCTTCAAGCAAACTTACAGTTTCTGTAAACCACACTTTCTACCATTGTGCTCTGGGCCAGGCTCAGATTCATACCTTTCAAGCGCAGGCCGACACGGTTGGATCCCCAAGCCATGGAGCCAGAAGGGCAGAGTGAAGACTCGCTGTGTTGAGCAGCAAATTGAACAAAGAATAATACAGCAATACATGTGTTGAGCTTCGACGAAGCCTCTGGATAGTTGGCATTCCAGGGTTTGAAGCCATTCCGTTCCAGTGTGAAACTGTGAGGTGGAGAACCGCTGCTTGAGACAAGGAACTCAATGGGGAACGCTTCCAGCATCTATACCAGGAAAGCACATCACTCTTCGTTGACCGAGTGCATCTGCGACACAAAGACATCACTTGCTCCGAGCCTCGGATGTCTTCACCTTGTCGATCCCTGCAACACGTCCTCTCGATTTCTGCTTGTCTAAATGCGAGAGGACATGATGCTGCTGTTTCCCACCTGCCGCGCTGGCAGAGCTTGGTTCGCGCGGGGCAGCTGGGCTGATCAAATGTCTCACCTCAGCGGAACCCACAAAACGACCAACGATCGCGAAACGACATGCCTTTAGAGTCAGGCCTTTGCAGCTGCGCCACTTGTACCTTTCAACAAGGAACATGGATACACACCATGACGAAATGTGCCACTGAACCTATGCACTGACCTATTTGTCTGCCTTTTGCTCCAAAACTGTGATTGAAACATGTACTAATTGTGCAATACATAGATTCCTTAAGTTTGAAGGAATTTTTAAGACTTTAGGAGATCTTTCTGGATCGTTGCACCTGATACAGACGAGCTGCTCGGCTGGTATTGTTGACTCGCCTTGTTACGGTCTTCGGCCACCAAGCTGAAGATTGCATGATCCCTACCCCATACCATGGCAAGCCTGAAAAAAATAAATTGCATGTTTCTTGACAGAATCTTACTTGCCATTTCGGACTTGGGCCTGAAAATGGAAGGCATACCTGTTCAAGCACTTTCCTGAAGATAGCTAAGATAGCTGGGCAGTCTCCACAAAGGTATGTTATAGTCACATGTTTCCAAGGGTTCAGGCAAATCCAACTTACTTGTTTCAGGCGACTGGCGAGTCCAGTTGAAACAGGCTAGTCAGTCACTATACATGTCCTTACAATGTTACCCCTGCGATGTACGAAGTTAGAGGTTGTCACGGGGAAAGGGCCCCAAAACATCATAGGACCGGATAACCCCACATGTTAAAGTTTAAGGCAAATCAGAGGTGAGGGGATGGAAGAAGCAAAGGTTTGCAAAAATAATGCTATACTAGCGTAGACCCCAAACAGTTTGTGCGTTTATGAAGTAGGCCACAAGAACGAACTGTCAAAGAGTCAACGGCTCAAACCGTTCCAGTTCGCTGTGATCAACTCGGACCTTATGGGCTTGTTTCAGCACTTGCCTCCATTGGTTCAAGGTGAGAACCGGCAGTTCAGACGAAAACAGAACATATGCAAATTCACTGAATATGGTGCGTTGTATTGACATGTGGTTTAACCATGCTTTGTTTGGCTAGAAGATGTTGAAAGTTTTCAACCCACCATGAGTTTGTGAGGTTAGATAAGCAAGAAAAAGAAGGGAGACAAGTGAAGCAACAAGAGACAAGTGTAACAAGAAGGGAGACAAAAGCAGAAAGATCACCAGCGAAACAAGTGGAAGACAAGTGTAAAATCATCCGGCCGAGTGTGTCCGAGCATGGAGACAAGCAAAGAGACAGAAGGGAGACAGCAGGGAGACAAGTGGGAGACAAGTGAAGCGTCCTCTTGCCAAGAGTGTAAGCATGGAGCAGGCGAAGAGGCAAGCGGGGACAAGTGTAAAAACATCCGGCCAAGCGGCCAAGCATATCCAAAGTAGGACGGGACAAGTGGAGACAAATTAAACAAGAAGGGAGACAAGCAGGGAGACCAGCGTACAATCATGTGGCCGAGAGTCAAACCATCCGGCCATGTGTATCCAGAGAAGGCCGAGACAAGTGGGAGAGCAGGGAAACAAGTGGAGACAGGTGTAAAAACATCCGCAAGTGTATACAGAGTAGGCAGACCTTTCAAAGGAGTAAGAACCCCTCACATGTAAACCTGTTTGGGGGAAAAAGTGAGAGTGGGGGTTGATAGTCAATGAGCTAGTGAGAGTGTTGCTGATGGTCCCATTCCACACCTCCTTCACTGCCCGGGGAAAGGGACCCAAAAAGGGGAACTGTAACTTTGCGCTTGGCAGGCTCCAAAGCCACCTAAACCTCCCATCCTCGGCCCTAGAATCTTCAACATGCGCAAGTTGTATTCTCCATGGCTCCAAGTGGGGGGGGTGGAATGTTGCCACCTTCTCCAAAAAGATACAACTTCTAAGTCTGAGTTTTTTGAAGAGCGGGGGTAAGCTTGCCCTCAATTGTACGGCCTATGAAGCGTCAAGGAACTAAGTCTGAGACTGTCGCTCCAGCCGTTGATCTTGGCAAGGGCATTGGTAGGCGTCGCTTTCGGGCGCCTCCCAACAAGTAAAGAACGAGCAATGCCCAACGCAGAAACCCCACATATCCCAAATTCCACAGCACAGTGACGTCTACGTTCTCTGCTGACGAGCGGGAATCTAGGCAGTACATGTTTGACGACTTCAAGCCTAATCCTCCAGAAAGCAACCAAGCGCTCAGCACTTTTCACGTTGTGGTGCAAGTCAGGTTGTTTTCCACCAGTCATCCTCCAGCTTTGCCAAAATGACCTTCCAGGTATTTACCTGGGTGGGTGGGTGTGGAATTTTTAGCACCCTCCTAAGGGGGATGGCAGCTTGAGCCAAGGATTTAACATCCTCCAAAATGGCCAGGCAGCCACCGTGCCCCCCTAGGCTCGAATTCTTGTCCTACGCAAAACACTTCGTTCTTTGTTACACAATAACTTCAAGCCTAATCCTCCAGAAAGCAAGAAAGCACTCTGCACTTTTCACGTTGGTTGTTTTCCACCAGTCACCCTCCAGCTTTGCCAAGACGACCTTCTGCGCGTAGCGCTAAGCTGGGATCCTTCTGCTTGGCCCTGAGCTCCAGGATGTCCTTACACTACACTTGGTGCAGCGGTTCATTGAAGCCGAAGACAAAGTTTGAAGAACCATACGGCCAAATTGTCTTCCAAGTGCTTACTGGGGATGAGATCGGTTGTTTCATGTTTTGATGAACCGTTCCATCTTTCGAATCACCATCCCTGGAAGGAGACAGCTGGTCGTAGTAGCCACTTCAGTCCACTTCTTCATAGAGTCTTCTAATTGGTCTTGCGCCTTCTTCAAGCGCTCAATCTCCCGCTTCCGTTTTGACGCGGTTCTCTGTTGTTCTTCCTTTAAGCCTGCCAATGCATCCTTTGAGGACAAGACGCAATCTCCCCCTTGTCAGGAAGTGCTCCGGATTGGGTCGAAGTGGGATTCTTGATACAGGCATGGATTCCAGAACTTCTTGAGCGTATTGCGAAAGATGTTTGATTTCCACCTGCCCAAGAATGCCACTTGTGGTACTTGCCACCCTCTTCGAATCATTTGAAGGGCGCCAGATCTCCTGCCTGAATGGCCGGAAACCTTCGCGCCGAACAGGTAGCGCCGGGCGTTGACAATCTCTGATTTCTTTGCTGCACTGCCGTCTTTCTGTCTCACTAGGAAATCTTCTTCCAAAGGCAGATCATCCACCAAGGTCTTCGAAATGAAGAAAGGGCAAGGGTGGTCCCAAGAGCAATTTTTTCTGCAAGCGCATGGTAAAGTACGAGCGACCCCTTCGCCCGATTGATCACCCTTCGACACCGTGATGTAGAGCGACACTATCTTTGCTTCTTCGTCCCATTTCAAGTTGGACCTTTCCACATTTGCTAATTCTACTTCCCGCAACATCCAGACCACTGCGAAGGAGAACAGCCACGCAGGATGTATAATAGCCTTCGCGTCGTAGGAGTTGGTTTCCTCCTGAGCCAAGCGAAGCCACGTAGCGTCATCGACCTCGGGAGCTTTCTGCGCTGGACCTTTGGCCCTGTTGATCGCCCTTGAGGTTTGCACACTGCACCTTTGAAGTTGCGCCGTCCAAGTAGAGCCCACCTCTACCACCATCAGCTTCAACTCTGCCAGGTACGCGGCGCTAGCCCCGTATCGAGCCTCCTTCAAAATTGCCCCCACTGCTTCGATGGCGTTGGTATTTAGGGCCTTGAGGTCGTTTTCGGACTTGCCCATTTCGTGCATGATGGCTTTTGCCTGATAGAGGCCTTGGTCTTCCTTGTCGAATTGGACGAAAATTCTGATCTCAAACGCTTGATGGAGTTCAACCATTTTTTCTTGTTCTTTCCGAATGCTTTCGCGATTCGAAGACCTTGTCCCCGTCTCGTCCTCACCTTCTCGTTCTCCAACTTTTCCTTGACATAGCTTGGAATATCTTCTCGGCGTTGGAGTTTGTTCTTCCTCTTGCTCACGTCTCGTTGGGTGTTCGTTGGATTGTCCTCCACGTTGTTGGCGATCAGTGCAAACTAGCCCCTCTTCTTGCTTCCATCGTATAGTCCTCTTGCCCCGAACAAAAGGTCTTCAAATGGTGGCCGTGGAGGAAAGGTGGGCTGTAGTTCAGGGTCGTCCGCTGGAGCCTTCGTGTCCTCGGGCACCTCTATAGTTCCCAAGTTTCTTTTGCATTCAACCTCCTGGTGATCAACCTCGCTAGCCCGCTTCCGAATCCAGGCCCCTCCATGATTCTCTCAGCGGCGGGGATCTCGAAGCCATCCTGTTGTTGTCTTCCAAAGTCTGGGCTCTTTCCATCCTGCACAGTGTGACGCCAGCTTCCCCAAGTGGTGAAAGAGGAGATAGTTCCCAGGCGGGTGGAGGGGAGTCCCACCTTGTAGTTGCTGGTGTGTTGAGCGCTCGTGCCCTGGATGAAGCCAGCGAGTCCTACGTTCTGAGGGTCTCCAACGGCCCCCGTCACGGCCGTCCAAGTCGGGGCACCAACCCTGAAGTGCTGCACGACATCCTGAAGGCCCTCCATTGCCATCGCCACGGCTTCGGAGGGCAACATGGAAACAGCACGCGAGGAAAAACAACCCCCCCAAGGATTTAACATCCTCCAAAATGGCCAGGCAGCCACCATCCCCCCTAGGCTCGAATTGTTGTCCTACACAAAACACTTCGTTCTTTGTTACACTTTACCGCAATACGCTCAAGTAGGAAGTATCTCCAGCAGTACGTCTTCTCTATTGAAACAAGCTGAATCGTTTGTCACAGATACTAGAGAATGTTGATGATGAAAACAGGTGCGGTGAGCTTTCAAGAGAAAAGCCTGTAAATATCATAAAGAGTGTAGCCTTTGTGCTTGCTGCCTTTCCGAACACAACGAGAATGGAAAGAACACCCTGTCAAAACAAGCGCCGCAATAGCCCTTCGGCCTAGCGTGGTGGATTCCTGGTGGCTTCAGTTCATCTCTCAAGAAGAAGCCAGTAGGAACAAAGGGCATCGCTACTAGGAGCAAGAAGCTACTAGTAGCTCCTGGCCTTACTACTAGTAACTCTCTCTCTCTCTCTCGTTCTTTTCTTGCTCGTTGCCAAGATGCCTGACTCTCCGGTTGTGACGGAACACTGGCCACTGGACGACCTAGCAAGGCTCAAGGTCAAATCACAATGACCAAGTGTTTGGACTGAGGAAAACGCTATTTGCTTCAGATTCTGCAGTACCTTCAACCAAAGCTCTGAATTACTGGCATCACTGAAGGCAATTGAAGCAAAGAGCTCCTTCACCAATGATTTGAAATGTCTCCTATCGTTTCCCTGCCTTCCCGCTTCGGGCTTCGGCTACGGCCTGCCAGGAAAATAACTGAATGGACAGGAACAAGGAAAGCTCTACACCCGAAGGTTCTGCAAAACCTCTGGCAGAATTGTGGAGTCAAGTTGTCAAGGGCAGTGAAGTGATTGGATTCAGCCTGGTGCGGGGCGCTCGGGAACGCCTCTTGCAAATCCCAGCCGCCTGACAAAGCCACGTCATGTATGATATAAGAGGGTCTTGCCTTACCTTCCTTTCTTCATCTCTCAATTCTAATTGAATTCTACTAGCGATGGCCTCCACCCTAGTAGCGATGGCCTTCAACCTATCTTGTCTTTTAGTTTTATTCATTCTGTTCTATGTACACCACATATTGCTGCTCGCCCCTTGCCTGTCATTGCTCCGGGGGTGTTCGGCTTGTCTGACTCGTCGTCTGGAGCTGCTCCGGTCTCGGCGCTCCGCTCCACTCCGGTCGCTGTGCCCTCGACGTCGGTCGCTGCTCCGCTCGCGGCTCCGGCGCTCGCGCCGGTCGCGGTCCCGGCGCTCGCGCGACCGGCGGTCGTCGGTCCGGTCGCGGCGCGGGGCCCGGTCGGCCCGGTCGGCCCGGTCGGCCCGGTCGGCCCGGTCGTCGGTGGGTCGTGGGTGTCGTCGATCCCGGTCCTCACGCTTCTCGTCCCGAGTGGATCGATCTCGGCGCCAGTCGTAGCGATCCCGTCGCGGGGACGCCGAACGCTCGACTTCTCGTCGTCTCACAGGACTTCGCGAGCGTTGACTTGGTCTCGAATCGGAGAGAAGTGAAACCAAATCGTTCACTTTCGCTTGAAGCTCCTCCATGACATACCATGAGGCAGAGGAAAACACGGGAGGCTTTGATAAACCTGACGTGCTGAGGACCTGCGTAGTAGTCTTCAACAAAAGCTTTTCAACTGAGTCTCTTGTTAAAGCGGTAATTAGCTGCGGAGGTGGAAAGTGTCTGTGGATGACCTTTAACATCAGCTAAGGCCAAAATACCTCACAGCACGACACGTTTGTCTGCGGAGGTCACAGTCATCTGTGCCAAGACATTTCAAGTTCGCTGGAATCAGAAAAAAAAGCTCAGCATCTTTTTGTTTCAATCGTATCGGCCTTGCTGGAAGAGTCACCTATGATCGACTGGGAACGCAGCAAGTGGCCAACACGTCAAACAGTTGCATTCTGCAAGAGGAACAGGAAAGGTGTCTACTTCCCACAGTTGAAAGAACAAACGCCCAAATATATATAAATCTGCAGAATAACTCTTTGCAACGACACCAAAGAAGCAATACCAAGCCTGGATCTAAGCTTTCGCTTGACCTAAACGGGCAAAGCTGTGCAAAGTTGCCTTCTCAGAAGATGGAATTGCACTTATTGGGGCAATCGAAAATGCTCTCAAAGAAGAGGTTACAACAGCGAGAATGAAGAAGGTCAGTTGAAAGCCACAACACGGCTGACCTTTTGGCTCTCGCACCTGGAAAGTGCATTTGGCCCAAGCGTGAACACGTGTAAATTCCATAGGCCTGAAGAAGCAACGGCCCCAAAAGCTGGAGTAGGACAAATTAAAAGCTTAGAAAGACATAGCGAGTTGGGGTGCACCAATACAGGTTTCAATCTGTGTACTTTCTTCTCGGGCACCTCGTCCTCGTACCGCTCAGCCTCAAAAGCAAAGTGCGTGAAAAGCAACAACATGAGCTATCCTAGTAGTCAATAGGTATTCGATAGGGCTCTTGAAACACTTTTGGCATAGCTGAGCCACAGAAAGAGGAGGCTGTACCATGACTGCAAGTCGAGCACCAGGGAATGAGGCCAACTTTCGGGCCTTGCCGGAATACCAGACTCTAAGAAGGAAAAGAGCTGGAAAGAAGTGCAGAAAGCAAAAAGAATAGTCATTGGGAAAAAACTTTGTGACTTTATGTAGAATCAAATGAGAAATCAACATGTTCGGTGTTGGACTCTAGGTCGCAGCTCCTTTACTTAAGGTATGGACCATGGCAAGGGCGGTCGCCTTGGTAGTCCTGTTGAGCATGTTCAAATCTTGCTTCGTTTCTTGTGACGCTTGCCATGATCCTTGCCTGATATCAGAAGCAATGCGACTGACCATCCCAGCCTATGAGGCCGAAGCCCATGATGTCAGTGATGATTGTTGCTTTCTGTGCTTCAACACCGTCAGGCAGCATGCGCCTTCTGTACAGCATTGGCACTGAAGGTAGAGTCTGTGAGGTATATGTCAATCCTGGCAGCACAAAAGGCCTTTTTCTCTGTCACAAACCCAAGACACGGCAGCAGGACCCAATGATAAGTTTGCCTTGGGCTCCGAGCGCAGCCGTGAGGCCAACATGCTGTGGAAGGTGCTTGGAAAGCATCATGATTGGGCAAGCACCTGCGATGCAAAACGGGCGATGCAAAACTCACCAGCACCAAGGTGACAGCAGACCTCTGCTGAGGTTTCCAAAGGCTGCTGAGCCGTTCTGAGCAATCACCCTCTCTGTCCCATTGAGAGACCTTTCTCAGGCAGAAACAATACATCGCTACTAGTAGCTTCTTGTTACTAGTAGTATGGCCTCCACCTAATAGCTTCTAGTTTGTTAAAGCAAAATACAAGCAGTTCAACATACCCGGATGATATGACGAAGACACAAACACTTCTGCTTCAAGGAGCACTGCAACACCTCCACCAATCGCATTGCCGGTGATGGCAACTACCGTGGGAATGCAAAGCTCCTGGTGTGAAGCATCCACTGTGGGTCTTGAACACCTTCATTCTGCGGTCATTGATTCTGCAGTCTTTTCAGATGCCTTCATTCTGAGGGCAAATAGAGAATTCGCTGCCACTGAAGCCATCTGAAAAGGTGTAGCTCCAGCTGGAGCCACTGGATGGTGGTTGCCTTGAAGCAGAAAAGTGGTGACATTCCTTGAAACCCAAAGGACTGGGTGAGAAAAGGGCACAACCACCGTGCAAGCGCCTCCAGGGCAGAGATGAGGACCTGCTCCCTGAAGAACAGCGGCCAAAGGCGTGTGGCTCCTGGGATTTCTTGCGGAAACCTTCGGAGAAAGCTGCGCATGAACTGTGCAATGTTTGTCTCTCTGCCAAAATTGAAGGTAGCAATGTCAAACAATGTATATAGTTTATTTATTGTTTTGTTGACATGATTTCATAAGTCTGTGTTTTGCTCCTGGAAGTACTTCTTGTCAAGTGCATGTGATATGCATCCATCATCATCATGAAATCGGTGCCTTGAAAAATGAATTGTCAAAAATAGAAAACCCAAATTCAAAAGAGCTATATATATATATACAGAGAGAGAGAGAGAAGAGTTGGAGACAACAGTCCAAAAGCCGAAAGAACAGTTAGATCCAACTGACGGAGAGCAAAGTCCTTTTTAGCTCCCACCTTTACCAAATAACCTCTAAGAGGGTCAGGATGTCTGGGGGTGTTGCATTCAATAGCGGAGTTGAACTTTACCAGCTTTGCAAACAGCAAACTCGCAAAGCTTTGCTTTGCGGCTAAACTCTCAAAACCATAGCTCTGCTTAGCTCTGCTTTCAGCACAGCTTTACTGATGAGCCCCTCAGTCCATGCCGGTCAGCCCGGTCAGAGAGTTCGGATCCACGGTCCTAAGCAGGCACGGTCCTAAAAAGAAAAAAACAAATAGATAAAGGCTCTAGCGCAAAAAGATAAAGGCTCTACGGCTCTACCAGCAGACTCTACCAAGACCATTGTGAGGAAAGACCCCAATCCGCCTACTTGCTTCACTGAATGCTGCCAGAGTGCAACTGCAAGCAAATGGCACTGGTTGTCATCAAGACTCTGAACACGAAAAGCAGAGTAGGGAGGAAACAATGTTTCGCTCTCTTTGTCTTTGGACGAGATGTTTTGAATATCGCGTGCCCCCCCAAAATCCACGAGGTATGTCAATAACCCACAAGTAGCCACGTCCATCTTCTCTTCTTCGATATTTCTCTGCCAATGCATGATCCTTTGTGGTGGATTGAAATTGTCGGAAGCGAACGATTCGTTCCAAGCGAAGTGCTTCGCGGAGTTTCTGCATATTCAAAGGAACTGGTCTTTGTGTATCTCCTTTCCACACTCTCCCACCTGCATGCAAAATCCTGGATCCATCAGTAGGGCTGTAAAGTAAACAATAGATCATTCTTTGAATGAGAACTATCGCATTTGATAGGTTGTGCGATGCATCGCAGTTCAATGTATTGTTGAGTGCCCGGTAGTAGAGCGAGTAGTCTAGGCCGGTGACCAAGCTGATTCTGCGCCCCAGCTTTTGGTGCGTTGTGTACAAATAGAGAGAGCCATCTTCGTGCTCATCAAACTGTTTCAGTACTGAGTTCAAAGCATCTGAGGTAACCTCAAATGGTTCACCATCTGCGTCCTCAAGCTCTTGAAGCCATTTTCTTAAGCTAATCTTGGCATCCTCTTTGGACACAAAATTGACATCTCCAACACCCTTGCTGCAAGGATAGAGCGAGGAAAAATGGGATGACAAGAAACCATGGGTTGTGCAAAGCGCCGAATACTCCTTGTCATTCACAGGTGCGAGAAATGCTGACCAGCAACGGAAGGATTCAGAGTTGTCAGCTAAAGTCACGAGCATCCCCTCAAAGCCCCGGCGCAAACCATTTTGCCCCTCACTAGAGCACTCGTTCACCTCCTGCACAATGCCCCGTCGTTGCCAATTGGCACCTCGCTGAAAGCATACGACCTTTTCACCTTCTTCTGGAGGATTCTCTGGAGAATAGAAGCCCGCACGCTTTGCTTGGGTAATCGAAAAGGGACCCGCAAATGCGACATTTCCGAAGTATGGCAGCTCGGCACTGGTCCACTCCAGGTCCTCCAAAGCTGCACATGCAGCTGCCAATACCTCTTGCGGAGACCCTCGTCCATCTATTCTAGAAGTCTTGCCCTCAAAGGACGGCAAGATTGATTGAACATGTTGATTGTAAGTTTCAATCCGTTGCTTCACGGATTCTTCTTGATCATCGCTTCTTTGTACAAGTCGGAAAGCAATCTCCTCTGGTGGCGGCCGGAATTTCAAGTGATAGATTCGTCCAGTGAGGGGATCCAACCGACGCAGCGTGGAGCGAACGACCAGATCCTCTTCAGGAACGTCCATGAACAGCAGCTTCTCAACGCGAAAATGCCTCGTCAGTGCTGCTGCCTGCTCTGCAGTGAGTGGAAAATTGTCCAAGAGGCAACCCCGATTCAGCACATCTGGCCTGCACAAGCGTTCCTGGACAATCTCCATCACTAGCTCATGAGGAACCAGCATGCCTTTTGTCATGTACTGCTTCACCTGAGGCCAAAAACCAAGCTGCTTCGCCAGCTTATAGGAATGGGAAACAAAAAGACACCATTTTGGAAACACTCGTGACAACAAGGGTTTGTTGGCGTTTGGAAGCCCGCTTTGCCTGCAGACCCAATTCACTTTCTTTGCTCACTTCGTCTCTCAAGATCTGCCCCGGTGAGATGTGCACAAGGCCATATCGCTTTTTTAAGCCATCGCACACCGTACCCTTCCTTGGGATCAGCTTGTAAGAACATTTATATATATATATATACATTCATGCAAGTGGACATTTCTTCTCATCAAGAAAATGTTCATCCGCAGATGTCACAAGAAGTGCATCCAAGCTTCCCAGCAGCTGGAGGACCAGCCACAAGGATGACGTGCCAAGGTTGAACCATTTTGGAACAACCAGGGACAACGCGCTTACATGATAACAGCTGGCCCATTCCGGACCTGCAGTTCTGTGAAAATGTGCAAACATGCAATCCTTAGCTGAAATCAATGCATTGGAGAATGACCTTCAGCAAAGCCAAACCAGTTTGACGAACTACCTTGCTAGAAGCAACAGCCAGCAAAGTACGCATCTGTTGCGGCCTTTGCACATTATACGTTGGCAAAATGTCTGCATGCAAATCTATATACAGCATGTTTGTATATATCGTGGTCACTACCATTGTTGTTGCCTACACAGTTGGCCCTCTGTAGATATTCACTTGGTCCGCAGCTGCAGCAAGTCACACAAACAAAACATGCACGGTGAAGACCTAAGCAGCCACACTGTTCAAGGCCCTAAGGGGCTGGCAGAGCACTGGGTCAAGCATGTTGAAAGTGTGCTTGCTGTTCAGCTCCTGTGAAATGTTCCCAAACGAAAAAAAAGGCATGGCGTTCAATCCTCAAGAACTTCTGTCCAGCAACATCACAGGTGGTGAAGTCGGAGAGAGAAGGGCACGGCATTTTGTCTCCTGAGACGGGCACGACATGTTGACACTCGGCATGAACAAAACACATTTATGGACCAAGCAGTAAGCCTCCACTTCAGAAAAGCCTTCCAGGCCGAAATTAGACTGCCACGAATGGGCCATGCCCCACCAGTATGCCTGACAGTTCATGCGTTTCAAGCTTGCAAAGTGCCAGAACAATTTCCAAAAAATCTAACGGCCGCACTCTTGTGTAAGAACCAACGTCGTTGACATCTGTCATCCTGCGACAGACACACGTACATGTTGAAGTCCCTTGCCCATACTGACTGTGGTTCTAGCTGTCCTATGATATTGGCTTGGCAAAAGACCAGTCCCAATCAGAAGCCTCACCAGCTGATTGTTGGGAAAATCATGTTTATCTGCAGCAGTACATCAAAATGATGCCTCTTCCGACTTCCATTGTCCTTGAGATCCTTGTGGCTCTCCTGCCTGCAAAAATATTTTGCGTTCTAGCTGTTTCAATTGTGAATTGAATTGATGCCAGGTGTGCTCAAGCTGGTCATTCGCATCCGCAATCTGGCGTCTCCGAGCATCAATTTCCTTAGCATCAGAAAAGTCACTGTAGAAAGGTAGAGCCAATGCTTTGCCAAGGCTCCGCTCTGATCAAATACTCATAATTCTGGAAAGGGGCACCCTGCATGCAAGTCAAACGAAGGAACTAGGGATCGAAACAACCAGCAGAGCATCTGTAACGATTTCAAAGCTTTCATCCCAATGCAAGCAATGCGTGCCAACCGTTTGAATCATTTTTGGGACTCACACCTTCCCAGCAACCATGGCCACTTCCAACGTAAGGTGTTTTAGCTGGTTAATACTCAATGTATGGAAAAAAAAATTGGTTTTGCCATGAATGTGTGTCTGTTCATCATTAACTTGCACAAGAGTTTGCATATTTGAGCCATGGTGAGACTGCAGTGGCAAATTAAAGAAGGCATCAATGTTTCTGTATGTTTTGGTGAAGTTGTGGTTTTGGAGAAGCCGAAACATGTGGATGTGATGTTAACCAGTGGCACACGTCCTTTTGTCACATGTTCATGCCCACTTGCAAGTCTTCTTGGTCACACTAATTACACCAGGCTAAGTAAATGGCACAAGCAAGACCAAACCAGTTGAGGAAAAAAAACATCAGTGGGAAAGCGCGTTGTGCCAAAAAACATAGTGTGTGTGGTACCAATTGCACCAAAAAACTTTTTAGCCGCTCAACGTAGGGCACGCAGTATGTACAACTGATGGAAGTGTGTTCCTGCAAACCTTTTGGGGCAAAGAGGGCCGCCGAAATGCAAGTCATCAGCAAACATCGGATTGGCACTGGCTCCATGCACTGCTTCGGCCCCCGTCTCTTCTTCCCGCCAGCGGCACGGTCAAACCAAAAACAGGCACAAAGTGTGCAACTGGCTTCATGTGCATGTGTCTTTTCCCATTCGCCATGGTCGACGTGGTCTGGAACACATGCGCCACGTGTCTACGTGTCTTTGAACACAAAACAAGACCCGATGCATGCCTGTTGAAACATGGGCAGCTTGAACATGTGACCTCTCCCACCCACCTTGCATCGCACTTTGCATGTGGTTGCCAAATCCCACTCCTTTGGATGGGCAAACAGCCTACAGCATGATGCAACCACAAGCTACAGCACCTAGGTTTTGGAAAGGTGTCCTTTGGAAACACGAACGGCACCATTGAACAGTGGGCCACCGGGCCACGACTGCGGGATTCGAAGTGGTGAGTCTAAAAGAGGCATCGGACCTGCAGCGTATTGGCTATCGCATCTTCGCAATCGGGCATCTTCCGGGCTCAAAAGCCGACTTCTACTCCTGCCATACGAGGCCTGCTTCATCATAACAAGGCTTGCCTTGCCATGCGCAGATGGCCGACAAGGCTTGAATAAATGAAGGTTGATTGCCATGATCTGCTTAAGTCAATGTCTTCGTGGACCTTCACTCTGCAAAGTATATGATTTCATTTGCTTGAATCTTCCCCGCATGTTCACACTAATTTGTCTAGGCCATCCAAATTCGACGTGTGTTCAATGAAGCATGCACTGCCAAAACTACATATTATAGAATATTAGACCCCTGTACCAAACCATTTCCTCCACCGACCCACTCATTTTACGGAAAACACCCTCTTGACTCGTCTCGGTTGCACGGCGGCCCAAGCGGCAGGTCTCATGGGAGATCCCAAACTTCAGCAGATCCTGTTCGAAGATCTCCTTGGCCTTGGCGTAGACGGGACGATCCAGCTCGTCCACCCAGCCATTGAGGATCCTCGCAGCGAACGCATGACATGCATCACATGCGGAGCCGAACGCGCCACGTTCAAAGCCCAACTTGGGTGGTGTTTCGAAAGACCAAGCTGCGGCAAGAATATGGTCACTCTGAAAAAATGAAAACGCAAACTTGGGCGGGCTCACAAATCCGAAAAGTGAGCACACTGTAAAGAAAAAGGTTATATGTGATGGTTTTTCCGCCCGGCAAAATCCGACCTGTTTCGAACCGAACACTTCGCCAAGCCGGCTGGGCCGGATGTTTTCGAAGTCGACAGGGAGGCAGGGGCCACCGAACTTGGCGTGGAACAAACACACGGACAGTTCCTCGGCATCGCTACTAGGGGCTCCTGGCCTTACTACTAGGAGCAAGAAGCTGCTAGGAGCAAAGGGCATCGCTACTGGTAACAAGGAGCTATAAGGGGCTCCTGGCATCGCTACTAGGAGCAAGGACGCTACTAGGGGCTCCTGTTCCTCGGCGGAACTGCGGATTTGAAAACGGAGTGGTCCACAGCACCGGTCCAAGTAGCCTGTAAGATGTTTCTGCTGCTGTTGCTTTGGGGGATGGCAAAGAACCACACCAAGGGAGTGTTGGTTGAGGAAAGGAGGTATGTAAAACCCGCACAACCCAGTGGTTTTGGGGTACCTCAACCATCGGTAAACCTTTGAGCTCGACTCTGAGATCGTTTCAGCAGTCTTTGAGACCACAGATTTATTCCAAAGAAAGTCTGCAAATGATCAGGTGAAAAGAACTAGCACAGTTCACTTGCGAAATGGCTTGAGACGCTCCGCGCAGCCCAGGCACCTAAACAGCATTGTGATTGGCATTGCAAATACCTATATTATCTTATTGAACCCTAGGCCGAATACCTGCTATCCCGCTATCCCCATTTCCTTAAACATGGTCTTGGCAACAAGGCCTTCAGCCTTCATACAATCAACCTGGTGAATATGTCCCTTCAAAAGAAATAGACCTCTGCAATCTATTTCGATCTCTGCTCTCCAAGACTCCCATTCTTCTTGCAGGCCCACGAAAGCAAAGCCATGTTCCAGCCGTTCAATGGCCTTCGGCACATCTGCTGCAGTTAAATCCAGCTTTCCCACCAGCTGCCCTGTCTCATACCTTGCCCATTTTTGGATGAAGACCTGACAGTGTTTCACCCGCCCAGCATTTTTTCCAGTGCGCGACTCTTTAAGCTGCCCTGCAGAAAAACCAAGCAGTCTGAAAAGCTGTGGGAGCTAGAAAAAGCGTTCTCGGTGTCAAAGCTGAAGAACAACCCAGGCTACGCACCGCTCTATGCACCCCTCCAGATGCTCTAGACTCGCTCCGCTCCACTCTCTACGTGTTCTGAAACAACGACCGCCTCCATGGGCATTTCCTGGGTCATCGTCTCAGTCGAGCACACGGGGATGTAATCCGGAAAGGCCCGAAACAGGTCGTCGTCGTCATAGTAGGCCGAGAGCAAGCGCTGCTCTGGTTGACGAAAGAGCCCAACCAAGTGGCCTTTGTGTTTCTCATACATCCAGTCCACCAAAACTGATGAGCGATCTCCGGTGGCCAGGTGCAATGGAGGAGGTTCCTGTCGCACATTACTGGGCAGCTGGCACGAAAACCCGCCTCAAAGCACGTCCCAAAGACGGACTTGTTGCCGATGCTGAGATTCATTGGAAGGCTTGGACACATGCGTGGCAGGTGCGTCACCACGTTGTAGAAACTTGCACCGCACTTTGGGATGTGGAGTCAAAACATGGGCGAAGATTTCAACCTGGAGCTCATTGGCCGTAAAAACAGCGGAGGGATTGGAGCTACAAAGGTGGAACTAACATGCAGTCTAATGACAGAGACAAAGAACTGCTGAACATTCGTCGTTGCACGCAGGTGCAGTAAGCTGATCCGGCTTCGCTTGAACGCACAAGTACGAGGGTCTAGTGAGACACATCCAAAAGAAGGCATGCGCATAGTAGCACAAAACAAACACAAGTGCGCGTGTACAAACCCACTATAGACTCTAGACCGACCAGTGTCGGGATTTTGCGGTCCGAGGTGCCGTCGAAGCTCCGGGGTCTCTACCTCCAAACTCCTTTGCAAAAGGTCCGTTGATTGGCAGTCCTCCAATTCTTCGGCCAGGGAGAATGAAATGAGCGCCTCAGCTTTGCCGAATCGGACCATCTGGACACAGCTAGGCTAGGCCCAAAACCAGTGTGGAATATCCGCTGCTTGTTGTTTATGGATGGAAAGAAAGTGAAGCTTCTCATCGATTACTGTACAGTAATGTGAAAAGCTGCTGGAAGAAGACATAAAAGAAAAAGGAAAGCTGATTGTTTGTGCACAGCAACAATGAAAAGCACGTCATGGGCTTTCATTCTTTCAAATTCCACCAGGAGGCGCAGTACGGTATCATTCGCAGAGCCGACATGGCTGCAGCATCGTTTTCACGAAGCATTTCTGGCATTCCCTGACTAACTCGTACATTGAAGCTGAAACCGTGGCTCCAAACTCCAGCAATGCGGGAAGGCGTGTTCCGCAGTGAGTTTCTGAAAACTTCAGGTTTACCAAAGAACTGTAGTTTCAATTGGATTCCCTTGTCTTCTACACGGTATTCCAGCCCAGTGCGTCTCATCTACTTTGCCCTCACCACATCGCGCCACATCACCCTTCTTTTGGGCTACAAGCCTTCGAACAAAGCCTCCAAGGGCTCTTCCACCTCTTCCACCTCTTCAGTCCTCACCTCCCCACTCCCGCCCGCACCGTTCGCGGCCGGATCGGCCACGTGCCAGTCGGCGGCCGCGTCGGCGGCGCGCGGGGTGCCCGGTGGGGAGATGCAAATCCAATGGCCATCGTCTCCAGCCTCATTCAGCGGCACATCCACCTGTCGAGCTGAGGCGGAGACCGATCTCATCCTTCATGTTCCCTTTTTTCGGCTCCAGAAGATGGGTGTGTTTTGGGACAGGTGTGTTTAGAAATTACCCATATATATACAAATATATAGTCCAGAGTCTAGATCTCCTCAAAAGGGAAAATAGACCAAAGCCCAGATTAATTCATTCTTTCACTGTTGAAGAACTTGCAGCTCGACTGGAAGGCATCTTCCACCTCTGCTCTTTGGCTGGTCTTCATTGTTCAATGGTTTTTCCTCTTCTTTTTTGACGCCTCCGATCCCACCTCGACCTGCAAGAACTTCCCCACTGCATCAATCAAATACGGGTTTCCACACGCCAAGGCAGTGATGGAACGCAGGTGTTCGACCGCCGTGTTCAGCTTCCACCCACATTCGCTACACATCCAAACTAAGATTGCTGCTGCACTGCGGTTCTTACCTTACAGTGTTTGCTTTGCGGAGGTCTATAGCTTCCAGATCTATCAATTGAATCTTGAAGTCTTCTGCGCTCTAAAAATGAACAAATTGGACAAACACAACAAACAAAACAACAAACATTAAGAAACACATGCAAAAAAGAACCACGCACGCAGGAACACAAATGTCTGGTCATAATTGGGGTCCCGTCGACCCATTTGGCAGCTCACATTGACGCGAGCACCTTCGTCGCGCAAACTTCGAAGGATCTGGAGTGCTTCACCCAGTTGTTCAGCCCATTCATCAACACAACCCTCATTCACCTCCTGGAAAACAACGACGTGTTTTGACATGACAGAGAAACACGATAGAAACAACCATGCATAGCTGGCCAACCAGTGAACATGCAGCCGAACATGCAATACGATCACATGTTATGCATAATGCACGACATTATGTGATGTCATATGCGCTATGACGATGACAGAGAGCATGCATTCCGCAACGACTTGGCCTGAAAAATCCCCGGATCAATCCCTAAACCAAGGGAGGGTTGTCTCAACTTGACCCTCCGCCTTCCTACGAACGAATCGTTTTGGTTTGGACTGAACGACTCCATTTACTGCCTCTGACGGGGCGACATGCACGAAAACTTCGCCCGCCTTCGGCGATCGATTGGATCCAATTGTGGAAGCCTCCGAGTTGAAACGATCCCAAATCCTGTAACCTTCCCAGTCTTTCACCAAAAGGGTCCCTCAAAAAGCCGACATAAACAGCCTAGGTTTTGCAAGAATAAGAAATACAGTAAAGGACTCCAAAAAGGGGCGCGTCTTCTTCCACCCATCCTTCTCGTTACTGAAGGCATCTCGCATGGGCACATGAAGGATGCGCGGCTCCGAATCCGCTGCCGGAAACTTCCGCACCACTTCTGCCGCCATGTTCAGGCGATGGGTGATGCCCAGCTCCAGCAACTCATAGGGCCTTTGGGTGAGGGATTTTGCCGTTGACACGCCCGCTCGAAAAGATCTGAAAGCCACCAACTCCAGAGTGGTTAACCTCAATACAAAGAACTTTCAGGTGTTAATTCAAGAGTTCCACTTTTTGTTTGGGGTCGTTTGAGGCCCTCCGCCGTTTTGGAACCGTTTTGGAGTCGTGCCTCGCCTGGAAGCGGTCTGGAAATCACTCCACCAAAGACCCAGCGTGCCGGGCCTTCCGCCGTCCAGCACGCAGCGGGGCCCCAAGGGCGCGCCATCACCACTGGCGGCACCACGAAGCGTTCCACCCGCTTTGGGAGGAGGAATCTTCAGCAACTGATCAGCAGCTCTCAGGACGGCCGCGGTGAAGATGTAGCCTCAAAACACACACGGACGGACGTCAAGTGTTTTTTCGGGTTGGGGATGTTTGTCAACTTCCAAGGTTAGCAGATATTAAGAGCACGTACAATCAATGCATGTGATTCACGGAAACTATCAAACTATAGAAACTAATTGATTCGTGTCCTTCCAAACTGCACCAAGTCGCCCTTCTGGGCATCACTTCGCACCTCCTCGCACGTCGTCCCCGCAGCCACGATCCGCTGTCGGAGCTCCGCCCGCGCGGCGCCGGCGTCGTCCTCTGCGCGGCGGCGCTCTGCGTCGCTGAGCCCGTCCCACCAAGCCTGCGCCACCTCCATGGGTGGCGCGGCGGCGCGAAAGCGCGCCAGCCACGAGGACATGCCAAGAAGGGAAGGAAATGGAAGGAAGATCTTTGCAGAAAGGTCTTGAAAAAGAGGAACAGGTATATAAAAGGTATGTTGCCTTATCATGACTGAACGTCAGCTACAGAACTAAACCCTGTTACTATCACCAAAGTCTGTTTCTATTTATTTATACAGCTGTCAGCCCAAAAGAAATCGTGGAGACAAGAA
>CAXAMN010017546.1:82975-110432 GCA_963970005.1 Durusdinium trenchii
TCCTGAATCAAGTGAACTCGTCTTGCCACAGCAAACTCAAACTCAAAATCACAAACCCTTTGCCACACTGCACGTGTCTAATTCCACCTGCCTTTCTGATCTTCCTTTCTCTTTCTGTTTCCTTGTTTCCTCTTACTTCCTCTTGCTTTCTCTTGCTTTCTCAAGACAAGATAATATCGTCGAACATGAACTCGCCAAGCAACAAGCATGCAAGAAGCAAACAAAATGGCCTCCAATCAGATTTCCATAGGTTCAACCTGACATTTAACGTTCAAGCATGCCTCAAGTCAAGGTCAAGCCAAGGTCAATCATGGTGGCACGTGATGTTCTGAAAACACAAGAAAATCCTAAAAAGGCTGGGCCGCGACAATGGCCTTCTAAAAACCATGCCAATCCTCTGATGGCATCTTGCTAGCATCAGGCTGCCATCCTTTTGGGATAGTCATGAATGAGCCATCAGCAAGTTTCACCCTCTTAAAGCCGGGCGCTGGATCATCTGTTGGAGTAGCAGGTGCCGTTCCCGGGCTTCGATCTGGCAGCACTGGCGGTTGTGGAAGATTGGTTCCAGGGATCTTCGCCACTGCCGGGGGTGGATGCTGAAAGGCTGCCGGGATCGTACTGCCCCCTTGGCTTCCCAGAGCCACCGATGGTGCCTGATATGGCGGTGGTGCCGAACTCTGCTGTTGCGCAATATTCTGGGTCGCTTGTCGAAGGGCCATGCGTTGTCCTTCGATCAATTCTTTGAGCAGCTGATTTCCTTCTTTTTGATTTTTGTTGAGAGCTATCACGCCCTCGTACATGTTCTTTATGGCTTCGAGAGCCTTGCCAGTCAGCACTTGGGTTTCCCCAGCCACCTTGCCTTGGCTGAGCAACTGCTCTTTGATCGACATGTTGCTGATCTTGCCTTGGCCAGCTACCTGCCAGGTAGCGTTTTCGATGTTCTTCGAGATCTGTTTCAAGACAGCCAGAATTGGACCTCCATTATCGCCATTGACTTTGACATGCGCCGTCAAGGCTAGTAGCCCCTCTGAGAGCTTGACGACTGAATTGGTCTGGTCAGCCATGCTCGGGCCAAGTCCACTGGCTGTATCACAGATCTTTGTCGCCGCTTCTGAGATTTGACTCAGGGCTTTGGAGACCCCACCAAAACGGTGAGTAGCCCAAACCAGGGTATCCAAGAGGGCTTCTGTCTTCACCTCCCGAGTGGGTGGAGCAATTTCATCTGGTGAATCTTCAGTAGATCGGTCGACCTCAGCATTGGACAACTGCAAAAGATTCTCGAAGTACGACCAGGCATACAAGCCGGCCGCTGACCGATAATGAACCAGCTTCTGCTCCATTTCTTGGATTTCCAACCGCAATTCAGACAAAGATTTGCCACTGCAATCACTCAATCCCTCTGGCAATGGAGTGGTTGGATAGAGAGTGGCAGGATCCACTCCTCCAACCTCTTGGCTTGCCAACTCCAAGGTCAAATGCTTGAGGGCGCGCAACCTGCCTTCATGGTTCGATCCGGCTGTGTGCCAACGGGTTGCCTCGCACCTGAAGCAGTTCAAGGACGCGCTTTCCAACATGTCCTGGGTCACCTCCGAGCAATCAAATCGATATTGACTCAACTCCAGAAGGCTGACCCCCAACAGGTCACGATCCTCGAACAGCACACTCCGCAGAACCGGTGGGTTTGGGCCCACCACACTCGGCAATGGCATTGCGCTTGTCTCAGTGGTCATGGTCGATGCTCAAAAGCACAGATGGCGAAAGAAGGCTTGAAATCGCACAAAGCTTGTTCAGGCAGCTTGAGGTGATACAGTTTCCCATTTCAAACATGCACAAAACAAATCACAAGCCACAAATCTCAAACGACAAGTCTCAAACAGGCTACCAAACTGGATATTTGCAAGATGACTACTAGCAAGACATCAACCTATCAAGAATCTTCCAAGCTCAAAATGCAAACTGGCAAACAAAGCACATCTGTTCCACACGTCTCACAGCCAAATTCAACTCAAGCTACTATCGCTCTAGCCGTCTCCAACTCCAAACATGCAAAACTCAAAAACCAACAAACACAAACATGCAAAACAAGCAAATCAAGCTCAAGCAACTATTGCCTTAGCCCTACTCACCTGCCAACATGTCCACAACTCAAAAGCTTGCACAGTCACTTCTCATGGGTCATGACTCCTTATTACAGCAACTGCAAACACAACTTTCAAGTTCTCTCAGTCTCCTGGCCTCGTTCCAGTTTCCCCTTTGGAAGAATTCCGGTCCTTGAAAGAAAACGGCTGCGGGCATCTATCAGTTCACCTTAGACACAGGCAAGTACAAGTGCAAGTAGGAAAACAGTACGTCGTCTCGATTTCCTTAGGAAAGAGGTAGCTATCCGGAAAGTCGGTCAAGCAAAACTGGATTCCAAGGCTCCTGCTGTCAAACATCTTTACCAAGAACTAACATCTCACACACACAATAAACTTGAAAAAACAAGTGCACAAGACAGCTCTGAGCAATTTCACAGTGAATGCTTCCAATCCAGATTCCAAAACGCACAACTGCACATGCATTCAATTCTGCAAAACTCAAAACACTGCACCACAGAACAGAAGGCTCCTAAATCAACAAGAAACAGTCATCCTACGCCTCCGAACCTAGTCGGACCTCAACGACTGCTCTCGGACACGTCCTTCCACTAAAGTTCTGTCAACATGACAAAGGTTCCAAATCTCCGTGCTAACAAGACAAAGCAAAACAAAACTCCTCCGAACGAGTTCGGACACGGACGGACAACAACGGAAACACACAAAACCGATTCAGAAACTCTCCCAAGTCGAAGTACATCTCGAAAAACTGTTCCGGAAAAAGCACATTCGACAAAGTTCAAACTTCAGCAGGCACAATGCCCAAAGCTTCCGTCACCTCTCCGATTCCCAACGGACGAAAAATGCAAGAAACACGCACGATGAGCATACTCAAGAAACACGCACGATGAGCATACTCCCCTTCTCGAACTGAACGTTCACCGATCGGAAGTTCGTCGTCATCGGCGTCTCGAGACAAGCCCCTCAACAATGCTGCCTTATCTTCATCCAAACCAGGTACAAGTCCTACAGCATTGCAAAGGCTCAGCCACATCTCAATGAGCTTGCAACTTTTCGTGAGACCGTCGGACGGGTTGGAAACACCTTCCCAGTGTTCCAAGGTCAAGCGACGTCGTCGATGGAGGTACTTCACATAATGTGCTCGCAGTTCCATGTGCTTGACACGTCGAAGCAAACCCTCCATGGTTGAAATGGAAATAGCCGCTTTCCCATCGTTGTATAAATGCAACTTCATGCTTCCTGTGGTCTTGGCTGGCATGCCTATCTCGTCAAGAGGGATCCCGTCGCGAGCTGTTTCGATCAACATCCCCAGAGCTACAAGTTCTTTGCTAGCCTCCGTGATGGCGATCGCTTCTGCTTCTGCAGACGACAACGCGGGAACCTCCTGTCTCCTACTGAAACACTTCAGACAGCATCCACGCCAAGAGATCACAGCACCAGACACGCTGGTCACATTCCATGAAGCATCACAAAGACCTACAACGACCCCTTCTTCAGTCAAAACGGGTGGTGAACTGGCAGGCATCTGCTGCGCAAAATGCAAATGACCCTTCAACCAACGAAGAAAGCTACGAAGACAAACCTCTGCGGAAACATGGGGCTTCGACTGAAATCGACTCAAGAACCCAACAGGAAAAGCAAGGTCTGCCCTGGAGAGCGCTGCCCACGCGAGTTGTCCCAAGACCCTACGGTAGCGTTGAGCTTCCCAATAGACTGATCTAGCTTATTTCTTTGAAAATAGTAACTCTCTAAGGAATATATATATATTCCTTGTTTCGAGTTAAATCAGGTTTGACTATATATCTACAATTGTTTCTTGTTTATATCTTATTTGTAAGATAACTATTTTGTGTAACCTTTGTTCAAAAAATATATAGATTTTTTCTACAAAATAGTTGCTATTTTAAAAAATAGTCACTATTTTCTAGGTTGTCCATCCATTCTAGGGGTCGAAGTTTCGACGAAACTTCGACCAAACTTCGACGGGCTAAGTTATAGTCAGAAATGAAATTTCGACCAAACTTCGACCAAACTTCGACAGGTGTTTGGTATCGATTTGCAGTGCTTTGGATCAGTGTTTGGGCAGCTTTTTGTGATACATGCTCTTTGGAACTGTCAGAGCAATAGTTTCTTTGTTGCAGTCAGTCATTTGTCTGAGAGATGTGCTCTTGAGAGGTACTTTGAGAGATAACTTGAGAGATACTCGTGAGAGATCATTTTGGGAGATATACCTTTGAGAGATACTTGAGAGTTACTTTTATGAGAGATACTTGAGACTGACTTTTGAGAGAGATATGTTTGAAGAGGTCTTGAGAGACAGTTGAGTGAGAGGAGCTGCGTATATGATCTTTATTTTTGAGAGATACTTGAGACTGACTTTTGAGAGATGTGTTTGAAGAGACCCTGAGAGATACTTGAGTGAGCGCATGATCTTTCCAGCAAACCTTGAGAGAGAGTGTGAGAGACCCTGAGGGATTGTTTTGGGATGTATGTGGACTTTGCGATTGAAGTGTTTGCGGTTGATGTATTCCTTTCTATCTGCGATATTCTTTGTGTGACTCAAACGTAGGAGTGTTAGCGTGAAGAGTTTCAATTCGCTTTCAATTCGAAGAACAGGTCGGGAGCTTTGAGTAAAGCCAAACCTCGACAAGTAGCAGATCCTAGTGTCACTGTGGGTGACTTGATGGAACCACTGGAGTCCTTCTTGGAGACCACTGGGGACAAAAACGTGATGAAACATTTGCAGCCACCACCTAATACATTGTGGAAGACCTCAACACCGATTACTTGGCTGGCAGGATTGGCAACCCTTTTTGAGGACTACCTGAAAGTAGCGCCAAATGCAATCATTTCATCAAAGAAACACAAAACGGCCATCATTCGCCTAGAAGAGAAGCACCGCATCAACTTCAGCAAAAAGAATACAGATGAGTTTGCTGACCTCATCGACGATTTCATCAGGATGGGGCTTTCGCACTTGAGGGCTTTGAAACAGCAGCCGGAGAAAAAGGAACAAGCGTTTCGACGAGCAGACAAGGAACAACAGAAAACTTTGTCACACGTCATTGATTTGATTCGCTTCGATGTGGAGCACCAAAGCCACGACAATGAGCGAGTTCCTGAACTGTGTTCTGAATCTGGTTTGAGACTTTGAGAACATTTTTCACCAAAAACCATGAGAGATCATGAGAGACAGAAGGAAGGCCAAAGAGTCAGGGGTCGAAGTTTGGTCGAAACTTCGTCGAAGTTTCGACTCGAAGTTTGGTCGAAGTTTCAACTGCTATCGAAGTTTACTTTTGTACAATGTTGACAAAACACTGTAAATACCAAATGTTTTGAAGGTTGTATCTTAAACTTCGACTAAACTGCGACCAAACTTCGACTAAACTTCGAGTCGAAACTTCGACGAAGTTTCGACCAAACTTCGACCTGTCATCATTGTAGTAAAAGAAAAACTAATGAAACCTTACTACAAACCTTCAGGAATTCAAAGAGTTTGTGTTGGAATTCTTCAAAAAATGCTTGTGATGAACCTATGAGCGGACACTTCATTCTTCAACATTTGACCTGTTGACCTCTGTGGATTTCTTCCCATGAGCGCTCAAGTCGATCATTTTTCCGCGAAGAATCTTGCTTAGATAGTACGCGTGATCGCTTATCATCATGCCTCCCATGAAACGCCCAGCTAGCGCAGAAGAAGGTCCCAGAAAGAGGCCTGCAAGTTCCATCAACCAGATGGTCAGAGAGATCAAAGAGCAGTCTGCAGCCATGAGCGAAACCCGAGACAAGGGGAAAGGTGAAAAGTTCGCGAAGATGTTGAAGGCAGGTACCCTCCCCCCAGAGGTGGAACTAGAGGACACAATTACCGAGTACAAGGACGAGTTCAGTTTGCCCCCGGCGCAAAGATTTGAAGAGGCTGGCTCTCAGATGCTCTTGCTCCTGACCCAAATTGCAGAGCATTACTTACAGGAGGACATCAAATACTTTGACATTACGAGCAAGTGTCATATGGTAGAAGAATTGGCCATTATGTCAAAATGCATTTCGCCTAGAGTTGTGTGGGTGTTCGCTGGAGAAGACCAAATGCAGCCCATAGCCCAAACATGCACTCGGGGCAACAAAGTTCCCCAACAGTCTGTCAAGCTTTGCCGCCATTACCGTTTGGCTTTGCATTTCCTTTTTGAAGAGCAGTGTGTTGGGCTGTAACAACTTTTTGAATATAGTTGATCCACAAAGGTGCGCCAACGTTATATACGAAAAGAGGCTGCTGCGACGCAGACAGAGGATGACATCAACAAAAGCAGCAAGAAGGTTTCGTGTATTGATATAATTAACCAATATTTAGTGCAATCTGACCTTGTCGACACATGTTCTGTGAATTCCCCTGCTCTTTTTCTGCCACCGCATATTCCTCATACTTTTGCAACACATTTCCTGGTATATGGTTATTTTCAGAACCAAACCATGAGAGGCGTTTCGAGAGACCATGAGAGGCACGTTGTTTCCACCATGTTCTAGCTTTTCAATATATCAGATGTGTGTTCTAGAAGAGAACATTAGCATATGTCAAGTTTTTGCAACAACAGGGGGGGTCGAAGTTTGGTCGAAGTTTCAGTTTTGACTATTTTTAAGGAATATATATATATATATTTCTTTAAAATATATATATATATGTCAATCTAACTATTTTCTAGGACTTCTCGTCAAATCTGCAGAAAATAGTTAGTCACCAAAAACAAGATATATATCTTATTTCATCAGACTATTTTCTAGGATTTTTTCTTGAAAATATATTTTTTTTGAAAAAAAAAAATTGACTATAATAGTTACTATTCAATATATATATATATATATATATTCTTTAAAAATAGTCACATTCCTAGGATCGAGCCTAAAGCAAGGAAATAGGATAGATCAGTCTATTGGGTTCCGTGGCGGACAGTTCAGGAGTTCCGAACTTTTTCTCTGCGTCTTTTAGCAGCTCCTCCAGTTTGGGCATGGCTGAACCGGTGGATTCTTTGAGCTTCTCCTCCCATGACACAAAGATGCCTTCCATATAGCTTCTGGACACTCCAAAGTACAAACACTCCTCGGCGTCGTGGCGTCTGTAGATCGTGCGGCCTAAGAATTCCAAAAGTCCTTTCTGGCCGGACGGAATACTCCCCGTGCGTTTGATCTTCCAGATCTTCTGAAGTGCGCGCAAGAAGTTCTCACCTCCTACTGGCTATAAGCAGGTCGTCAACGTAGACGAGGACCAACAGGAACTGGGTGTCAGTCTGCACTCTGAACAATGTTGATTCAAAGGTCTCGTCTCCGCCCAAGTCACGGATCGTCCTCTGAAGCTCTAAGAACCACAACAATGGAGCCCTTCTCAAGCCATTCATGGCCTTTTTCAGCCACAAGATGACTCGTTGGCCCTTCACAGTGATATTCGGGGGAAGCAATACCAAATCACAAGCGTCGGCTTCAACAGGTGCATACATGAAGGCTGTCGACACGTCAGCTGTAAGAAGGCTCACGCTTTCAACCACTGAGAAGGCAAGGACCGCTCGCAGTGAGTCTAAGCTACTTGTAGGGGCATAGATGCCAGACCGAAAAGCGCTTTCAGCACCAGAGGCGTAATCGCGAACGACCAACCGGGCACGACAAAGGACAGCAGTCTTTTGGGTAAATACCCACCTCGCTGTGAGGATTTGAACTTCATGTTCAACTGCGATGGTGCGACCCTTCTTCTCAGGATAGGTGTCACCAACTTCCAATGTCTCCAGTTGCACCATTTCTGTGCGAATGCCCTCGACCACCTGATCATGCGCTATGGGGTGCCCTGTCAATTCATCACACACTCCCTCAGCGATCTGTACATCTATTTGGTTTCCCCCAAACTGAACAATGATGGACGAACCTTGGCCTTCTGCCTCGACATCACCTCCAACCTCATCGCACCTCGAGGTACCTGCCAAGAACTCATTCATCGCTTCGTTCTGGGCATGTTGGATGACTCGATCCAAGACAACATCAAGGTCCATAGGTTCTCCAGCCCCTTCTGGAGCCAAGCTCCCATCTGGCAAAGGAATTTCGACCTCCATGTCTCCATCCCCTTCTTCACCTGGCACCTCCCCACCTGCACCACCTGCATCCTCAAGTGGCCTCTTCACTGACCTCTCCGGATCATGAGCGGGTGGCGGAGGAAGAGCTTGGTCGCCACTTCTGGGATCAACATAAGCACCCGCAAGCAGAGGAAACAAGACGTTCACGTCATACCATGGTGATTGGTCCCTCACTCTGAAATTGTGACCCTTGATCACTTCCCTCACTCCAGTGGAGTCAACAGAAACCGGGTCAATCAAACAACCACCACCTGTGCTGTACCTGGCCCCCAAATAAGCACCAAGCACCATCCTCTGACCTTGCCACTTCTGTGCATGAACTGGCTTCACAAAACCCATGATCCCAAAGGAAAAGTTCGTGGTATCTGACCTCCTCTCTTCTCTCTCAGAGATTCTAAAGGAGTGCCACCCCACTTGCGCTCACAAAAACCATTGAAAGTCCTGTAGGTGTACCCAACCAGATACCCCATCAAAGGTGATTCCAAAGCCAACCTCATGCCTAAATGGGCTTCCAAAGCCAACCAATTGGTGAACAAATTTGTTTCATGATCCTGACAGCACGTTCTACACCCTTGGCCTGTGGACGATTCTCTGAAATGTTCCTCCAATGGGAGCCTCGACAGTTGGATTCTCTCAGAGACCTCTGCATCAGGTTCAGCAAGTAGGCTTCGTTGTCCGTGGCCACTTCCAAAGACAAACCTCCAACACCGATCTCATTCAACGCAGAGACAGTGGACTTCACGTCCTTCTCCCAGTCACCACCTAAAACCACCATACCAATCATGCCAGTCTGAATCATGAGCAAAACCAACACCTTCCAGTGCCTTCCACCTACAAACATGATATCAGCTGCAAGATCACATGTGCTAGATTCCTGGTCCTTTCGTCTCCTTGCGGGCGTCCGACCTCTTGCCTGAACACACGCGTCACACCCTCGATCATACGGCCAATGTCCTCGACACTCGTGCTCGTACAACAAACTGCCTTCCAGTTCAGGTGATGGATCTTCCAGATCCGACGAATGTGGACCCTCAGGATCATAATGGGGCAACTCCCCGGGTGGTTCGTCAACCTCGGAACGCGCCTCAACCATCGGACCTTCGGCCTCCACCCCTGGACCAACCTGATCGGGAATGGAAGGAGTGTACTCCTCCATGTCATCACTTTCCACATCAACGGTTTTCGGCAAACCACGGAACATCCGGAAACGCTCGGACTCCTCCGAAACTCCCGGAAACCCCTCTTGGTTCCTCCAGAACGCAAGCAAGGAAGCAAAATCCGTCTCAGATCCCTCAAAAACCTCCGAAAAAGCCTCCGGATCTCCGTCCGGACCCTCGGAAAAGAAATCAAACCCACATTTTGGCTTTCACAGCTCACAAAAGACGAGTTCGACTCAACCTCCCAGGTGTCAAACTCAGAAGTAAAAGAGGCAAAATCCTCCTGATCGTCCTCCTTCCCCTTCTCAAGCGGAAAAGAAACACGCTCATCACCACAAAAACGAAACATACGACACACATACGAAAAAGACTGCAATGAACCAGGCTGAGTGCACATCACTTCTCGACCCTTAGTTCTGGATTTTCCTGCCTTAGAAACTGGTCGCGCCTGTTCTACCAGTGCTTCGTTTGTCGTTTCACCCTCGTTTCTGTACTGTGTATGTGGTGTGGCTGCGCTTTCAGCGCTTCGTGCTTCTGTGGTCTTGGTCTCTCTGATCTCTCCTTCTGGGTTCGATGGGGGACCTTTCACCTCATCAACCTCCATGGGGGCTGGACCTTTGGTCGCTTTGCCACTGCGTCTGGTCTGACCTGACCTGGAAATCAAATCAACCTTCAACCACCAAGCACGTTCACAGATCCTAAGTGGAAAGTTTGTCCCTTGACCATTTTCCAGGACACTTTCTCGTGCCCCACCTAACCTTGTCAGCCATCCTGTCTCTGACAGGGCATAGCAGCTGATCACATTCAACTTGATTCGAGCTACCACTACTCGCTGCATGACTACAGGGGTCTTACCTACCTTGAACTCTAGGTCTACCATCCCTGCAGTGGGAAGAATATGATCCCCTGCACCTCTCAGGATTGGAGCTGAGCCTGGATACCAATGCTTCACCTTGTAAAGCTTCAACCATTCCTCAGCAACAATGTGGCAAGTGGCACCTGAATCTACAAGCCAATGGGTCTTGAGATCCTTTCCCAAGCCCTGAGTACTCAAGAGGATGAGTGACGCTGTGAACTACAGGCTCACTTGTGGAGGCACCTACCCCTTCAGTACTCTCAGTACTCTTCGCAAGAACCATCATTGCGACTTGGTCTTGGTCTTCATCGACCTCGGGGTCTTCACATTCCTCCTCAGCTTCCCATTCCTCACCGTCCTCCATCCCTCGAAGCTTGTTTCTCTTTCCTTTGCCCTTGCCCTTGCTCTTTCCTTTTCCTTTTCCCTTTCCAAAGTTTCCAAAGGGCTTCTTGCCAGGGTCTGCTCCAATCTCCTTCTTGGACGGTCGCTTGTCAGGATGCTTCTCCCAACAATCTGAGGCCACATGGCCGCTCTTCCCGCAGTGTTTGCAGCGCTTTGGTTTGGGGCACTCTGATTGCATATGACCAGGGTCTCCGCAGTTGAAACAACCCTTGCTTCGAATGGGAGAACCTTGAACAGCATGTGCCCTTTCCATAGTTCCAGTAGCACGACTGCGAATGTAATACTCTGTCACTGCTCGCCAAAGCTGCTGGACAGTCCCTGCACCGCTGATGAGTTGGACATGTTCTGATACCTTTTCAGGCAAATTCCTCAAATACAGCAAAAGCTGATCCCCCTCATTGATCCTCAAATCAACCAATGCTCTGGCCATCACACTTGCCTCAAGCATACTGTGAAATGATTCGATCTCTGTTTGAATTTCTCGAAGAACATCAATCAAGCCATCAATTGAAGGTTTCTTGACAGTGAACTTCTAAACAAGCTCTCTGTAGTAAAGGGCCTCCTGCCTACTGTAAATTGAGAACTCACGTCGAATCAATCTGAAAAGTTCGTAGCCATTTGCATCAGCTGCCCCACGGGCCATGATCTGATTTCTGATCATGTGTTCAATCTTGGGGTATCCAGTGAATGCCCGCGGGATCAGATGGAACAATCTCCTTGCTCTGAGCTCCTGGTCTGCTCCTTGCAAGATGATTGGTTGTTCCATGCGCAATGCCTCTCTCAATTCTGGTCCATAGCGGTCATGAATGAGACACAACCAACCTCCTAGCTTCTCTGCCCAATCTCTGAACCCTGAAAGTTCTCGAGACCTGCTCACCCACTGCTTGTAAGATGGCATGGGCATTGCTGGGATCCACTTGGTGTCCATGGTGAGTCGTTCACGGTCTTGGACACCAACTTGTGGTTGTTGTTGCTGTGCTTGCTGTTGAGGTTGTTGTTGACGCTGTCGTCTCAAAACCTCCATCATTGCTTGTCCCAATTGCAGTTGTTGATTCATCAAACCAGTCAACAAAGGATCAACTGGAGGAGACCTTGAAGGTCCAGAAAAAGGCAAACCGTCAGCTCCTACTGTTGGCAAATTCTGATCCCATCCAGGTGGCAAACCAAAAGTAACACCATGTCCACTATCGTTCTGTCCAGAAAACCCTTGTCCAGGCACAAAACTCGGCTGCTGAGATTGCTGCCCACCTTCTTGTTGAACAGGCGCTCCCAACTGATCCTGACCTCCTGTCAAGACACCTCCAGGTTGCAACCTGTCACCAACATGCGAACATGACTGTGGCAAATTCAAAGTTCTCGGCATAGCTGCTAGCTGTGTAGTAGTAGGACCATAAGTTCCCCACAAAGCATCTCTCAAAGCTTGCTGACTACCAGGCCCTGAATAGAAAGACAAGCAAGGATGACTAGTCTGCAAAGGATCGATCTGTTCACCACTTCGTTGACACTCATATGGAGTAGTTGTCAAAACAGGTGTGTTTGCAATCAAAGGAATCCTTGTTGCTCCAACATCGCTACTCGACACTCCAGGCCCTGAACTCACTGGCTGAGTCTCTTCAGCAGTTGGACTCATGGGAAAAACCGTGGGTCCAAAAGTCACAGGGCTCATCGGAGTTGGCGACGTCTGGTCGGCCATGGCTCAAACAAGCTGCAGGTTTCTACAAAACCCTTCCAAACAAAAACTCTTCTCTCAAGCGTCTGCCCCTCACCCTTAGGATCCTCGGGGCTCCGCTACCATGTGAAAACACAATAGCAACGCGTCCTTTTCGGTCCCGCTCCTTGAGCCAAAGTTACAGTCATTTATAGACTGTCTTCAAATGTCCTCTTAGCTTCTTAGAAGCACATCTACTCTTCTTGAAAGAGTACATGACTGTACCTAGTCATCTCCAAACTACACAAACTGCAAGGAAACTACATCAAACAGTCTCCAAAGACATCGTGCTCCACCAAAAGGTTCTCTAAGCAGTTCCTAGCCACAAGTTGCCACTTCAAACATCCTCCTGCTAAGGTGGTCAAAGGTCAAACACAAAAAGGGCACAGACCTCCACTCAGCTCCAACCCCAAGCACTCCAAAAACGAAAATTCCCTGAAGAAGCAAGCACTGGGTGCTGTACACATGCGCTACTTTTCACATGCTGTGTCCGTTGACCTGGTGGGCGTCGAAGAAGTTGAACCCACCGTTCACCCTCACGAAAGCCACCGCATCAGCACCATCAGGAATGCGTCTTTGATGTCCAAAGTCATGGCCTTGAAGTTGGTGTTCACGTTCACGATCAAGTGAATCAGGAGTTTTGAGCATCAGCAGGTGCAAGGACTCCGGGTTTTTGGTTCCCGGATTGGTTGGTTCCCGCGGTGCTTTTTCTTTCCTGGTTCCCCCGCAGAGGTGTTTTCGGTGAGCGGCTCGGTTTTTTCAGTGCCGGCGGATGTTTTCAGTTCCTGTGATGGTGTTTTTCGGTTCCTGCCTTTGAAGAAGGAAATGCGCGGATGGTGTTTCTGGTTTTCCCGTCCGGTGTTTTCGGTTTCCGTGTCAGGTGTGCAGTTATTTCGTGTGAAATGGTGGGTCTTGTGTTGTCGCGGGACGACGCAAAAGAATTTTTACGAAGACAGGAACAAACAAAAAGCCACCACCACCACCACCATAGCTAAAGGTGCAGATCCGAAGACCAAGCACAGAAGTGAAACGGGCGATGAATTCCTTTCAAGCTGCTCTCAGCACAGGACGTCCAGAACGAAACTGCATTCTGCTTGTTGGCTGGCAGGGATCCCACAGAGATGCAATGCGTGTCAGCATGAGCGAGACTGAAAGCAAGAGTGAGGTTCAAATCAGGTTCTTTTAAGGTCCATTCGGAGCTGGGCACGACACAACTTGCGTCAAAGAATGCGCACGCCGTGGACCTAGTGAGTATTTTCAAGGTGACCAATTCAGTGTTGAGAACTCCTCACGCATGCGGGACAAAATTTCAATCTGCTCGTGTCCTTGGCTTGGGTGAAAACTGAATGGGTGAAACGCTGCTGTTCCCAGTCCTGGTGCACAGTCACCTCTTGGAGGCAGCCAGGGGAGCTAGCTAACCACTCAGTGGCGCTGGCAACGTCGGCAGTGGCAAAGACCCTCTGCTACTCCACCACTGAGCTTGCTCAGGTGGCTTTCCAGGTTGTCACTACGAGCGTGCAGTTGCTCAGAGAGTGACTTCTGCAACAGCAAGGCAGGTGGAATGACTTCTGGCGAGCTGCACTGCAGGAAAGCTTCTCGTCCAATGCGTCTCAGGGTCTGGTCTTTGAGCACTGTGGTTGGAGGCAGCATGCAAAAGTGCTGTCCACTGTCTGCAAGTGTCAAAGGCAGCTGGTCCTATCCAGCTGAAATCAGCTGGGAGAGCAATCATTTCAAGCTTTGTCCCAAGGAAGCAGCCTTCGTGGAATGACCCGATTCGGGTCTCGTGGGCCGCATTTTGCCCTTTCTAGGCCAATTGTCGCAAGATACCGCTGTTCGTGGTTGCGTCTTGAGCGGACATGAGCCTGATCTGCTTGGTTTGGTGTTTGGTTTGTGGGTGTTTTGGTGCTTTTTGTTCCTTTGCTTTTCTTTGGTCAGGCTCATTTCCTCGCACCCCTCATATGAATTCATCTAGGTGACTTGTGCCTCTCGGCACACACAGCGCTCACTCGTGCAAAAAAACCTCACTCGCCTTCGGCCACGTGCAAGTGGAAACTGGCTTTCACACCATCGAACCGGCAGGCGTGGCGTTACTTCCCATTGTGAAGCCACCTAGCTCTGTTGTTGAAAGAAAAAGTGAAACATGGCGAAGGACATGTGCCCTTGACAAAGGATCGATGCTTTCGCAGCGGGAATCGTGGATAAGGCCAGTAAGCCACAGCAAATGAAAAGTAGGGTGCCTTTCGCACCCTTACCGCAGGCTTTCGTTGTTTGCTATGGCCGCCACTGCCTGAACCACCAACTACTATGCCTCTTGAAAGTGCAACCAGTTGAATGGGTTGCGCTACAAGAAAGGACTTTTCCACGGCATTGTCTGCATAGCAACCGCTGATCCTTTTAGGCAAGGATCAGACCTGCATTAGAGAATACCAACGCTCGGAACTTGCGTTGTGACCATGTTTTGCCACTCTGTACAGTGGCCGCTGGTCACTGGTAAGAGGGATGTGAAGTCCTTTATTTTGACGACTTCTTTGCGATTTTGCTAGAGCACGAACCCTTGCTGCCAAGCTCTCCGTTCGAGAATTCAGGCCCATCGATGGTCAGTAGTCATCGTTTCCCTGTTTCACCTTAGCATGGAGGAAAGACTGCAGGATGGTGGAGACTTGGCCTTTGGGCTGTGGTTGGTGGTTGGCTTTTTGGTTTTGTTGGGTTATCTTTGTTCCTTTCTCCACCATCTGACTGTTTTTCCCTTCCTTCAATGATGACCTGGGCACCGTGCCCACATGGCGTCCGTACTCGTGGGAAAAAAACACCTAGCTCTGTTGTTGCAGTCGAATACGCTGCCTTCCAAGGGTGTTGTGCGCTCACCACAGTTGCAATGCCAGGCTTTTCGCAGAATGTTGTGCCCTCAAAAAAGTAGGGATCCTCACAGAAAACCCTTGCCGACTGGCCTGTGGAGCTGTCATTTCACCCAATGCTTTTGAGGGCTGCGCAAGGCTTGAACGGATTGGCTTCCCTCCGACAAGAGCCATTACAGACATGGTGTTTCCTTCGTTCTCCAGGCACTTTTGGCTCAAACAATAATCGCTCATAGCCTGTCGCACATGGAGCTTGACGATTCACCCATGATTAGCACTCCCCCCGAAATGGAGCCAGTCATGGAATGTTCCCTGCTGCTGACCACGCTTTCGGGGGTGACCTTTAAGGTCTCTCTCAGTGTCGCCAAGTTTGACCGATTTGAGGATCTAGAGGACCAGGTTATGGACTATCTAGCCTCGGTTACTGATCTCAAAGTGTTTGGGTGCTCCATTGACTTTCTACAAACCGCCACACAAACATACCTTGAGGACCCAATCTGGGACAAGTTACAGCAAGGCATGGAATACACCATTGTCTTCAAAAACTGTAGTGTTATCCTGCCAGCACAAGAACAGCTCGGGGGTTGCCCTATCGATCAAGTCCCGTTAGCCGTTCATGTCCCTATGAACCCAGAAGAGGTCGTGCCAGAATGGGCCTTTGCAGGGGTTCCACGTCTGCGACATGTCAGCGTAGAGTCAGGTATCAGGCTCATTGGTGCAGAGGCTTGGCAAAATTGCCGGCAGCTCCGCATTGTCCAACTGCCAGCCACTGTTGTAGGCATTGCCGATAACGCCTTCCGGGACTGCAAACTACTAAACAGTGTCTGGCTCCGGGTTGTCGAGACTTTGGTTACAAAGCCTTTGCGGAATGCTGCTCCTTGCAATGGGTGTATGCATCGGATGGGGTTGCAAACGTGTTCCACAGTGAAGCCAAGTTCGGACAATACCTCTTCCAAGGGTGTATCAACCTTGCTGAGGTTACCTTGAGTGAGCTTCCATCCCCCCGAGGGTCAGCACTGCAAGTTAAAACCAGAGAGCTAGCACCGGGTTGCCTTAGCTCTACGGGAATCTACGCACTTGCTCTCACAAAGCACTTCGTAGCTATTGGAGCGCATGCGTGTGACAGTTGCCGACTGCTTAAGAGCGTAGACCTTTGCAACACCACTATTGAAGAAATTCCGGAATTCACCTTTGTGCACTGCACTAGCCTTAGAGAAATTCTCCTACCGACAACTCTCCATACAATCCGAGTTAAAGCCTTTATGAACTGTGCAGCCCTAGTTGAGCTTGCCATCCCGCCCTCCCTCAAGTATATTGGAAGTAGGGCTTTCTTGGATTGTATGCCTTTAGGAGGCTTGCCAAAATGCCAGGAAGGCACAAATGGCGAGGTGTCTATGCCGAAGAAAATGCCTTCGCCATCTGTCCTGCTATGAGATGGCCACCCTGGCTGCATATGATCCCGGACATGGGCTATACCCCTGGTCTAGGATAAAGGAGCGCCCTTCCATCCACAACTGTCATGGCCTTGCTGTCACCCATCCAGAGTCTGGGAGCCTTAGCTCGGGTCCGGCGTAGGCCAGAAGGTGCAGCACAATACTATTCACCACCATTGACTAGCCATCGTTGCGCTCCAACAGACAAAGGAGAGCAAAACTTCACTTTCGAATCGAGATGGGTCTCGTCTCCTTCGCGCATTTCCCTGCTTTTTTTCCCACGAGTACGGACGCCGTGTGGGCATGGTGCCCAGGTCATCGTTGAAGGGAGGGAAAGTCAGTCGGATGGTGGAGAAAATAACACGGACCACAAACAAAAAAACCAACAGAACACAAAACCAAAAGGCCCACAGGCCGCGTCTTCACCATCATGTAGTCTTTCCTCTGTGCTAGGTGAAACCGGTGAGACAAGAAAGAGTGTCTAGAAGGGCCTGAATTAACTGGCGAAAAGCATTTCGGTGCAGGTCTGAGCTTAAGCAAAGTCGCAAAAAGGCTTCAAAAGGGACTTTACTTCAAAGTATAGTGACCAGCGGCCACACCACAGTGCGGCAAAATCAGGGTCACAATGCAAGTCACCACCCCAATGCGGTGTATCGCAATGCTTCAAAGTCGATTACATCCCTGACTCATAGGGTGGCGTAGCTATGCAGCATGCCGTGGAAAAGACTTTCCTTGTGGCACAACCCGTTCAACCGGTTGCACTTACAAGTAAAGTGGCGTGCTACCAATCAAGAATCGTAAGCGGCGGCCTCAATCGACAAAAGCCTGCAGAGATTGCGCGAAGAGACCCCCCCCCGGAGGGGAGGTCGGTTCAGCCCTGATTGGCACCCACAGGTACCAATGGCAAGCAGAGTGGGGTGTCTTCCAGGTCAGCGAGGCACTGCACCATTGCAAAAGGTAGACGGCTTCATGCACGGCCCGTGTGAGACGAGTGAAACAGGTGAAACATGGACAATCCTAGCATGGTATCTGTACTTCTTTATACAAAATTGGAAATGTCGGACTTCAACAAAGGAAACTAAGGTTCCCCCTGGGCATCCGCCATTACCACTCTCTACCACCCGCCTGTTAGGAACGAAGAGCTAAGGCTCTCACTCCTATTGGCACACTGCAGTTCGAATGGCACAAAGAGCTTGTTTAGTGCTTGCATATCTTACTTGCCGTACTCTGCCGTCAGGCAGCTTGTTCCCCTTTCCAGTCACAGGCTTGCCTCGCCAAAGCGCACGCCCCGACTCCTAACTAGTACTGACAGCACATCGCTTGCGGTAGCCAAGAAAAAGCCTTGTTTTCATCCGAGACCTGGGGCGTACCCCATGTCCGGGATCATGTGCAGCCAAGGTGGCCATCGCATAGCAGGACAAATGGCGAAAGCGTTCTCTTCTGCATAGACTTCTCGCCATTTATGCCTTCCTGGCATCTTGACAAGCCTCCTAAGGACAGTGCAATCTAGGAAGGCCCTGCTTCCTGTGTACCTCAGCGAGGGTGGAATGGCAAGCTCCACGAGAGCTGCACAGTTCATGAAGGCTTTGACTCGGATTGTGTGGAGTGTCATCGGCAGGATCCTTCGCGCATTTCCCTGGGCTCAAACCAGCGAATCCTGCGTGCAAAGCATGACTGAAGAAGTGGAGGGAGCCAGTCCACGACCTGGCAGAGAAGAGCCAGGGGCGCGGCTCCTCACACTGATTACGCTACACCACCAACCATAGGTGCTATGTGATCGCTCGGCAATGCATGGCAGAGGCAAGACACAAGGGGCAACTCAAAGGGGAAGTCAAGGCAATCCGAGTGCTGCGCAGTAGAAATGACAAAATTCCCCCACAAGCCTTTTCCTTTTGCACTGAAATCCGGCGCGCACTAGTGGAGAACGGTGTCAAGATTGTAGAAGAGGCTGCGTGAAGCTGTCGACAGCTGCAAATCGTCCACTTGCCAGACACAGTTGTCAGCCTATTGCATGGCGCCCTCAGCTGGTATCAATTGCTACATGTAGTAGTGGCTCCAGGCTGCAAGACTTCGGCGCCAAGGTGTTCGAAGAGCTCTCTTCCGCAAGTGGGCGCGGCGCATTGCCCCAGCAATAGGCTGGCCCCCCAAGTCCAACTAAGGCCTCGTGCCTTTCAAGCATGCACGGCTCTGCCACAGTGCACTTGAACCGATGCTTGCCGGACTGCTGTTTTCAGGAGGCTGGCATTGTTGCACTTGCCTTGCCCACGAACTTCAACAGGATAGGCTCCGCTGCCTGTGCAAGCTGCTGGCAGCAAACCGTTGGTCTGTCCCAAACAGACGTGTTAGAGATCCTGGGCTCAACCTTTGCTCGCTGCTCGCAGCTGCAACAACTCTGCCTTCCCCGCAGTCTGAGGACCATTGAGCAAGAAGCCTTTTTCAAGTGTATCTCACTACAGGAGGTTTCCATTCCACCATCCCTGCTTTACATTGCGAGGCATGCTTTCGCAGGCTGCACGCAACTATGCTTGAACAAGAAAAAAGCACAACATGGCGAGGAACCTGTGCCCAGTCCAATGCTTTTGACAAATGTGAGCAATTCGACCAGCCCACGTGGCTCCGAGTTTTGCCGGTCGATGCTCATGATCTTTGGAGAGAACACTTTCTAGATCCGACCTCCAGGAAACGGTAAGTCTTTCCAGGGAGGAGGGCTTTCTTGGATCGCACAGCGTAAGAGGCTTGTCAAACAGCCAGGAAAACACAATGGCGAAGAGTCTGTGCTGAAGAAAATGCCGTTGCCATTTGTCCAAGCATGAGATGGCCATCCTGGCTGCGTATGATCCGAACATGGGATCTACGCCTGGTCTTGGATGAAAACAAGCCTTTCTGGCCCACTATCCCGGCATCACAGGCACTCATTAAAAGGCTGGGCGCACGCCTTAGCGCAAGTCTTTTTTTTCCACGAGTGCAGACGCCGTGTGGGCATGGTGCCCAGGTCATCGTTGAAGGAAGGGAAGAAAGGCAGATGGTGGAGAATGGAACGAAGACCCCAAAAAACCAACCCAAAACCAAACACCCAAGCCCGCAGGCCGACTCCACCATCTTGTAGTCTTCCCTAAACACAAGGTGAAACGTGTGAAACTGAGACTAGTGACAACTAGTGGGCCTGAATTCGCAAAAGAAGAGGACTGCAGCGCAAACTGTGTTCATGGAAAGCCGCCTAGAAGGCTTCAAACGGACTTTCCTTAACATTGTTGGTGACCAGCGGCCACACCACAGTGTGGCAAAACAAGGTCACTTTGCAGGTCAGGTGTCTCGCAATGCTCCAGCAGTGGTTGTAATCAGGCCAACCGAATGTGCGAAGATCAAGCAGCAATCCTTGGAAAAGACCAAGCTAGTAGCACAACCCGTTCAACCGGTGGCGCATACAAGGCCAGTCACATGCTGCCAGACAGAATTCAATTACGGCGGCAATCCCTAGCGAGAGAAACCTGCAGCTAAGGGTGAATCGGGCACCACCTCCCCGTAGGGAGGCAGACCCAACACCCTTCGGCACACCACGGTGCCAAAAAGGGGATGTCACTTGTGTCTGTGCGGCGCTGTCTAATGGCAAAGGTGAGAGGTGCATGCAAGGCCCGTGTGAAACCTGTGAAACATTGAGCTCCCCTAGCATGATATCTGTACCTCTTTGTACAAAATTGGAAATGTCGGACATCAACAGCGGGAACTAAGGTTCCCCCTGGGCATCCTTCATTGCCACTATCTACCACCCGCCGTGTAGGAACGCAGAACTAAGGTTCTCGCTCCTCTCGGCTCACTTCGCAGCGGATGGCGAGAAGAGGTCATGGTTCTACTTGGTGTCTGTGCATTTTGCTTGCCGTATATGCCTGGAAATCATCCTTTTCTAATGCTCTAAACTGACACTTGGCTCAACTCACTGCTCACGTCGCACTTGCTTCTCTCCTGGCTCCGAAGCATAGCTTCGTTGAGGCTGGTGCTAGATAGTTTGTGTCGCTCAAGGTCATTTGCGTGATAGGTCATCGAATGCTTTGGTGCCGAAAACTTGCATCTCGGGGCGACCACGTCCCGCAGCATTTGACACCTAAACCAGTGACCGACTGCTGTGTCTGGCAGGCGGACGATTTGCCGTTGTCGACATCACCGCCACGCCGAGACCCTTCTCTATCCGACAGCCTCTGGGCACTTACTCCGCGTATAACGGAGGGCAACTATGGTTAGTGACTCGTGTTGAGGAGTACTGTTTCGCAGTTGCTGGCCTACTCCGGACCCGAGCTAAGGCTCGCACCCAGACCCTAACAAAATTGATAGCAGGGCCACGACAGCTGTGGATGAAGGGATGATCCTCTATCCTAAGCCAGGGGTGTAGCCCATGTCTGGGATCATGTGCAGCCAGGGTGGCCATTTCATGGCCGGGCAGATGGCAAAAGCATTTTCTTCAGCGTAAACCCCATGCCATCTGCGTGTTCCGGGCATTTTGACCAGCCTCCGAAGGGCAGTGCAGTCCAAGAAAGCCCTACTTCCAATATACTTGAGAGCAGGCGGAATGGCAAGCTCAACAAGGGCGGCACAGTTCATAAAGGCTTTAACTCGGATTGTATGAAGGGTTGTCGGTAGGAAGACTTCCCGAAGGCTAGTGCAGTGGCCAAAGGTGAATTCCGGAATTTCTTCAATCATGGTGTTACGGAGGTCAACACTGTTAAGCAGTCGACAACTGTCACAAGCGTGCGCTCCTATGGCTACAAAGTGCTTTGGGAGAACAAGCGTGTAGATGCCTGTAGAGCTGAGGCAGCCCGGAGCTAGCTCTCTGGTCCTGTCTTGCTGGGTTACCCCGTTCAATTCAGACCGGGGGGATGGAACCTCGCTCACGGTGACCTCTGCAAGGTTGATGCTCCCTTGGAAGAGGTATTGCCCGAAATTGGTTTCCCCGCTGAACACGTTTACAGCTCCACCCGATGCATACACCCGCTGCAAGGAACAACATTCCGAAAAAGCTTTGTAACCAAAATCGCGACAACCCGGAGCCAAGACACTATTTAGGAGCTTGCAGTCCCGGAAGGCATTATCTGCAATGCCGACCACTGTGGCCGGCAGTTTGACAATGCGGAGTTGCCGGCAACCTTGCCACGCCTCTGCTCCTATGAGCCTGATCCCTGACTCGACGCTAACGTGTCGCAAGCGTGGCACACCTGCAAAGGCCCATTCTGGGACAGTTTCTTCTGAGTTCATTGGGACATGAACAGCTAAGGGGACTTGATCAATAGGATAACCACCGAGCTGTTCTTGCTCTCGCAGGGTAACACTACAGTCCCTGAAGACAATGGTGTATTCTCTACCCTGCTGCAACTTATCCCAAATTGGGTCCTCTAGGTAGGTTTGCGTGGTGTTGTGTAAAAAGTCAATGACGCACCCAAAAACTTGGAGGTCAGTGACCGAGGCCAGATAATCCATAACCTGGTCTTCTAAATCTGTAAATCGGTCGAACTTGGCGACACTGAGAGAGACCTTAAAGGTTACCCCCGAAAGCGTAGTCAGCAACAGGGGGCATTCCATGACTGGCTCCTTTTTGATGGGAGTGCTATTCATGGATGAACTGTCACACTCTTTTTGCGGCAGGCTATTCGATATCATTGTGCGAGCCACTGGTGTCCAGTCTGCGCATGGGCTGTTCCTACGGCCGGGGCTGTTTCCTTAAGACAGATGCTAAGGCACCTACCTTGAGCCTCTCATGGCCTGGCATA
Organism: Durusdinium trenchii; assembly: GCA_963970005.1. Classification (NCBI taxonomy): domain Eukaryota; class Dinophyceae; order Suessiales; family Symbiodiniaceae; genus Durusdinium; species Durusdinium trenchii. The sequence goes on from CAXAMN010017546.1 coordinate 105,346, forward strand.
AAGCTAAGGGTACACATGGTTTAGCTCCTAGTCAGAGCGGTTGGCATGGCAATGTTCATGGCAGTGTAGCTCCTTAAAATCTACCCTGGACTGGCATGATATTGGCAATATTCATGGCTGAGTTCCTCGTCAAAGGCATCAGAATCTGGTCCTTCCGCGGGGAGCAGTTCTAGCCAATGAGGTTTTTCAAATTTGTCGCACATAAAAAAGGCATTGTGCTCTGCCTGCACCCACTGTTCAACGTCTCCCCAATCTAGGAGGGTAAACCGTTGCAGCTGCTCGCACCCGCAGAAGGCACGGTTGCCTATTTCACCGAGTTCTGTCGGAATGACAACTTCCTGCAGCACAACACAATTAAGGAAGGCTTCTTTTCCGATCTGTATGAGGCGAGGTGGAAGCCATATGCACTGCAACGCTACACAGTGGGCAAAGGTGGAAGAGAGCAGGGCTGTGATCTCTGTGCTCATGAGGTTGACTTCCACTAGACTTTTGCAATTTTCACAGGCCCTCGGCCCGATGTTGTGAAAGTCATGCGGCAAGCACAGCTGCTCAATGTCTGCTCCACAGAATGCGCCTTCAGGCAGTGCTCGTGGTTTATTCGTACGATCCGTGTTGAAGGTGACAGTTGCAAGCGTGAGGCAACTCTCAAAGGCATATCTGCCAAGCTGCGCTCCTGGTGCCAGGACGCTGCTGTCCTCTGTGTCGCACTTGACCCCAACGCTGCCTAGGGAACAGCACTCAGCGAACACCCTTTGTCCATAGTGGACACACCCTGGTGCAGCGACCTGACGCAGCACATAGCACCCCATGAAAGTCCCTTCCGCCAGACTGACGACCGAAGTTGGAAGCTTGACAATCTGTAATTGCTGGCAACTCTGCCAGGCCGCAATTCCTATATGTTGGATGCCAGTTGCCACTTCTACGTGTCGGATTGTTGGTGCCGCGTAGAAAGCTCTGTCTGCAATTTCCCCTCTCGGGTTGGCCGGGACACGAACAGCTTTGGGGTAGCTCTCCTTGCCGTCATCCTGGAACTGCCAGATGGAATGCCCATCTACCATGCAGGGACGAACAACAATTTGGAGCTGCGGTCGGTGTAGGAGCTCAGTGCGGAATGCCTCTGGCAGGGGTCGCTGCGTTTGGAGGTTGAGTAACTCTAATTCACAGCCAAAGACATCTAGCTCAGACACTGTCGGCAGAAAGCAGAGGATGTCATCTTCAAGCTCCGCTATATCCTCATAGTGGGTGAGGTTTGCTTGCATCGTATATTCCGTGCCAGCTACGGTAACCAACTCAAGGTTAACCTCAAAGCGATCTTGGGGGGGCGGCATTGCTATGTAGGTGCTTGGTTTGCTTGAGCCAAACAACTGTGGTACAGGAGGTGTGTCCTTTGTAATGTCATAGTGGCAACTACGCCCCAACGGAGAAGGTGACTAAGGTCACCCATCTCATGGCGGAGGTGGCGCGACACAGTGGCTGTTGTTGTGTGGGGGGACTCCTGATGAGGACTACACTACTGCCACCACCCGTAGGACCACCCTGAGGGCGAAGGTGGGGGGGGAGGCTTGCTGCGCCAGGAAGACCCTGCTGCAGTTGTGGAACTTCCTGCTTCAGTGCGGCGGGCTTTGTTACTTGGATCGGCGGTTTCCTGACTGTAGCCCATGTGATCCCTGAGGTAGATGGGATCACTTGTGGTTCACCTTCATATTGGGGCCCCCTGCTCTTGGCCTGGCGGTTGACCGTAAGTTGGGGAATCGAGGTCAGCTGTGGTTCGTATTCCCCTTCCTGGCCTTAAGATCTAGAGGTGACAATAAGACCCTGAGCACCCTCACTGACCTCGCCTAACCTCACTTCTAGATTCAGAGAATGAAGGTGGTGGATCGTCCCGCCGTTCCATCTGGGGACCTAGCCGGCCTGGTCTCTGAATCTAGAAGTGAGGTTAGGCGAGGTCAGTGAAGGTGCTCAGGGTCTTATTGTCAGGCCGTTGGCTTCTTCGTAATCAAGGATGACTCAATTTCTGAGAGACGAGGGGTCAACAGGCGGTCCAATTTTATTGCAAATGGCATATTATTTACTATTATTTACTTTATATTTCCTTATCGCCTAGCCTATCAATCTCATATAATTTATAATATAAATTGGCTAGGCGATATTATTCATATCTTATATTACTTATTTTATCTATTATATTGCCAAGGATTTATTAGTAAAATTATTAATCCATTATATTAAATCCTTGGCATCATATTATATTATATTATATTATTGACCGCACAATATTATTATCTATTATTTATTTGTGTGCGGTCATATTTATTTATATTTCTTATTCTTTTTACCTATCATCTGCCAAAATTCATCAATATAAATTATAAAAGAGAATGAACTAATATGAATTTTGGCAACATATATTTTAATCTTTATCCCGCATATTTTAATGTAAAAGAAAAGATAAATTAAATGGTTAAAATATGCGGGTAATAATATAATCTCTTAAGAAAATTACCATTGAAATATATATAGATTGCATTTTTTCTTATCATTCTCTTATTAAAAATGCAATCTCATTTGAGTGCCTTCTTATGGCTCGCGAGTTGGAGCCTGAACGTGGGGTTCCCAGTGAGCCATCTGCAGAGCTCATCCCATTTCTCTTCGGAGTAGTGACTCGTGCCATATTGGTTGTATGGACGATCTGCCATCTTCGGAGTGAGAGGATATCCTTTGCAGTAGTACACACTGAGGATAGGGCTAGGGCAAGCTGAAACGGGTAGATATCAGATTCCACCCTGTGCGGGACATAGCAATTCTGAGCCCCGAGGTCAACCACTGTGCTACCACTGCGCTTTCTGCACCCTTGTCCCCTTGCTCGAAATTGCCCAGCGCCGTTGCTAGCCTAGTGTAGCCTGTGCCAAAACTTCCATACCCCTTGGCAAAGGCTAGCTGGGTTCAGCAATCATGGCCTCGTCCTCTGTGGCTTCGTCTGCTTCGTCTGCCTGCGTTTCTACCGTCCCCACTGGCACTGGGAGAGCAAGTCGTGGCGACCGCTCTGCTGACGCGGTGTCATCTGAGGCAGAGTCTTCTTCTGCTGGCTGATCAGCTGTGGGATTTCTGGCTGTTGCCAGATCTCTCCACCCGGGGACTTCAATGCGCATTCGCAGTTGCAACAGGGAGGGGAAAGCGAAGGCTTGTCCCAAAGACGGGTCAAGGGCTCCACTAGAGCACGCTTTTTCGGCCCAGAAGTGTATTCGGCCTGCGGGGGCATCGAGCATAAACACTGTCTTTGGTGTGCACCCCCACTACGATCAATGGGTTGTCTTCAGCCCCCTCTTCTTTTGGCCGATATCCAGAGCTCCCCTTCACCTCCGCTGGCTCGAAGCCCTGTTGCTCCATGGCTGTGACCAGGTCAGGCAGGATCTGGACTGGTAGATAAACAAACAGGTCATTGGTAGGTAGCGTTTGTTCTCCATACTCCATCTCCCTGACGAAGGACATGATGACAGTGCGCATGAAGGTGAGAGCGTCTACATCTTTTTCTTTTGTGGTCTGCGATTTCCCTTCCCTAGCTTGGGCTGCTCCTGTACCCTGATCTCTGTGTTGATTGTCAAAGGAACAGCACCTCGCAATGAAAGCTAGGAGGCCATATTGCCAGAAACGAGGGTTTGCATAGAGAGCAAGCTGCTTCTGCGGAATGAAAGGGCATGCTGGGTGCCCATTTTTTACGAAAGCAAAGAGATTAGACAGGCAGCGAAAGCTTCACTGATGAGGAGAAGATCGCCGATGTAGGCCTGGTTGATCTCATCTGGAATGTCTAAAACGAGGAGCCATGGAGAGCTTGCTCAGTCACTCTCCTCCAGAGGAACGTGCGGACAAGGCGGTTGATTTGCTTGCTGGAGACAGCAAGCCTCGCCATCGGCCATTCTCTAGGCAGGTCACTGTAGATCTGTATGGAGGGGAGCGGCACCTTTTGCCCGTGAGCTTCTCTGGTGGCTCCCGCTGCCTTTTGATAGTTGTACAAAATCTGCATGGCTCTCTGCTCGGATTCCAGCTGGAGATCAGTGGCGGCTGTGCCTCCGTGCTCTGCTTGCTCTTGATCACTGACAATATCAATTTCTGTTATGGCTTCTGGGCGCTCTTGCGCTGGGCCAGGGCAGTCAGGTGGCGTCTCTGGGTTTCTGCGCGCTGGAGTCTCCTGCCTTGGAGCGCTTCGACTGGCTAGATCATTTAGCGTGGCCGGCGGTTGCGCATGTTCTGGAACGCTGTCAAGCGGTTGCCTGGATGTTGAGGCAGGTGATTTGCGTGACTTTTTTTGGTTGTGCTCTCCCAGTATGAGCCTTAGGCCCTGGTCTTCGCTTGATTGGGGACTCAGAGAAGTGCGACCCGATCACTGGGATGGTTCACGTTCTGTGGGCCTGCCGCCCGCCTGTCCTCTGGTTCGGGACGTGCAACGGGAGAAACAGGACGATTGCTAAGGCAATCACCCGCTTCTGTGGAAGAGCTGCTGGCACTATCAGCATCTTCCATATGGGCATTATCGTCCTCTGGTTGCTCTGTGCTCGGGATAGTGGGCGACTCGGATGGGGAGCTGTGGACCAGGACGACGTCTTGTGTGGCTTCCTCAGCCATTGCATCGTCTGTCTCTGCAGAAGAGGATGGCATCTGCCCTGCTTGAGCTTCATGTTTCTCATTGTCTGGGTCACGATCAGAGACAGAAAGGACCTCAGGCGGCAGACTTTGCTGAGGCCAGTAGCAGCCTTGCACTAAAAGGCCTGGTCGCGATGGCAGGATGAGATCAGAGCCTGTGGCATCCAAGACCGGCTGCGCTCTCCATGCATCATAGAAGTACACACGGTGCAGAGCTTCGAAAGCATGATCCTGTGCACTACGCTGCTCGCGCATACTCGGCGTCGGTTGATAGCGTGGGGAGCTTCCTACGCTGCATCGTCGCCCTGGGCCCGAGCTGTTGTGGAGGAGTCGCCAGTGTCCTGGCTGCTGCCCATCTGTTATGACTAGCCACTCTGGCTCAATCGAGGCATCTGCTGCATGTCCATAGACGAGGCCATGCAAGACAGTGCCACCATTGGTGTTCTACG
>CAXAMN010017557.1:0-40694 GCA_963970005.1 Durusdinium trenchii
TTGGGAAGTCTTGAAATATAGTAGCATAGCACTTGAAATCGAATAGGACGGTGCATACTTTACCTCTGGGCGTTACTATTCTAAGGCAGCGTAGTTGTAGAGGATGGTAGACGAAAATTTGAGGTTGGTGGCAACGCTATTAAAGAAGTTGAGGGTGAATTACTCTCTCCAGAACTTACGACGAAGTAGTTCTCCTATCCCCTTCCTCGTTTAGCATTTTACTGGAGGGTCTGCATGTTATATGTTGGTGTTGGGTAAGACTTCTTCCTCGTAAGTTTGACACGCTAAACTTGCTAGACTTGCTCGACTTCCTCGTTTGTCAGTGCAAAAACTAGATGTAATTGTGCTGTTATTCTTCCTTGTTAGCTCCCAACCTATGAAAATGTAAAGCAACTCTGGCTTACCTGGAAGTGTATCTCCCTGGTCATTTTCCAGCGTTCCCCGGGGATGCATGGGCGCTCGACTTCCTCGGTAGTGAGCATTGCATTTTCTGGCCTTCCTCGTTTGCTGATTGGGCTTACCTGTCTGTGGTCTATTCCCGGGGGGATTCACATGGTCACCAACTTCCTCGTAAACACCGTCCTCGCCGAGATTTACTTCCTCGTAAGTTCTGAGGAGTGTAAGCCTTACAATCTTGGTTAAGACATCTGAAATCCCTAGATGTATTTAAGCCTGACACAAAAAACAATGAGTTGAAGATGTGGAGCGTTTGGACATTTGCATTTTGCAGCTACATTCGAGGAATAGATCCAGTAATGGTAGTAACTATGGATGTGGTGGAGAAGAAGATTAATAGCGATTGCACCTTCGACGACATGACTGATGAAATGAAGACCATGTCAATGAGATTGTACCTAAGGTCTAAAGCCAGGGTGTTGAAACCCTAAGGTATAAAACCTTGAATAGATATATTTAAAGAATAGTTATTTAAGTATATTAGTAGGATGGATTATATGAAGGATTTACCTGTTGATGTGTTGAGGAAAACTGTTTCTTATAAAATTGGAGAACCTAAATTTGTAAAAATAAAGCATTGTGAAGCATTGAAGAGAATACAAAGCAAATATAAAATATCAAGACTTGGTCCGAACATAAACAGAAAGGTAAGACAAAGAAACAAAATGTATATAATTGAGTATTGTATTATGAGAGAGGGAGCGCCCAACAGATTTTACAAGTAGTTGGAGGCAGGCGGGCTGCCGATGCTGGCGGTTACGATGGCAGGTGTTCAGGACACTTGAGATCACCAACGTTGCACATGTCAAAGTGTGAGCTTCCTGCGTGAACGCAAGCAGGTCTCTCAACAGTGGTGATTGAAACATCAACGATTTTCGGGGCTGTTCCCAGTGAAGATGGGTTTTGTGCTGGCGTGTCAATCGGAGGATCGCGATGCTAAGAGCAATTTTTAAACAGCCCCAACCCAGTGAGTTTTTAAATCTTCAAGTTCAAGTGTAAACGCTCCGAAGAAGGATGCTTCAATGACTTCAAACACAAACGCTCCCCTTTCAACAGTGGGGAAGCGTTTATTGGGTGAGACAAGGGAATCGCAGTAGCATAAATTGGAATAGTTTTAAAGAAAAGAGCCGGCAAACAAGACCGCCGAGAACTGTGCCTTGTCACTTGTTATCGAATTAAACGAAAGAATCACTCTGTAGCGTACAGTCGAGCAGGTATATGGTTGAGCATCCCCAGGCTTCATTGGACCAGGTAGTCACTGGAAACCTGATCTCTCTGTTCCAGTCAGTTGGTACATTAAAGTTCAAAAGCACCCTCCTATTTCAAGGGGTCAACACACGCACACGCCGTTGAAGGGGCTATCGGTACAGGGGTATTTCATGGGGCATCAGCATATCAGCGGTATTTCATCTTGCCTCGGTGGTTGCTGTTACAAGTAACTGCACTTGATCTAATTACATGCAGAACAAACAAAGTATTCACGTGTCAGTGATTAGAGAACACTGAGGGGAACAGGTCTGCTGCCAAAGGACAACTGCTTCTGCAACAACCTGCAGCGCAAACCTGTGAAACATCAGAGGTTTCTGCGCTCCTGGAGCCATTTCTCAGCGCGGTCCACATCCAATGCCTCGACCGACAAAGGTTTTGCTGTTTGAATGCCGCTTGTCTGGCAAGAAGCAAAAACTCTTAAACATCCATGCGTGCAGATTTGTTTCTGGCTTGTTTTCCAGCAATCACACGACGGTTTAAGTGCCTGCCCAAGGCTGAAACTCACAAGATCCGCAAGCAGGTTCACACAGTCGTTTCATGTGTGATCCAATAAATAACACAATGGTCTTCATTGTGGCTTTCATCTGGTGAGTGTATTGCGGGGCTCAGCGCTGCCTCATGAAACGGGAGAGAAACCTTCGCACATTGCTCGACTGAGTACCACTCAGCGTGGGCACTGTATGCTGCTGGTTGTGACTAACTACCGTTCTATCGAAGTACAGGTCTTTCGTTGTGGAAAGGCGCTGAGATGAATACCATCCATCGGACACAAAGTCACCAACGAATAGGCACGGCAGAGCCACCCTTGGGGCCATTGGAACGAGTATACAGTATAAGTCTTTCAATACCAAAAAGGCGTGGGCGTTTGAGACAAGAACACAATATATATAAGTATAAAAACAAAGAAGCACAAGACATCTTACTCAGTAAGGCAAGTAACTCGCGAGGTCCAGGTCCAAAATACAGCTCCGACAAATCTTGCGGTGGTCCTCCTCCACTAATTGATTCAAAGTGGGCTGGATTTACTGCACCACTTAAGCTGATCACAAAGCTTGGGCTCACAAGACCTTGAAAGCGTGGATCTTGTTGATGCTTCAAAAGGGCAATAGTATGAACCATTTCCGCTCCCTGCGAGAAGCCCAGGACACCATCAATTGGTTCCTCCGATTCTTGTGCTTTCCAAAGCTCGTCTGCAAGCTTTGTTGTTGCTACCTCCATTTCAGCCCAGTCTAATGGCCTGTCTCCCATACCATTCTCATCATACCTCCACCACTGGCGCCCATCTTCCCGCCGAGATGCTTCTGGCAAAGGGGCCCCAATGCACCGACACTCAATGGCCAAAGCAACATCTCTAGCTTCCGAACTTCCGAGAGTCCGTGTTCTTGCGTCTTCGGTTGTGAGGACACTTTGGAAGAAGTCCTTTAGCTTGCTGCAAAGTCGTGCAGGAGTTCCTCCATGGCCATGAAGGCAAAGTAAGCGTAGTCTCTTTTCGGGCGATTGGTCAGAGGTACCAGAAGTACCCACCCGGATCACAGCCATGGCTTTGGATTGGCACTGATTTACCCAATGTTCGGTGTCTCGTTGTCTCATGTCTTTTTCTTGTTCTCAACCGCCCGGCCACTAAATTCAATTGAGTCGCAGCACTCTGTTGTAACCCTGAGTTTCATGCAAAACTGTTGAGCTACGGCTACGGCTAGGATTGCAGGAGTGCGAAATTGGTGCATCAGGCAGTGGCTTACGAACACCCTCCGGCAAGTGACACCTGAGCTGTGTCATTTGAATGTTTGCCTGAGGGGCTTGAACAATGTTGGTGCTACTTCTAAGGAGCTTGATGAGCTGGCATGTGTTTATCCTCGAGTTTCTCTCCTCATACTTCACCTCTATCTCGTTTTGACGACGCAAAGCTGCAGGAGACAGGGTTTGGAGTGCTTCTCTCACACACAAGCGCACTCTCAATTTAGTTTCGAGGCCATGGCTTTCGCACATACGTTGACCAAAGAGTTGAAGGTGAGAACGCCGGGCTGAATGCCCTGTTTCACCATCCTCAAAAAGCTTCTTTGACGAAATCCTGACAAACCTCAACCCCCCTGAGCCCTGAGCAAATGTATTCAAGAGATTTCAAGCGTGAGGAATCTCGGCTCTAAGCTTGTGAAACCAATGCTCAGCACGCGTAACGTCGCCACCTGGAATTCGACCGATAATCTTTCCTAGCTGACGTTGAGTCACTGAGCTGGTGAACGGAGCCACATGCCTGTTCGTGAAACATTTAACCATCGCTGAGGACCAAACATCTGGCACAGGCCTGCAATTTCAACTCACTGTGCCCCCACTATCTTCATCTCTCCTCTCTCTCGAAATGCCGCCTTATTGACTTGGCCCTTGCAACACTGCTGAACACTGGGTACAAGGCATTGATCGCACTGTTGTAAGTGACAACATTTGGCCTGCACCTGGCAGGCAAATTTCAAAACATATGCGAATGCGCATGTCAAGTTCACTAACCACAAGATCTGGCTCCGGGTCAAAACTAGGATACCTTGGTTGGCCTAAGTTGACCTACCTGGGAGGTCAACCTACATGGTGGGCAAGGACTCCGGGTTTTGACCCATCCCCTCTCTTCTCAGCACAGCCAGGCAAAGCTGGGCACAGCCAACTCACGTCAGGCCGAGGGCACCCCATCCTGTTCCATCTGCTCAATCCAAGCCTTGGCCAAACAAGTCCAAACCCAAACCAAGGCAGCAAGGTTCATGACTATCCAAAGGTTGGTCATGCGTCGAAGTGGTTTCAGCCCGTTGGAGGTCGTTGGCTTTTGCACAGGCCTTGCCGAAGTGGTCAACAGAGTCAATGTACTTGGCTTCTACACCTTCAATGTGCAATAAGCCTAAAGCCTTAAGCATTGTCATGAATTGTCACATTGAACAAACAATGGGGATTTGGTTAGCAAGTAATGGGCACAAGGTTCCAGACATGGATCACAGAAGAGTAGCTCGCCACATCTGCCTGCGACCGCAACAAGGTTTCTACAGAGTTTCTTGGGGGTTGTTGTCTTTACTTTCGTTTTGCCAATTTTTTGTTGAAGGCAATGTGCTCGTTTTTCTGCAATATTTTGGTTCTTTCTTCACAGAGTGACCAACGCAATAAGCACGCACCTGCGTTGTTGATTTCAACATGCGTTTCAGCCAAAACTCTGCGATCCACGTCTCCCTGCCGTTTGGTCCACAATGGAAGGATGGAAGGATTTTGGAGAAAATAAAATGTGGAGATTGATCAAAAGCCGATCAGTGACAAACACCCAAAACCCAATATTGACGACGAGGCGGACGAGACGAAAGCCAGCCCCTGTAGGGATTGAAAAATCATTAATATTATTGTTGTAACAGGGTGAAGTCGGAGCTGCAAATTTTTTGCCACGGGAAAACAAAAGGCAGAGATACGCAAAATTTCACATTGAGGTTTGATATGACCGAGCCTATATACACAAGGCCTTTACCAACCCCCATCCACCGTCACTGGTCATAGGGTAATCCCATGCTCTTGTACAAATGTCCAACTCCCTTGGACTTTTACAGTTCTAGGCTCTAGGGGGCGCCCTCTTTCTTGAGGTTTAGGGCCCATTTCGCGTTCACCTCCAACATGATCCTTAGACCGTGGTAATTCTTCCCGGGGGACTATTGTACTCAACCTTTCCAATCAATCTGCCTACACAAAGAGCTAGGTCAAGCACCGTGACTGTAATCAGTGATTTCAACTCAGCCGCAAAAGCAACGAAAGTCAAACGCTACTTTCCTTCCCTATCGTCCAGTCTCCTCCACTTGGACTCACACACCTGCAGTATACCGCTTTGATACTCACTTGGAATGAGAAGGCAATCCTGACTTGTAATGTACTCGAAATCTGTATATATATATATATACATATGATTGTCCATGAACAGTTGCGCGTGAATCTTTCTATTCACAGCGGATCCATTTACTTTTCCATTTCTTTCAACTCACGCTTCCTCGTTCGACTGGCAAATTGCCTTTTCCCAATAGACTGAGAACGTCTATTTCCAAAAATAGACGTTTAACTTTTAACTTTTAACGTACTGTACGATACAAATTATCGTTTTTTTTTACGTGTTTTCAAAAATATGCTAATTTCTTGTTTATTTTTACGTTAAAAGTTTCGTCTATTCTTTATCGAAATTTCGTTAATTTTATTCGACTATTTCAAACGTATTCGTCTATTTTTAACGTCGAAAACTTCTAGCAAACTTCTACTTGCAAAGCTGCAAAACTTCTAGTTTCCATGTCATGTGGTTTGCGTTTTCTTCTGTCTTCCAACTGAAGCTCCAATTCAGCTGCTCCAACAAGTCCCCCAAGCAGTTGGACTGATGAGCTGTGATCTTCTTCTCTTTGTGGACGTTCTGTTCCCGAGTAGTGGCCCTGCCACAGCAACCGCCGCAGCCACTTCCATAACAACAAAACATCAACAGCATCAACAAAGACACCCACCAGGAGAACTCGAGACAACGCTCCACAAAGAACTCTCAAAAAGACTCTCAACAGACTCCCAACAAAAAAAGCAACTCTGTCAAAAACTCTCTCAACAAAAAGGCAACTCTCTCAAAAACTCTCTCAACAAAAAGGCAACTCTCTCAAAAAATCTCTCAACAAAAAGGCAACTCTCTGAAAAACTTTCTCAGCGGCTCTTTCAAAAAACTCTGAATGACTCTCTCAGCAAGACTGTCCACTCCACCAAAACACGCCTCTCGCGACCAGCTTCGATCTTCCGAAAGCCGAAGTACCCCATCTTCGCTGTGCATGACATAGATGTCGCCTGAGGAGAGCGCCTCCTGAAAACTGGCCTCGCTGTTCTGAAAGTAGAGTCCTTTCAACACGCTCTTCGGCAATCCGGTTTCGCAATCCTTGCCGTATCGTAGAGCTTTTTGGCCTCAACAAACATGGGTTTCTCCGCATTCAAAGAGTATCTCCCGTTCTTTAGTTTCGTGAACATCCTGAACTCCCGAGGGCTTGGTTTCGAAAGGGCCTCGGTGTCGTAGAGGTGAATGATGTGGGCCGGCAAACTCCTCCTCATCAAGTTAAATTTTATACTCTTACCTTTGTCGCGGAGGTGAGCTGCGTCATCCTCTCCACCAGACTGCTCCTTGATGTCGCCCTCGTCCTCCGGATTCTTCTTGGAGCTTGAAGACCTGAGGCCACGCTTCAGCTCATTGATCGCCTTGTTCATGCTTCCACTTGCAGCTGGCCTCTCCTTGGCCTCCGGCTCGCCATCCTCGCCCTCCTTCTTAATCGATGATCGTCGCTTCATGGGAGGCGCCATGGTGAGAGCGGTACTCCGAAAGTCGATGCGTGCTGCTATTGGACTTTCCGGCTAATTGCTTCATGGATATGGGAACAAATTTACTTTCTCTCAATCAACAAGCGCGCAAAGTTATTCAGACAGGTAAGAGCTCTCAGCAATTGCAATATAAACAATATATAGAAATATATAGAAGTATGTTTGAATTAACTTATGAATGTTCAAAAGTAGACGTTTACTAGAAGTTTCCATGAAACTTGTAGTTTCCACAACTAGAAGTTTACAAGAAGTTTACTAGCAGTTTACTAGAAGTTTTATAAGCAACATTGCATATTCACTGTAAGGGCTATCATTTTCAACAAGTCAAACTTCTACTTAACTTGTTTCATGGAAGCTTCTAGTAAACTTCGACTTTCATAAAAGTAGAATGCTGGAGATTCACAAAAGTGTCAATGAAATTCAACATGAAATTCAACATGTCAATCAAATATTTCCACCACTGTAATCAACTAGTTTCACCACAGTAACTCTCAACTCTCTCAACAGCTTCAACAGTCTACAAATCCCTCAACGACTCTCCAAGCAGACCTGCACAGAGAAAACAGTCAAGAGTGAAAAATCTCTCAAACAACTCACATGCACTCAACGTGTTTTCCATCAACGCGCAAACGGTTCCGAATGGTTCTTCTGGCTCAAAAAACACCTCATGATGGTTGGATGCCCAACTATCAAAAACCAAGCCAGCTGCGAGCGCCATCAGAGCCACCTATTGCTTCTTCTTCTTCTTCTTCTCCTTCTTGGGCTTTGATGTTTTCGCCTTGTGCGTCCGCTTGGGTTCAGGCTGTGAAGGTTCAGCTTGCTCGGTAGAAGAATGAGTAGCTCCGTTGTTGAGGACGGTGCCAGCAAGCAACAAGCAAGGCCTGGATACGCTCCGCAATCGCCAATGTCTCGGGTCATGACCTACCAAAGTGCCATCAGTCCTCAATGTCATGGCGTAAAACTCACCCTCTTCTTCAGACTCTTCGCAATCCTCATCAGGATTCTGAGAGTCATTCTGGAAGTCAGCAACTTGCGCAGAGGGCCCACCACTGTTCTCTAAGTTGAGGGCATCCACATTCTCCAAAGCAACCTCCAATGCTGTGGGAGGAGTTTGAGGCGAAGCAACAACTGCTTCCTGTGACCAAGCCTCCTGATGGGTCATCTCAGCATCTGCGCTGTCGCTGCCCTTCTGTTGGTTCGACGACATAGTAGCTGCTCTTCTACGATAGATAGTGGTTCTACAACACACTTGTTCTACAAATCAGATCCGACATGATCAGTGATTCTAGTTGAAAAAAAATCACCAACAACTCTCCACACCAAAACGCTCTCTGTCAAGATGTTCACTCCCTCAACCTCTCTCCAGACCTGCCAGGATCAGTACAAGTTTGCCAAATTCAACTGTCCTCTCTACATCTCTCAACATCTCTCCAAAACCCAAATTCAACTGTCCTCTCTGTCTCTGTCAATTCACTCCTCTCAACAAAACCACTCAACATGAACATTCCCGTATAATAAGTGTACGTGGGTCTAACTTCACAAACACAATGACAACAAACCACCACTGTACAATCTTTTGAGAAATGGCGGAAAACACAGAGAAGTGGCTGCGAATACACATGCTGACCCCAGAAATTCCAAGTGCAAAACTTCTGTTTTGAACTAGAACTGACGTACAAAACTTCTACGAAAGTTCTATCAAAGTTCTACTGGCAAACTAGAAGTTTGATAGAAACTTCTATGAAAACTTCTAGTTTCCAATCGCCGCAAAATAAAAGTATACGTTATAAATTTCGTCCATTTTTAACGAAATTTCGTTCATTTTTTCGATAAAAATAAACGAAATTAAGATAACTTTTTAACGCAATTTCCACAATTTCGTCAATTTTTTCGTTAAAATATTAGCGAAATTATGTTAATAGTTAATTTTTTACATCTATTTTTGAAAATAGACGTTCTCAGTCTTTGGGTTTTGCCGATTCCCTGGTCTGATATTTGACTTTCCCTTTTCGTTGGATTCTTTTTCCTGCTCTGCCCTTTATCCCCTTTTCTGCGGCCCGTCGCTATAGATTTATATTCACAGTGCTACAAATAGATATGCGTACATCGTTTTCTCATAACGCCAGCCGATAGGCTTGGCTGAGTCCTTGATGGGCGATCGACGAAGTAAGCAATAGGGGGTGTGGAGGGGTGGTCGCAGGGTGGGACCTGCCGGGCAGGGCGAACCCAGAGAGAGCTTGGTGGGGGGAGAGCAAAAGAGAGAGGCGGTCCAAAGGGTAGGAAGTTTCACGTTGCACCGGTGGACGCCAGTTGCAAGACTCAGCTCGCCAGCCTGAGCGACATGGACCGCCAACTCCTTCACTTGATACTTCTTGGCTACCCATGGTCTTCCGGTGGGTAGGATACTGGTTGTCGGACAACCGCTTCGAAGCGTCAATATTGCCTGTTCAACTGCGGAGGATCCCACGCTGGATCGCCTTGTGAAAGAAGGCCCGAATCGGTTCCGCATCCTTGGCTGTCTAGGCCATGGGAAAGTTCTAACAGTTCTAACAAATTTGCTTGACAGTTTCACATTACCATCTATTGGATCTCGTGGCTTCAAAAGACTAAAGGCCAGAAGCTGTCTTTTCCGGTTTGGGCATGCGGCTTCGTCTCTGCGCCCGAAGCTGTTAACAAGTGTCGCGCTTTGATGGAACCTCGGACGACGACACCACGAACGGTATAGTTCTTCTATCGTCAGCGTCAGTGGGAGACGACGGCGAAGTGAGGTGGTCGTATAGAGGCCGCAGTGTGCCGCCAAGTGCTTTGCTCAAAAATTAGACTAGAAGGTGGGCGACGCTGCCCGTCTCCCAAGTCAAGGAGGTCCAACGCACTGACTTTGCCTTGGTTGCCCGGAAAAGCTACATTTTCCCCGGCCTGCGTGCGCATAGGAACCTATATTTGCGAAAGCAGCGTCACATGGGTGAGGCGTTTGATTTTGGGCGTTGGAAAACTGCTAATTTAAGCTGGTTTGCGCTGCCACACCTGGTCTTGATTGGCAATCCAGCTGAAGCCGCCTTGAAAGGCCCGCAACAAGCGAGTTTCAGAATCAGTCTGAGAGGCTGTTTGTTATCAGATCCATTGGCAAGGCGCGCTGTCAAGCGTCCTGCATGGAAATATTTGCTGAGACATCGTAGAGCTTTCTTTTCAGTGGCGATACTGCGCGCAAAAGGCACTAGCTATAAAGCTCTCCAGATTGGACCCCGTTTGCGATATCGAAAGAGTTCATGAAGTTGCACGCGCGTTCAAGTTTCACCCTTCTCCCCCAAGGCCATCATGAACCACCCATGACACCACACACAGCCTTTCCCAGAAGAATCTCGCCAGAACTACCGGAAGGCATCCAGAATCCAGCCGCCCAGAGCATTCAATTCCAGGCGCGTCATACTGCGTACATTCCCTATACGATCTCCCAGACCAGCGTCTCCATTGCCAAGACAGCGCATCTTGCGGTCGAAGAAACGTCGCCCACCAATTGCAGTCTCAGCCTAATGAGGCCACTTTGGGCAGCAACATCACTCTGCCCATTTGACTGCGCGCAACTCTGCAACAGGCATTCATCCAGTTTTCAATCGGAGATCAAGGTCACGATGGCCAACGGCCTTTTAGCCTGAAGGCGGGCAGATCGTTGGTGTCTATATTTGCAGATACTCTTCTACCACTTTGCAAACGCTCACAAAACTGCTTCCCCTAAACCGCTCCAGATATTGTGATTTCAACCGGGCTGCATGCTTCTTGGCGTCGATTTCGAGCGCTTTCTTTTCCAGTGAGCGGTCCATCCAACAAGCCTAGAAACGGTCGGTTCCTGCAGCAGGTACTTCTTTGGCAGCACATTTCTGCGCGCCGCGCAAGGTTGCGAGGCACAAACACGGACAAGACTTCTTCGCAGGCGCGAGGCTCGGTTCTCAAATGTTCTTCGACATGTGGACGGGCAGTGGCGGTTAGTGTTCAGTTGTCTCTTGGGCTTCTGGATCTTATTGCTTGATTTGCGGGCCTCAGCGCAGAGCTGAGCTTCTAGCTTTGTTCCGAACCCAAGGCCGTTTTTGAAGAGGGCCACATGCGGGCTTCAGGGACGATCCAGAAGTTTCGCCTGTGGAGGTTCTACACCGAGGGTCTCTGACGTGGCCAAGGGGCTTGATGTTGGACCCAACAATGTAATTACGACCAATGGAACCTGGGACCGTACACAGTGATGGCACTCCATACCACTTGGCTCTTCTGTTTGCCTGGCGTCGGGTCAAAGAGCCCCGGCTCAAGAAACCCAGCCCTCCAGCACCTTCAGCCAGAGTCGCCGACATTTCATCTATGACTGATCCTTCTATGGAAGCCGATACCCAAAAGTCAAGCAGTCAAACAAAACTTTCTCTCCATTCGCATCCTAACATGAGAAAAGCTTAAGGTGCTCCGCACAGTCAAGCGCTTTGCCAAACAACAAGGTATACGGTATGCGTTGTACACATAGGAGCCCTGCATGTTGTTCGGAGCTTTGTCACCCAAATGTCAAGCCTTGTGCGTCATCCAGGCTTCCCAACGTTTGTATTCCTTTGCGTCTCCTGTGTCTCCGCTGAAGGCGCGCAGG
This sequence comes from Durusdinium trenchii, assembly GCA_963970005.1. Classification (NCBI taxonomy): domain Eukaryota; class Dinophyceae; order Suessiales; family Symbiodiniaceae; genus Durusdinium; species Durusdinium trenchii. The sequence goes on from CAXAMN010017557.1 coordinate 11,687, forward strand.
CCAGTGGACTCCAACGACCACCTCAACATGGCGTCCACGCTCGGTCCAAGTGGGTTCCCACTTATATAATCGGAGCCCCGGCTAATCCAAGGCTCCGCTACCAATATCTGATCCGACGGACACACCAGGGCTCGCCCACGGCCTTTTCCGCACCAATGCGCTTCCTGCGAATCAACCATGTTTGCAATACCGATGCCAGGCTGCGTCCATGCTGAGCAATCAACATATATACATATATACGCAATAAGAGGAGGGGTAGGCTGCAAGTAGGCCAGCCACTGACAATAAAGAAGCTACTAGTTGGGACACAGAAGAGCTCAGGCTTCTTCAAAGAAGGATGGAAAGACTCCTTGAAGAATCCTTGGAGGATTGATTTGTTTTCTACAATAGAGTTCTAGGGAAATTAAACATGTGCGTTCCTTTGTTTGATCCTTTTCTAGACAGCACACCTACTTACCCCTTTCAACGCAGCGCGCCTTCCTCGCACAAGCAGATATCAATGCATTATATGTGGAGCCGCTGACCTCAAGGACGTATCAGCATTGATCTTTGAATCAAAGGAGCGAGCACACCTTATATACACCAAACTAGCCTCTGCTTGCTCCAAACGCTGGAAGATTCGTTCAACTCTGCTGATGTCGCCCAAGAAAGCTCGGTTCAAAATGCAAGGCCGGTGCGTAAAGTTGCATACTAACCATCAACCCGGCAGCTGGACAATTCAATAGTGCTAAGCCTTGAGAAACTGCATTCAATTCATGAGGAGACCATATGTGCTAGAACCAACCTCTCACAGACAGAATGGAAGGTTTCTTGCAAACGGCAAGACCACGGCCTGGAGTCCAGATTCTTCCATCTTCTCTAGCCTCAGCAAAAGCTGGCGTCAACTTGCCTCAGCTCCCAGCCCCGCTATATGAATCAAGGTAGCGGCCATTGTTCAGCGCGATGCCTCCGAAAAGCATTCAGCAGAACTGTGGCATCATCATTGATCGATCATCTGGGTTCATGCTGAGAGTCGGGCAACTCTCCACTTTGCGCAAAGGCATCGATCCTAAGAGCTTTGCAATGTATAGCATCTTCCTAAAATCCTAAACATTCAACAGTTTAGAACACACAAGCAAGCCCATGGCATTGTACAGTAGCTCACAGCATCTGCCTACGCATGGATCGCGTGGTACCCACACACAGGAAGGAATGCAGTATCCGATATATCCAATGGACTTCTCCCTGTGCGAGTGCCATCTCGCTTCGCAGACTTACCAGCTATACATCGTATACATGTGGAGTGTGTATTTGTGAGTTTGAGGTTGCGGCCATATTCTTATGAGTTTGTTATGAATTCATTACACTCGGAATTATGATTTCGATATGGTTTCTTTATAGTTATCAAGGACGTTATCAAAATGATAGGAGAATTCGCGCGGCTTCTGGTTGGAGTTTGAGGACTTCAAACGTTGTGTTTTGCGCTAAGCCTAAGCACAGCCGCATCATCTGGACGGTTTTGCTTACCTTTGGTTTTGTGAGAAGGAGTCACTTTTGAAAATTCCAAAGAGACCAAACAGCCAATGCTCTTTCCCAAGCAATGTACGTGACACGGGGCTTCTTTGTTCACATGATAGGAAATTAGTCGGTTGTTGCTCTTGCTTTACGAAGCCTCCCACCACATGGTTGGGAGCACTCTGGTCCAAGTGGCTGAATCCTATACCAGCTGGTAGTTGGTAGTGCGGTCCCCGCTAATCTTCGGCCATGGAATGCTTTGCAAGGCTCCTTTTCACTGGACCGGGTGATGGGAATGAGGTTCCGGTTCAGGCATTGGTTATGCCTAGCCAAACGAAGGTGATGGTTGCTTTGCGTGAAGGCTGGAAGGTGCATTGCTTTTCTGGCCGAGAGGCGGTCTTCAAGGCCTATGGTGTGGCATGGCAGGGTGATTCCATCCGCCTGTTGATGAAGGAAGGCAGCATCTTGCTGCTCCATCCGTCGGTGAACTCAGGTGTGATCTTGGGATCCTCCGAATGGTTCTCAGGCTTGGGAGGGTGGCATTGCGGCCTACAGCTGGCGGCGAAATGCACGAAGATCGTGGTGGACTTTAACGAGGAGGTCTGCAGGGTGGCTAGGCAAAGGCTAAACCTGGCACTCAACTGTCAGCAGAAGGTCTTGACTCCAGAGGCCTTCCTGGCCAAGACTTTGGCCTGTGAGCGCAGTGCCACTGAGGTCATTTGTGGGCGCACGGATTCCCCTTTTCTCCACCAGTCCAGGGTGTCCCAAGCATCCTGACTTTGTGCTACTGAAAGAGGAGGCTGAGAAACATGGTTACGCCTTGGTTTGCAGTGGCACTCATGATGTACATGCTGTTCACCCCATTGTCCTGTGAACGGTGGCTGGGTGTATGGTGTCGGAAGGCCCTGATTTCCTACCCGGATGTGAAGCTGATGATCTATGTTGGGCACAACCTCATATTCATGTCCCAACTACGGCTTTGTCCATGGCTGCGGAAGGTGCTGTGTTGACTGGATTGGGTTCAGTCGATCTTCAAGCTCCTCGACCATCTACTGAGGCAGTTGAAATGTTGAGCCGTGCTGACCTTCTGCCTTCTCGCGATGGTGGGGGGAAGTTGTTCAACCCAGCCCATGTCTTTGAAGCGAGTGTGCGTACTCCACATCAACCTTTGATTGCTGCAATGGCTTGCTATGGGAATCAGCACAATTTGCCGGTCAACTTGTTGAAGAGGAAAGGCCTGAAGACTCACCTTCTTCGTGTTGATGGGGTCGTGAGGTACTACCATCCTATGGAGGTCATCGCAGCTCAGGGCTTCCACAAAACTGCTTATATAAATCATAATATCAAACACCAAAATAAAATACCTACATGGCATTCTATTCAGGTTCCTGGAAAAGGTGTGTGAATAGAAATATCATTGGGTGTGACCAAGATCTTGCAAGAATGGCATGCGCGCAGGCACACATACTACTGCCAATGTCGCAGGGCCGGGACCGCCTAATGAATCTCCATGACGCTACCCCGAAATTTGAAGGCTTCCCACTTTGAAGCATGTGAGTGCGGAGATTCTCCACTTCTTGCTACCAGCCTGTCTCTTCCGAACCCTAATATTGGACGACTCAGGCCAACAAGCTTCCGCAACTGTTCACTATCTTTCAAGCCCGAAGGGCGACGCCACGCAAGCTGGAGTCCTTCTGTCAATGCGACAGTCGAGTCAGTGGCCCTTCACACAAAGTGTGCAACTATGCTAAAGAAAAGACCTTATTTAAAATACAATGGCAAGAATATGTTCTATTCAAACGACTTTTCGATTAGGCCTGAGAATGAAAGCATTGTTCACTGACGCGAACCATTGTGAGCCCCATGCTGCGATGTTCAATGTCGCAGAGCTGGTCAAGAATGAATAGCCTTGAAATGCTTCATTTCTGCAAAGAAACACAGTAGAAATGAAATCCGGCTTAGTCGTCAGAATGTGGCCAACTCTACATTTCATCCGGCTTCTGAGTCCACGGCGTGAGCTGAGGAATGCCATGAGTCCAGTAGTAGCCTTGAAGCTCTATACATCACTTACTTCTTCTCTACCGTCACAACCTACAAACGATAGGGCAAAAAAACAGTGCCTGCCCAATGCGTGTGTTACACTTGAATGACTGCTTCCATCTACTTACCCTTTAGTCCGCCGCCGTAGTGAATAAAGAGACCTTGGCAAGGAAAGCTTCTGAGGGCTGTTCAGTGAACACTGCATCAAGCTGGCTGAGCGTGTGACAATGTGAGGTGAACTTGAAGGGGTCCAAGTTCCAAGATTGCTTATGAAGGCTAAACGGAGGGTGTGTGGAGAAAGGGGGTCAGCAAAAATTGCTTATACGAAGTTAGTGCATCAAAAATACCTTCCACGAAGTTCTGCGAAGGTTTCTGGGATTTCGTTGCAGTCAGTTCTCCTACTGGCCCACCATTCCACGAACTGTCCACGAACAGCCTTGGGTTCTACGAAGGTCACGCGCCTTCCACGACGTTAGTAGAATAGGTTTTTGCAAAACCCTTTCTGTGCACTACCCTTCCGTTTGCCTTTGAGCTTAGGCCTCAACGACTGGGCCAATAATCTGGGCTAGTCCGGCCGAAGACGGGATCAAGAACAGGCTGGACTACTGGCCGTGCTTTCCAAACAGAAGTCACAACGATTGGCATGAAGGTGCACTAAGGCCACAACAGCCGTTGAAGGGGTTTCAGGCGGCGGCCGAGGCTTTCTTTTGTGCTGAAGCCATGAAAGGTCATGCAGACTGAGTTTGTACTTCTGTGGGGACACTTATCAACTTCCCACAATTCTTCTCATGTAGGTGCTCTCTCCAACCAAACTATGCATACAGTAGTTATGGTATTGTTGGCAATGACAAGCATCTGAGAAGCACATTTCAGCGTCTGAGCTGTTTCAGCATCGTGGGAATTGTCATTGCAGGCATCATGCCACAAGGAACATCCGTCTTGTGGATCCAGAGCGCCAGAAAAATGGAACACCATGTAGATCGCAACTCCAAAACCTCAAAGATTGCAATTGCAAGTGCCATAATGTTGGATCACGATTAGTAAAGGGTGCCTCTATAATGCTAAATTTTTCCAAAATTATTCAGACCCCCCTGTTTGAAAAATGGTACCTCTATAATGCTAAAAAAAATTTGGGCCCTATATTTTTATAGTGGAAACCCAATAAATCAGGGATTGAATTCCTTCTGAACCCTGTCCACCTGCACTCCCCCCTCCCTTCCCAGGCAAGCAGCCAGCAGCAAAGCAAAACACAAACAAACAGACCACAAACAAGATGTTAACTAACTAATTACAACCCTAGTCCTTGGCTGAGGAAGGCCTGCTTCTTGGCCTGAGCTGCTTCCTTGTGCAGGTGGTGTCTGAAGCACTTGTAGGGGTCACAGGCCAAGCAACCAGACTGCCACCTGCACTTAGCACACCTGCCCAGTGCAGCTTCTAAGGCTAAGACAGACTTAGTAGCAGACTCAGACAAATTCTTCCATGTGAAGGTGACTGAGTTCTTATCCACCAGCTCCTGAGCAGCCAAGTAGGCTGCAGAGGTGATATTCTTGAGGGTCTTGAGCTTGCTCTGAGCCTTGTCCAGGGTCTCTTTCACCTGAGCTTGCTGCTTGGAGAGCTTGTTTTGCTCTTGCTTTACTGCCTCAGTCAAAGCCTCAGCCTCTGAGGCTAGCTTGCCACAAGCTTTGTTGAGCCTGAGAAGCTGAGAAAAGCAACAAGGGGATTGAGCAAACCAAACACATCACTTGATTAAGCACAACCAAGCAACAGAAGAGGTCTCAGAACCAAAAAGATCCCTCACCAGGACTTCATCTGAGAAGGAAGCCATGAAAGCTGAGGAAGAAGCTGAGAGCTTGGGGCTTCTCTTGAGCTGAAGATCTGAGGCTGCAAAGCAAAAGGATACAGTAATGAATACTACAATCAATTACAAAAGATCCCTCACCAGGAATCCAGATTTGTTTTGGTGATAGTTTATTATAGAGGGACCCCTATTTGTTTGAGGGGGGGGACCCCTCTTTACTAATCAGGATCCAGCATTAAAGAACAGCAAAGCTGGTTTCCTTTCAATCAATCAGTATCTCGCCTACAATGATCATGAAGGCAGCTGCAGCATGGACAGCCCAATAGTGGATCCTGAGCAGCAAAGTCAACGGCTGTTAGCTTATAGAATTGGATACAGGCCGCAAATGAAGTATCACTTCATCATCTGCGGCACTTCATGCTGCTGCAAAATGTATTCCACTCTGCTGCCAACTGGAGACAGACTTGACTGTGCAGCATGGAGCATCATACTGAAAAGTAAGACTCAGGCCAAGTTCCAATGAATTTCGGTTTTCACCCTGGCGCCTGCAGGATGTTCATGAAATCCAAAATCCATAAGTGGATGTGTACTCCAAAACAAATGCTGAGAAGTAAGATGAAGTAAGCAAATGTTAAGAACACTCAGCGGGCCTCGGGGTTTTGAGTATTGTTTGGTGCATGCGAATGGCCAAGCGTCCCACACAGGCAGGAAAAACAAAGTGATCTATGTTCAACCTTAGCTCTCCCCACGCTTAAAGACGTCTGGGGTCTTGACGTCAACTTACAGAAAAATCCAAACAAAGTGTTGTATATGCGGAAAGAAAAGGAAGACTCAAACATCGGTTTGCAACTGACTGGCAATGTGCATTTCCCAGAAGAAGCTGTATGTCTGAACAAAACAGTGCAGGCTTAGCGGCGGCAGTCCCAAAAACACCATGACCATTCGATGGCTACTTTGGCCGTCCAAAAGTAGGGTCATCCTGACGCAAAAAGAACTTCAACTGATTGAGACGTATGACCTACAGCTTGTCAACTTCTGATGAAAAACACACACAAGCAACCAATCTCACAGACTTGGTCACGGCCCTTTATTCTGAGCCCTGCACAAACAGGCAGTGACAAGTGTTATCTTGATAAAGACCTGCTGGAGCACAGCAACAATCCCTTCTAAATGCCCCATGTCTGTGATGGTCCCTGCATATTCGACGTGATGATGCCTTTGCATAAGTCTTCATGGCTCTGAAAGCAAATCAAGCCCCTTCTACATTCCTCCACACTACAATACTCACTGCGGGTTGTGCAAGTGGTTTGCAGCATCACCAAAAACCTCACCAAAGCTGCGCCTGTTGAAACTCCGCACGATATCTATACGTCTATCCAAGCTCGCAGCTTTTTAGATAGAGTAGATTGTCAAAGCCACATGCCACATGAGTTTCAATCTGTCAAACAAAAGAGACACGACGTCAAGCCTTCGCTCAGGGCACACTTCGCAAAACATTCAGATACAATCGAAACGTCGTGTATGTTGAACTGTTGACCCCCTGTTTTACCAAATGTGAACGAAAACATGGAAAAGCGAACGCGGCCGTTTTCCGAGCTCGGGCCACTATGCGCGACCACGGGCGGATCTGTGTGAAATCTCTTACACTCCACCTTGACATGGGAGTGAAGTAAACTCCTATGTCACCTCTCTCTCCAAATACAAGTTCACGAAGTGGTCAAAGTTCTCATCCCACTCTCCCATCATCACCACCTTACAAAAGGTTCCGTAGTCGCGCCGATCATCTGGTCCCCACATGATGATATGGTCGAAGGCCATGTGGGTATACGTTCGGCTGTAGAGCGAAGCCAAACGCGTGCGGATGAACTCTTTCAGCTGGTTCACCCCAAAGATACCAGCCTCCTTCACACGACGGGCTCGCCGTTCTTCTTCAGGCTTCATGTACTTGAACAAGTTCTCAAAGTCCCACCAGTCTGCGTCCACTGGTGGTGGATCAAACACTGACCTGTTGTTGGGGTTCTCAGCAGCATCATTGAAGTTCTCTGGAGGTGTTGGGTTGTCCACGTCCATGTAGCTTGGGGGAGCGGCATCATTCACAAAACTTGGATCTTCACGCTCCGAAGCTGTGGGCTTATAGTACCTGTGGTACCCACTGACAGGATTGCCCATGAAGTACTCCTCACCACTAAAGGCCTCATCTTCGTTCTCGACCACTCTGTAGTCAGCCAAAGTGCCTGTCATGGGATCTCAATCAGTAATGATGTGCCCAGCTGTCCTCTGCTGAAATTCAGTCTCACCATGCCCATCAGACATCTCTTCATCAGGCTCGCTTTCATCATCAGCTACTGGACTTGGATCTCCTCGTGGTTCTTCTTCTGTTGTTCGAGTCATTTCTTCTAATGGCCTTTCAGCTTCTGGTACTTCACCTTCTGGCCGCTGTAGAGGTGCAGGGAGATTTCTGCCTCTTCTCACCACATTCCATTCTCCTCTGTTTGCTGCCAACCGTGCTCTCATGATCATTCCAATCTCAGCAAACTCATCCTGCTGCCTCTGAAAGTCCATAGTTTCCTCCTGTCTGAGGAATCGAAGGAAAGTTCTGAGGTAAACTGAACATTCGACTCGGTACCTGTAGCCGCAGTACACGCCATAGAGAAACACGAGGATCGTGTAGAGGGTCAACCACTTGAGAACAAACTACCATGAATAGGGTTCTTCAAGCATCTTCTCTTCTGTAGCTTCACTGGTTCTTTCTCCTCCGACCTTCTGTTGCAGAAGAAGCAACGTAACTGCCCTCACCAGCGTAGTTGGGATCTTGAATCCCCAGCTGCTCTTCTCTTCCACAACTGTCTGGATCATCTGTTTCTTCACCTCCTTCATCTGCTTTGCAAGCATCTTCTTTTCCAACTCTTGATGGAAGGTGTCCTCGCCTACCTTGGAGAAGGTTTCATCCTTGCCCTCAGCATTCATCTCCATGATCCCGATGAGGTGCATCAGGAATTCACGCCTCTGTCGAGTCAGCCGCTTCGTGCCAAGGTCTGACACATTGAGAAGGGTTGGAATCCCTTCCATCACCATCGTCTCCTTCTTGACTTCGAGCTGCATCCAGAGGTACTTTATGTCGATGTGCTTGAGGCGTCCAACCCCAAGGCGTTCCGTGAAGGCCCTGCACGAGCTGCTGTCTGTGATCGCTCGGATCAACACTGCCCTGCGGCTCAAAAACTGCCACAAGTCCTTCACTTGAATTGCCTCTGCCACACCTCCTGCCGAAGCCAAAAACTCTGCTTCACATGCCTTCTTGCTGCGGAACTTGGAGTGCGGCAGTAGCAAGCCATAGCCTTCAGTCCTCCTGAGATACAGGATGACATGCTTCACTTCAGCCTCAGCTCTCGATGTCGGTCGAGCCATAAATTGGCTGAGGTTTCGAACTGCATGTTGAATGTCGACACGGTCTTGACTGATGTAAAGGAGGGTGCCCAAAGCAGACCGGAATTTGAACTGCTCATCTCCTTCAAGGACTTCATCTTCTGGTCATCTTCTGGTCCTTCTAAGTTCTCTTGAGCACTCTCTGGTGTAGCCTTGCCTGCTCTCTTCTCCAACTGGTACAGCTGTAGCAGGTTGGGGATATGATCACCACTCCTTGCTGGGTAAAGAAACGCCGTTTCTTTAAGACATCTCACTGCCTCATCCTCTTGTTGGCTTTCTGTGGGAAGGATGCCTGACTCGCTGATCACAAATTTCTCCTTCATCACATTTGAAAACCACTCTAGGTGCTCCACCTTTCCCGCAATGATGAGGTCATCCACGTGGCAAACTGCTGCAAGCTCTCGATGTTCATGCCTGAACAATGATGGAAGGCTCATGTGGTTTTGGAAGCCCCATTCGATCAAATGAGTTGTCAAAAACTCAAACCACTTGGCTGCAGCATCACGTTGTCCTGGAAGACACTTGGAGAGTTTCCAATATCGCTTCTCTCCAGGCATCAACTTTTCTGCCTGTTCTGGTCGCCACCACGAAGGCTGTTCAACTAGTACCAGCTTTGTCGAACTGACCAACAGAAATGCATCCTTGATGTCAGCAAACATGACTTTCCAGCCAAGCAGAACATGGGTAGACAAGAGCAACCTTGTAGCGCTCAAGGAGGAAGTAGGCGCAAAAGTCTTCGAACTCGAGGCATCACCGCCTCGAAATTCTCGAGCCACAAACCGGCAACGCCGCTTCCAGCGCTTCTCCCTCACACACCAGTCGTAGACTGATCTCGTGGTCAGGATGCTCCCATTCTCCAACTCTTCTGTGGTGGGTTCTTCCAACACTTTCATTTTGAGCAGCCTCTCAATCTCCTCTTGGCCAGCCGCTTCTTCGATGATCTTGAGCTCTTCTGGACTGACCTCTGGAGGATGTCCTTCATCAATGTCCATCTCTGGATCTAATGCTTGCCACTCGCTAGAATCTTCTGCCTCGATGTATGACTCGATGTCCTCCTCCCAGGTCTCGTCATTCACTGGTAGCGCACGTTGTTCACATAAATTCGACTGATGTTCCCAGCGTACTGAGGAGGATATAGTCCTGTTGAAGGACTGCTGTCTGGCTGAGTTCTGGCTGACTTGGATTGAGGCTCCTGTACTTCTGAATCATCCAGAACTGGATCACCTTGTCGAGGGGTCATGGGAAGCTTGACTTCTGGAGTTACCGGCCTTCTTCCTCCAACATCATCATCATCATCATCATCCATTCCAAGTGGTAAAGGGGGAACACGCAGGTACTTCTCTGCTAATTCATCATCTGGATCTCCTTCAGGTCCTCTCTTCTCACCTTTAGCATCTTCTGTTGGGCTCTCATTGCCTTCATGGTCTCGGGCATACTGCTCCACGTCGTCAGCATCTTTGTCTCGAAGGAAGTGAGGCAGGTGCCTCGACTCCACTAGCTTGAGCTTTTCGTCCCGGACCTCGGACTCCCTTTCGGACCATAGGTGTAGCTGGCATCAATTTCATAGGTCTTCTGGTGTTGGGATTTCTGTATGGTTTGGTCTTCGCCAAAAACACATAGACTGACCTCCAAGGATCACTGGTCCTTCGAATTGCTTTGCCTCTCAAAAGCCCGGTGCTCCCAATCACCAAATTAAATGAAGATCATCTTCGATTGTTTCGCCAACCCACACTCCAGGAAGCCATTGAGGACCTTGCTTTGCACCTGGTTGTTTGTTCAACACCATGACAAACTCACCGAAGCAGACTACCTTGCCAATGTATCTTCGTCCAAAGGCGATCTCGAAAGGCGCAGCCTGAATTGCTCGATGAGCACCAAACCTGTTGAGCAACCATGCGGCATGTATGTATGCCCACTGCCACAAAGGGTGTTCACTAGCCAGGTTCAGTTTGCACTTATGTTGCAACATCTCCATGAGGGTGGAATGGATTGCCCGCGCAACCCTGCCTGTTTGACCTTTCTTCATGCTGAAGGTGATGGTCGTCTCCAGCCCCAGACCATGCCTCAAAGTCTTCACGTAGGTCAACAGGGCTTTCATGGTGGGCTCACAATCTCCCACAATCTCCACATTTCCATAGTGGTTGAGGGACAATGAAAAGCGCACAACATGCTCAGCTTGTCCTCTGAGATCTGAGCCCTTTCCTTCGACAGGGATGCACAACAGCATGCGTGTCTCACAATCCACGCCTCCCAAGACCGTCGCAAGCTCTGCATTCTTGTTGACTTCATCTGACCTGGATGTGCCAAAGGCATAGTCCAATTGAACCCCAGGGATGGCTTCTGAGGCATCAAGAGGTCTTTGAGGGTCAACACGACTCTTGCAAGAAATGCAGAAATCACACCAATCCTGACATGGAATGTGAGTCAATTCATGAAGTTCCCGTTCTTCTGCACTTGGTTGGCGTGGGACATGAACTGGAACCAGGCCCTTGTGTTGGTTTTGCTCTCGAAACAACCTGTTGGCAGTAGTGAAGAGCTCTCTATGTTCCATCTTCTGGATCTCCTGGTTTATGCGGGTCCAGATAGCATTCTTTGAACCACCGCGGCCAACTCCAAGGAACTCAGCTGCTTCCCTCGATGCTCGCAAAGAACTCCTTTCACTTAATTCAGCATTGTTCACAACCAAGGAACCCTTCTTCTCGAACATTGGAATGGGACCACTCCAAGGATCACCTTCACCATCTCGTTGTTCCACTTCTTCTGGAGTGATCTCTTGTTCACCACCAAGCTCAAAAGGAACATCTGGCTCCGAGGCAAACTGGAAGTCATTGCTATCGACCTGAGCTCCACCTGCAGTGACAGTTTGTTCTCCAACAACACTGCCGAAGAAAGAAATCGGCTCCTCCTTCGGATGTAGGATGGTCAAGGTCTGCGTCTCCATCACAACAGTCAGGAATCTCTGCATCAGGTTCTCCTTGTGCATAGTACCTGTTGCAATGCTCAACCAGCTCCCAGGTGTCATCCATCTTGCGAATCAATGTGGATCTCAAAGGCCACCAATTCAGGTTCCACATGAGCTGACCGTCCACAAAGTTCTTGGTCTCATAGCAAAACTTCATGGGATTGCCATCCCGTGTGGTCCTCCAGGCGCGAAGTCCATAATGGGTCCAAAAATCATCACTCAACTTAAGAACCACTCGGACCACCATCAACTCTTCATCATCCAGGGGCTTAGAAGCCTCACCTCCACAAAGTTCTCCAGGCTCCTGACACACTCTGCTGATGGTGCCGTAGAGAGCTAGTGAGTTGCGCTTGAAGTGCAAGGGAACTGAGCACGCACCGTCTGGAGCTTGAAGATGTACTCCGGCTTCTCCTGACCCAGGCATCAGCTTCCAACCACGCTGTAGTAGGCGTCCCAGACTGATCAAGGGACATTGGACCGAAGCAATCACAAAGTCATCCTCTATGATCACAGCCTCTTGTTCTCCATCACACTCAATCTGTGCCAGCTTCTTGCCGTAGGTCATGAGGCGTCCGCCCGAGCCACTAGGCCGACCACAATTGGCCATAGACTGTGGAATCAAACTCATGTCAGCACCAGAGTCCAAAACAATGAGCGTCCTGGAACTGCTTTTCTCTCACCGTGCAAGTGCTGTCTCTTGCAAGTGGTACATCTTCACCTGGCGAACTTGAGGTCGTCCACTGTAGGCTGATGTAGAAGCTGTAGATGCTTTGCCACCTGCACTGCTGGCAATGTCACTTTCTGCTGTAGTGCTGACAGTTGATTGGGTCTGGTTGGTGACCGTCTGAGCTCTATTCTTGTTGGGGCATTCGTTTCCCCAGTGACCTGTCTGCCCACAGATTCGACAAGTGTTTCGATCTTGTCCGCCTCCTTTGCCTTTTCCACTGCTACCACCATACTTGCTCTTTCCTTTCTTACCGCCTTTCTTTCCTTTTCCCCTTCTTCCCTTTGCCTTTGAAGTTCTTGCCTCCTTGTTTGCCGCCATGGCCAAAGGGAAACCATCCTCCACCTTTCTTGTCCTTGCCCTTGTACTTTCCTTTCTGCTTGCGCTTGATCTGACCAACCTGATCAACCTCCATCGGTGTAGGTCCACCTGAGCTGTGCCATTGAACTTTGAACCATCTTGAGGTAGGAATCTCCACTCCAAGCACGGACATTCTTGTCCAGCACCACCAAGCGGTCTTTGAGCTTCTCGTAGGTGGCCGTGTCATCCATGGTCATCCCAAGGTATCCCAAGGTGCCTTCTGAGGTTCGGTTCAAGGCATTTCAACACCGTGGACACGACTAAATCGTCGGGCATCTCGTGTCCAGACGAGAGTCTGTACTGCTCGAGGAGCAAGTCCAACTGGAGGATATTTTCAAGCATTCCCCTTTCTCGATGTTTCCACAGGAACTGCGCTGGACACGGATGGAGAAAAACGCGCGGAAATGAGTCCTGATTGCGCAGGTGAGGAAGACAGAATGCCGCCAGCTGATCTGTCGTACATTCGAACAAGGCTGAAGTGCCTGCAACCCAACCTGGCAAGGGCGACCCTGCCCCTTGTCTGCCGCTCGAAGGCCACTGGTGAATGGCCTTCAAGGACAACAATCAAAGTCCTGATACAGTGTGTTGCATACTTCGAGAATTCAGGCCCAACTAGTTAGTACACTCTCTCATGTTTCACACGTCTCACCTCAGAACAGTCGAAACTCTGCCCACATTGGTTGTTGGGGTTCTCTGGCGCTGGTGCTTTTTGTGGTTGTTTTTGGGTTTGGGTTTTGTTTGTGTTTGGTTCTGTGGTTTTTCGGGTTGCTCCCCTTACCAATATGCAGAGTTTCTATCCTTCCTACGATGACCTGGGCACACCGCCCACACTCGTGGAAAAAACACTCTGCAAGAGCCAATCCAGCTGGAGGACGATGGCGAGCCTGTAATGTTGCCCAGTTTGTCCGTTTTGAGCTGGAGCGGAATGACATTCGGTATGGGATGCAAGACGTGACGGTGCAATTCTCTTACAGTGGCGGCCGAGCGCAGTGCTATTATTACAACCTGCATGAGGAGAGAAAGCGTTGGCAGAAAGATCTCGTAAACCTTTGCGCCGCATTTCGATGTTGATTAGTTCGTCATGCCCAGGGTAATCACCTGGGCCCTTCTGGCTGACTTCAGAAACGTTGCATCAACTTTCTTGGAGTCGCAGAATCTTTCGCTCGAACATGGGCCCCAACCGATGTGAGCTCATCTACAACCATGAGAAACAACCGTCAATTGAACTGTCGCTTCGAGTGAGTCCACCTGTAGTCGAGCTCCTTGAGACACTCAGGCTCCCATTGCAGGGGCTCACGCCACGAAGCCTCAACGCCCCCCAGCCAAATCCCCAGCAGTTGACCTTCAACGCAAGGGTTCAGCAGGCCCTTCCCCCATGATGAGCAACTGGCGCGCTCAGCTCCCTCCGCAAGCTCAACTTCTGTGGGCCCTGTCAGACGAAGGGAGTGCCCTAGTCAACCCAAAGCCAGTGCTCCCACTAGAAAGAGACATGATAGAGAGGTACGATTTACCCTGCAGATTGAGCGAACCTCAGCGAGTGCCCCCTCCCCAGCAAAAGCCAAACCAGGACCGCCCCAACGAAGGGAACACGGTTCGGGGGATGAAGGTGATGCCCAGGCAAGCCAGCCTGATTCAGGTTTCCGCCCCCCACCGCGGCCTTTTGCTCATCCAAAAAGTGTCCGGTGCAGTAAGAGAGAGGGGGCCCCCTGTTCTTGGCGAAAGTACAAAGCTGTTCTTATGAAAATTTTTGTGTTCTGGGTTCGTTTGACCTATTGCAGCCATGCTGACAAGTAGCTGGCCCCGGAGAAACATCTCCCTCGAGCGCCAGGAGTGTCAGCTTGGCGAGAGAGCTCGCTGCACTGCAGCAATTGGCTCAACTAACCGACCCGGATCCCCATGGCGGAGCCGCTGTGACAGCTGCCATGCAACCTCCCGTGCCGCCTTGGGCAACTGGAAACACACCGGAACCGGTTGCTCTCGACGGTGGCAACCAAATTGATGTCACCCCGTGAGACCAATTTTGCAGACATAGATTACGGGGTCCTTGACATTCAGGTCTACTTCATGAATGTTTACCTGCTGCATTATTTCGCGCTCACTCCGGAATATAATAAAAATGAAACCGCTGTTGAGGGGTGGGCTGAAAATTTTTCATTCCCCCCGGCTTTTTTGAAGATGGTTGTCCGATACCAAGGCCGAACCATCAATGTCTTTGTACAGTACTGTCTTGCTGTCAATGACAAAGGCATCAGTGTCTATGGTCCAAACAAGGGTCACCACCGACGCCTCATATATCACGCGCTCTATCATGAGCGGCCACTCCTGGAAGTCTTTGACGCCAAGGTTATCAGTCTTTCGAGGGAGCCATTGGGAAACCCGCATACGACTTGGTCCTGGGCCCGTAGTTGGTCAAAGCAAGCGAGAGTGTCCTGCAAAGTGCTTCGGGGTTGTGCACAGCAAATTCACTTGGGCGTTTTTTGTTCTCTGCTTGTCAATTCTGCCTTGCCACTTCACTAGATTTAGACTTCTACAATCACATGATAGGTTTTTTGCTGTGAAACGAAACCTTCAGTGCTGTTCCTAAACAGGGTCTACGCAACACAGTTTGCTGCTGGGTTTCTTCGGAGTTTGGTCCATGTGCACTTTGACATGTAGTGAGACTCATCGAGCCATGATCATGTGGTACTGCAGCTCCTTTGGCTCCTAGCAGCCTGTGTCACTTCTCTTGGAGCCGGTCACGAGCAGACGTGCAGTCGACCCGTGTGGAGGGCACCTCGAGTCGTGTCAGAGTAGCTAACTTGCCACAACCGTCCAGACGGCCGCAGGGTCCACGCAGCGGCAGGCAACCAACCCTAGTTGGTGGCCTGCCCCCTGTCGCTAGCCGTCCATTCGTGTGTCTGCCCTCATGTCTTGGCATGTTGCTGACAGTCCTGATCCTTGGGCGCCTCTTGGTGATGTTGATATGTTAGACAACGACTTGGATCTAGTGGACTATTCTGATGAAGAGTACGTCCAAATAACCCCCTACATACAATCCAGTCCAGGGTGGATCACCCAGGCCAAGGCGCACGCCTTTATTCATGGCTGCCGGAGCACCGAAAATGATGCCAAAACGCAAGCCTACCAGGCTCTTCGCACACCCAATTCGGTGCAATCCTTTCTGGGACTGGAAAGGACAGAGGACGTCCGCTCACAGCCTATAGACAGGGATGCACTGTCGACCAGTCAGGACATGTCCCCGACCATACTGCCATCGTCCGTTGTTTGCTTCAACATCAAGACCTAATAGACCAACGTGACATGGTCTGATTGTGGACAACCAGGGCCCTGCTGAGGTGGAATATTGGCCAGCCTTTGCGCGATGGTGGTCCTCCCGACGCCAACTGGTTGGGCTCCTAGGCGAGAAAACGGACATCCTTTTGGATACAAACTGATCAGCAGAGTGGGCTTCAGGATGTCCCGTACTATTGGGCGGGTGTCTTTGTGCTTGAGGTGGCCAGATTCCTCTATCCCCGAAAGCACTTTGGCCTGATTGATGATGACCGAAAAAGATCGGGTAGCAACCTTATGCGGTAGACTACCTACCTCCCCTGGATCTTTAGCTCACAGCAGGCTCTCACACTCGTCCGGTACGGTACGAAACCTTTCCTTCAAACCTCCGAACACATCGGAAAACTTCAAACGCTGCACAAGCTGCTCTCAGACGCTCGCACCCTTTTCTCACACTAGCCAAACGAATTGGCCTTGAGCCAAAACATATCCCGTAGCGCTAAACTATACAAAGAACACACGAAAAACATATTAAAAGTCTCTTAAAGTATCTCCACACACAAAGAACTCTTTCAAAACTTCCGACTACGCTACAAGTCGCTTCTAAACAATTAAGAAACAAAATGTTGTACTACCGCCAGGTTCCAAATCTTTCACAAACAAACTTAAACGAAATTTATGCATCGCAAACTGCAAGCATCGAGCGAGGTGGACATCCCGACATGGAATTTCTTCACCCCCTCTTGGACACAAAGCTCGAAACGAACTGGCTGACTTCAAGCCTTCTTATTCTTCTTCAATGAGGACAGACATTTGGCACAAATATCTTTCGACATAGGTACGCGCATGCCCGAGCAAGTTGGATTCAAAGGAACCTTGCTCCCACTCACTGGAATATATACTTTTGAGCATTGCTCAATGCCTTTCGGAACTGGATAGCTCTTCGGCATATCGACTTTAAAAGTCACTAGGCTCTCAGGCTCAGCATGCTTCCGACACCGCAGGCAGCAGCAGGTCAGCAGGCATCCCAAAAGAAAACCGGCTGCAAAGACCAAAGCGGTCGCTGCTTCCAGGCTAAGCGCCGCAAGCGCCGTTTCCACATCCGGCATCATACCTCGGATGGTATAAGCTTCATTCCAAGAAAAGCTGTATCTCACAGTCTGCAAAAACCAAGACTCTTCCGGAATGTGCAATCGAAAGTGCTCGCAGAAACGTGCCATTCGGCTCAGACAACGTGCAAGATTTACTTGGCTATTATGCTTCTAATTTTGCTTTAAATCCTTTAAGGATTAGCTCGCAAAATTTCCTGGGGTAGTGTTGCGTTTCCTTCCAATTGACTTCCTTGGACGGCAATGATCATGACGACCATCGCAAACGCAAACCTTCAGGCTTTCCAACAATCGAGTACTATCTGTTTCAATCCTCCAGGTCTTTCTGATCAACTGACCTTTCTGGTTCAACTTGACTGAACATGCATCCACAAATGTTGAAAACGTCTTTCGCTTCCTCAGAAAATCTCTAGTCTGATTCCATCCCCAATAAGCACATCTCTTCGGCCATTCAATCGCTACAAAATCGGCTACTTCCGACATCCGTAAGAAACCTTTCCATAGCTTCTTCTGAATCTGGTACAATTCTCGAAGATGACCCATATAGTCCTGACCAAGTTTCTTGATGCAAATATACTGGAACGGACATCCTCCGGTGCACGGAATTGACGACCACAAGACAACAAGCTTTCCTCTCTTCCTGTGGCTCACCATCTGCTCCCGAACTGACTCGATTGTGTCCGACCGTCATTTACGATCAGGCAAGTACACAGACCTTGAAGTCTACGCCATCCGTCGCATGGCCACCAGCCTTGAAGAACCAGGACGCAGTCGAGCTCTCCACCTCCTCAACCAAGCTTTGAGGTTTCGCAATCTTACCCCACCGAAAAGCAACCTTCCCTTGACCATCCCCTTCCTAGCCCAACCCAGCTTCCAGCCAGACATTCAACGCTGGCTAGCCCAGCTCCTTCGAGTACGTGAAGCAGCTCACCCCACACTACGCAGTCGCCTGCGCAACCACCGGCGATGCGAAACACTGTTGGGCACCCCCCCCGACCTTGATCAACTTCCTTGTGGATGCGATCATCTTCGCAACCTCCTTCTACCTACTACCTACGATGGCTCCAATGGTGACCATTTGATCGTCACCCTCGCAGACTTACAACTTCCCGTCCACCTCCGCCGATTTTGAATGCCAACATGAACAGCACTTTGTTTCCCACCAAGCAGCGCTACTTCGACACTGCCCGGCGCAACCTCATCAAATGGCTTCGACATCATGGACTCCCGACTACTCTATCCCACCACGCCGACTCTTTTCTTACAATCCAGTGGAACCACCACAACCTCCAACTTCACCACGAGGATCGCTTCACAGCCAGATCAGTCAAACAATTGCAAGAATTCCTGGGCGACAAAGTTGTCCTCCATCATGCCGATCATGAACTACAACACCTCAGGATCTTTTGCGCCCACATCTACTTTCGTGGATGTCTCGCCACCTGGCAATCACCAGAACTTTTCCAACCATTGCCAGATGATACCGACCAGACCATCTCCAACATCATCCAACACACGTACCCCGCACACCTTCGCCATAAATACAAATGGGGCTTCAACACCAAGTTCAAGATGCCGTATGGAGTCGTCCACTTGAAAGCCAAGAAACAATGGCGAAAAGGTCGCGCTATCGTCTCCTACTTCAAATTCTACTATGGCCCACTCTTACGCGTCACCTCCAATGTCCTCAATACTATGATCCATCGCCTTCTACCTCAATCACCAGGACAACTCTCCATTCCTCAACTTTGGCACCACTTCCACGACTACCTTCAGGACACCCCAGTTTGCGTGGATCTTTATGCAGTCAACGAGGATTTGGTAGGCTTTTTCAATTCCGTCCCCCAAGACCGCCTGATCCAAGCCGTCCATAGCCTGGTCAACCGCTGGCAACACACAACCGGCGACCCAATCCAGCTCGCCCACATTGGCCGTCACCACCGCAAACATCCCACACAACGCACACTGCGCACCAGCGACATCACCACTATTGTAGCCTTAGCCGGGATTGGCTCTCAGCTCTCCCCTGCCTTATGCAATGTCGCCATCACCCTCATCGAACACTCGTGGCATCAACTCCACCACTCCTTGACAGACCACACCGAGATCCATTTCGTCTACTACCGGTACGTGGACAATCGCTTGATCGCATTCAACCGTACCTTCCTCAAGCACCTTGCCATCCAGACTTTGGTTCACCCGGACTTCTATGGCAACCCAGTGGAACTGGAACCCGTGGAAGACATGCACTTATTGGGCTTCGATGTCGACTTACACCAACGGACTATCTCCTACATCCCACCTGATGCTCCATGGAAGATACGCGACTATGCCTCAGCTGGATCCACACGACTACGACTTTCAGGTCTACACTCCAGAGCCCACCTCATCCGCAAGTACACCTACGCGTCCTCGGCTGTTGAGCGAGCGCTCACTCAACTAGCAGGCCTATACGTCCAAAAAGGACATGATCTTCGCAGCTGTCGCCAAGCCCTGCAAAAAGCTTGCGTCTTAGCTGCTCTCACTTCCCAGCAGTTCTGTCCCCCATGCAGAGTGCGCCGCGCCCGGCCCTCTGTGTGTGTGTCAACACCTGTTTCCAAGGTTCTCATAACTAACTTACGACACTTGCCGTTGGACTACATTATGCCACCGTTCTACTCAGTTCCAGTTTCAAGCAGCATTTTGGCAGTGAATCTCATTCCATCCACTGCCCAACGAAGACGGTGGTTTGAGATTGTGAAGCGAGAAGGGACGCCTTCTCGTGTACCTGCAGGCCAATTTTTAACTCGTCGTTTCACCAATCTCTAAGAAACATTGTTAAACATCTACAACTCCTTCGACCCTGCCACCTTTTGGTTTTCGTTCTTGCCGTTTCAATCAAGTCAAGGGGAACTTCATACTGATACTAGCTCTTGCGAGCAACAATCTAAGTGTATGTGGACGAGGGAGCATGTGTTTGGGAAGGGGGGGTTCCGTATAGTTCCATAAATCGACTCGTTTCTTTTGAACATCGAGCGTTCTTAATTTTCAACGCGCAGAAATCAAGCATTTCGAGCAGAAACATACTCGAGCAGAAATTAATGTATCGAATGAGGTTCTAGGTAGATTGGAATATGACATGAAATGTTATGAGATCTCCAACAGGTCTCCTCTATGGTTGTGGGGCCGAAAAGGATTCAAATTTTGATCTCTTGGAGGGTGGTAATTTGGGGGCGTGCCCCGGCCCGTAACTGTAAATCCTTTCCGCATCTTTGTTCTCCTTATCTCTTTCCCACACAAGTTGCGAAGTCGTCCTCCTGGAGAAACGTTGAAGCAAACTGAAGCGAGTTTAACTGAACAAAGAGGCCCCCCGAGTTGACGAGTTGCCTCCAGTGAAAATTCTTTTGGGACTGCGTGGTTGGGGAGAAGCTGCCACCAAAATGTTGTTGGGGATGATGCTCAGTAGCCAACCTGGGACAACCTCACTACCAAAACCTATAAAGTATTAGTATTAAGTACAACTCTTTACGTGAAGGTTCACCCTTCCACCCAAAAGGCCTCTTTCCATTCTCTGAATTGCAACACGCGACGTGCAAATCTTCTTGAGAGAAGCCGGCAGCTGCGGCGGCAATGCACTGCGGTGATCCGCCAGGTGGGACACGCCATGCGCCCAATTCCGTGCAACATGCTTCCACCCTTCCTTTTCTGGGGGTGGGTGTTCGTAGACTGTTGGATGTCGTGGCTCAATCTTTTTAAAGCCCAAAGGGTGGTAGGCCGCTAGGAGGATTATGTAGCAACTAGCTACTAGTTCGCTACGACGTATGGAAGTAGGATAGCTCACGGGCTTCCTTGAAGCGCTCGCACTAATGAGATTGCAGACCATCACTTCTAGGTTGAAGGCCATTGGTTCTAGGTTGGAGGCCATGGCTCCTAGGTTGGAGGCCATCGCTCTTAGAATGGAGGCCATCGCTCTTACTTAGGTTGCAGGCCATTGCTTCTAGGTTGGAGTTTAGGTTGGAGGCCATCCCTCTTAGGATGGAGGCCATCGCTCCTAGGTTGGAGGCCATCGCTCTTAGGTTAGAGGCCATCGCTCTTGGGTCGGAGGCCATCGCTTCTAGGTCGGAGGCCATCGCACTTCTATTGGAGGCCATCGCTTTTAATTTTAGGTTGGAGGCAATCGCTTCTAGGTTGAAGGCCATCGCTTCTAAGGTTCAATGCCATCGCTTCTAGGTTCAAGGCCATTGCTTGTAGGTTGGAGGCCATCGCTCATAAAGACCATCACTTGCAGGCTGAAAGCCATCCCTTTCAGGTTGAAGGCCATCGCTTCTAGGGTGGAGGCCACCGCTCTTAGGTTGGAGGCCATCGCTTCTTGTGGAAATCTGTAACCCTGAGGACTGTGATCCATGTCGAGCTAATTCACCACCAGTGAACCAGGTGAGTGTAGAGGACCACCTAGGTAAACCTATTCTTTCTTCCTGACGTCAGGTACCATGCATTCGACGCCATTCGATGCATTTCGTTGCCGGATACAGCCGTATCCTTCGAGCTTTCGTTGCCTCATGGCTCAAGGCCATGCACGAACCATGCACATCATGTGGAAAGAAGAAAAAGGTCCGAGTGTCTTGGAGGGTGGGAGATGGATCCATGTTTTGTTCCTATGTTTGATTTTTGAGGTGTATGGGCCCCTAGGATTCCCTTCTTTTTGGGGTCATATGCTTCGCATGGTAGCGGAGCTTATGGTGCTCCTTAGGATCTATCTAGGACGACGTATAGATATCCAGGTCGATAGGACATTTCACATCCACCCATCTGTTTTTCGAGCCATGGCCAAACGAACTGCTGTTGAACTGGATCGTGACCGGTCCCCAAGAGGCCGGAGTGGAGGCCCAACCAGAGGCCAATCAATGCCTGCGGACCTAAGTACTCCATCGTTCAGCAGACCTGCAGTGGATCATTCGACATCTATTCAACTTGAAGGCCAGATCACGGAACTGACCAAAGGACTTCAAATGATGGGTTCTCAGTTGCA
Source organism: Durusdinium trenchii (assembly GCA_963970005.1). Classification (NCBI taxonomy): domain Eukaryota; class Dinophyceae; order Suessiales; family Symbiodiniaceae; genus Durusdinium; species Durusdinium trenchii. The sequence continues at coordinate 33,875 of CAXAMN010017557.1, forward strand.
GACACTTGCAACCATGGTTGAGAGTCAACAACATGCTTTCCAAAAGACCCATGACCCATGATACATTTCAGATGCAGCAAGCCATGATTCAAGGTCTTCAAGCCCAGCGTACTCCACTGCCGATTTCACCACAAGGTGGAAATGTACGATCAAGTCCATTTGGTGCTGCCACAGCTGCAGGGATACAAGCAAATGGACAATCACCCTTTGGAACAATTTGTCAATCCACGACCAATCAGACAGCAGCTCAGCCGAATGGTGCAGCTACCGGATCAGATCCTTCGAATGTTGCTGTCAATGGACCAAAGATTGTACTCCCTGGAGGGATTGAGATCCCGCTTGGTGGTGCATCTTCGGCCACGACTGCCGGAACAGGAGGGACTTCTGAGAAGCCAGTTTTAGATGCTTTTCAACGGTCTGACAAGTGGCTACCAGAGATGCCGGCTGTTGATTCAAAGAATTGGCGGACACGGACAGAGGAGATTGTGGGCTTTGAGACATTCATGGAGAATTTTTCAGCCTGGTTAGGTCTCGTTTCAGCCGCATTCGCCAGCGAGGTACGTTTCGCCATGACTTCGGATAGTCCCATCGATTCATCCATGTTGACCGACGACCAGAAAGCCCGTGGTGTTCGATTGTTGAACATGTTGAGGTAGGTTTTTCGTGACACGCCGAAGGCCAGAGTCATCTTGCTTGCTTACAGTGAGTCATCACATCTTGGAGAGCGCAATGGATTTGAGGCCCTTCGTTTGATCTCCCATGAATACCTAGTCAGGTCACGACAGGAAGTGATGCATTTCAGGAATTCCTTAATGGGGCGCACCTTCAAGAACAATAGTCACGGAGTTGATCAAGCAGATGGAACTTGAAGAAAGCAGGTATCAGAAGCTCTTGAACATGCTTCCAGCCTCGATTTCCAAAGTCGGGTTGGAACTTCAGTCCACTGACCTTGCAATGCTTTTCCTTCGCTCGTTGCCCATGCAGATCCGTGAATACACAACCATGCATAGCAATACTGATGATTGCAAGGATCTCAAGAGTGCAGCATTGAAATACGAAACATCTCAACGGCTCTGGACTGAAATTGGAGGTAACACAGCATCACAGTATATGCAGAGCATGTTCGACCCAAACAAACCACCGAAAGGAAAAAGTAAAGGAAAAGGAAAAGACAAGGGAAAACGATCCAATTCCAGCAGTCCCAACAAAAGGGCTGAGGAAAAGAGCGACAAAGAAAGGAATGCAGTTTGTTTTCGGTGCAACAGAAAAGGCCATTTCCAAAGCAATTGCCGTGCCCGCACCGATAAGGACGGCAATCCCCTTAATTCGAACGAGAAGCCCAAGAATCAGATTGAACAAGCATCAAAAGGCACCTCAACCACCGATGGAAAGGGAAAGGGCAAAGATGGTAAAGGTAAAGGTAAGAAAGGTAAAGGTAAGATGCAGGAGTTCGTGTCGGTTGATTCAGTTGAGCAGCCTGAGTTGGAAGAATCTCCTGCAAGCCGAGCGGCATACGCCGATCCTCGAGCTCCTATGAGCCCTTTCGTTGCGTCCCAGACCTCTTTGTCATCCCCATGTTTGCAGACCATGGCACAATTCGAGAATTTGGTGAATGCTCAGGACTGCAGCTTGGGTTTAAGTTCACATTTGTCAGTAGGCAGTGATGTGTTTGAAGCATGTTTGAAGGACGAGTCTCTCTTTCCACTTGGTGATATGTTGAAACAGCATACTTTTGCATCATATCCAGGAAGACGTTCTTGGTTTATGCCATTTTTGATGCCCGCATCGAGTGATTCTCATCAGGAACATTCGGATGTGTGTTGGTGGTTGATTGATTCAGGAGCAAGTGCCTCTGTTGTGAGTAGTCGATTCCTTAGTCATTACGATGTACTTCACCAGATGAAGCTCCCCACCAACAGGAATGAAGGGTTCTCTTCCGCCTCAGGCGATGTGATCGTACCAACGGCCGCTGTTTGCATCCGAGCGCATTTCCGCATGACCTCCATTGAGAATCCCCGGGTTAAAGTGTTGAAGGAGTGTCTCATTGCGGCTTTTGTTGCAGATGTTCCCAATAACGTTTTGAGCGTTGGAACTTTGTTGAAGAAAGGGTGGACACTAGGAAACTCTGGACCAAACATGGAGGTCACCAAGGAAGGACATCGCCTTCAGGTCATCACGTGGCAGAATGTGCCATGGGTGTTCCACGAAGAGTGTGGATCATTCACGAATGACGCTGTCGTTGCGAGATCTCCCACTATGTCTAAGACATCTCGAAGGGAGCCAAAGTCCAAAGAGCGAGTACATGTTCATTTTGGTGATACTCAAGAGTATTTGTTTGATGGAGAGCCGTTCCTTATGACCACTAAACGTAAGGCAGAGAGTGAGTTGCCTTTTTGAATTGTCGCCTGAAACCGTTTATCGGACTCAGCCTCAAGCCGATCCATCACCCGATAGCCGAACCGCCGTTGGGGTCTCAGAGACTGCCGGGCAGTCAGGAGCCGCTTCGTCGTCTTCAGTTGCTAGGAGGGTTGATGATAGTCAGATTGTAAGTAATGAGCCCAATCCCAGTCCTGATCAATCAAAACAGGTTGTTCCGTTCGTGCCGGACTCAGCACCAGGTCCTCATTCAGGCCCTCCGGGAGACATGTCTGTGCCTCAAGCTCAGGGAAGTTCGTCAAAGGCCAATTCATCTGGTGTTGAAGCATCTGAAGAATCCTCATCATCCAAACACCCAATCGTCTTGAAAAAGAACCAACGTGTCCGACAGTCCTTGGAAGAGCATCGCAATCAAGGCCATTTCCCGTTCCATGAAGAGTGTTTGTCTTGTTCTGCCGCCAAGTCCGTGACCCAGAGGCGAAGACGCCATAAAGATAGGATTTATTCTGAGATTAGTGCCGATTTTTTCTTTCTGGAGACGTATAAATTTCTCATCCTGGTTGACATGTCAACGGGAATGAAAGGTTTCGTGCCCACCTCTCCGGTCATCAAGACCAATCAGGCTTGGCTTAGGAACTGGCTGAATGAGTTTAATCTTCTTGGAGAATCCCGTTTTCCTCTCGAGATCTTGACTGATGCCGAGGAAGGCGTGAGCCAGCTTTTCCTTGGTCTTGACATTGGCCGGGATTATGCTGTCCTTAAGTCTGCGCCTCAAGCCCATCAAACAAATGGACACGCTGAAGGAGCTATTCGAATTGTCAAAGATGCCATCGCCGCACTTCGTCAAGACTTAAGAAGTAATGGTGTTGATTTGAATTTATCTGATCGAGATCGAAGAAGCTTGAACGCAGCAATAGCCTATGTATGCCATTGTTCGAACCTGCACTCCACATATCTTGACACCAAACGATCGCCAAAAGAGGTTGCACTAGGAAGAAATTTCGTCCTACAGACAGCCATGTTCGGCGCCACAGTTCTTGCCGAGGTGCCGGATAGCCTTCGAGACAGTGCAGTGTCCCGCTTCGAGAAGGCAGCATACATTCGTCCCGAGTTCAACTCATTAGGTCACGTATGTTGCTGTGTTTTGGCAGGCGCCGAACGAATTTTTGTTGCACGAAGTATCAAAATCCTCACGCCGATAACCTTTGAAGTTCGCCTGGCACCTACTTTCCTAATGTCATATGACCGCAGTCTTTCTAGAAAGAGTCTAGAGGCCGAGCACCAGAAGTTGGACATTGAGAAAGCGGGTGAGGACATTTCTTTGGTTGATCGGGCTTCATGAACGAGCCGCTAACGGCTGAGGCCGTGACCCGATTTCGAGCTGCATTGGGGAGATTAGGCTGGATGACCCAAACGTGTTTGCACCTATCTATCTACTACTCCCTTTTGGCTACAGGTATGTCTGAGCCACTAGTGAAGCACGAGCAAGCGCTCCGATCTCTTTTGCGTTGGCTGCATAGTCATCGAAGTTTTGTCCAGCATTTCCCTTCGCCTGAATTCCAATTCAGTGATGATAACATGAACTCAGGGAGCAAGATCGTGATTTACAGTGACGCTTCCTGGGCTCCCCTTCGGAGTCTGAAGAGAAGATCGATTTCAGGCATGGCAGCATTCTACAAAGGTAGTTTAGTTAAAGCATTCAGCCGAATCCAGAGCATTGTAGCCACCAGCTCATGTGAAGCTGAACTCTCAGCAATTGCAGAGTGTGTTCAAGAATCTGTAGGCCTAAACCGACTGGCCGAACATCTCAGTACGCAAGCTCATGTTGAAGGCCTAATTGATTCTATGTGTTCAGCTGTCACTTTCAACAAATTGTTCATCCATTTGTTTGGTATCAACAAGGATGATGCTGTAATCCCTGTCGAAATCAGGACTGACTCACAAGCCGCCATTCGAGTCCTGCAAGCCTCCGGATTGCAGAGGCGATCTCGTCACGTAGAACGTCGTATTTGTTTTTGTCAAGATTTAGTGAAACGTGGACTTGTAAAACTTGTGTGGGTTGATGGCAAATGGCAAGTGGCCGACATCTTAACAAAGACCTTGGGGTCAAGTTGTCTAGTCAATTTAGAGTTTCCATGGGATTCTTGGAGGAAGATGAAACAGACCCAGCAGTTCACGGAACAGCAGTGGCAACCTCATCCAGTCGCAAGAATGCCAGCAAATTGTCTTCAATGTTGAAATCGAGACCACTTGTGTCCCAGAGCGTCCAAACGACAAATGTTGTTGAATCTGAGAGCGAGGACCGAACTAATGGTTCCGTCCTGTCGTTGACCCAGAGTGCCATCATTGAAGCTTCTAGTCTCGTAGATGTGGTATCTAGCTATGAGATCTTGATTTTTGAAATTTGTTGCTATCCAAACAGCAATTTGGCAAACGTTGCCATCCAGGCATTCCCCTATGGAGCTTTGATCGTGCGTTGCACCGAATCTTCGCCATTGGAGGAATTCCAAGATCAGACTATTCGCACGTTGAGTGCACATCACAGAGCACCAAATAGGTTCTCATATATCCATATCTCTTTGCCGTGCACAGGAGGAAGCTCTTTACAAAACCTCTCGGACAATGAGGCTTTGAAGAGTGAACATGCTGAGAAGTTTTTTGCACTGCTTGCGCAATGCAAACCGATTCTCAAGCTTTGCAGTTTGTGGACCTTCGAGTTGCCCAAACGGAGCACGTATTGGAAGACCGAAGTCATGAAAGATTTTATCACACACTGTGGCGTCCCCATCTTTTGTAACATGCCAAAGTTATGTGCTTGTGGAGGACCCCGTGTGGCAAAGAGCTTTTTGTTCATCAGCACGCATCCAGGTGCCATTCAATGTTTGCGCCCTTTCACTGAATGTGAGCATTCTTCGCATGAGAGCTTTAATGCGTCACAACGGCGTAAGACTGGAAGATATCCAGAATTGTTGGTCAATGTCCTTATGGAGGCCATTCGATCGATCCATCAGACCTACACGCCGAAGGCGGGGTCCGGGTACGTAATGTACCACCCAACTTGGGAGCCACCAGCTATTTTGTACACCGTCGGTAAGCTGCAAGGGTTTCCAATCGAGTTTGAGCATGCCAGTAGCTTTGGAGCGACTTTATAATTGATAGATCTTTTGCTCAAAGAGAAATATCTCGTGAACAGATGCTTGAACTGATTGTCCTCGCCATGTTTGTGATGCAATGCTTCATGTTTTTGGCCGCATGCTGTTGCATGATGCCGAAGCGACAGCGTAAGTCGTCGGAAAGTGCTGGTTCCTCCTTTGATGATGAAGTCGCAGAGGAGAGCTTGCATGTTCCAATGAGCGCAAAGAAGCGCATGCATCTAGCAAAGCGCTTGAGGAAAGGAAAGTCGGGAGCAACCTCTGATGCGCGTGAAGCTGAAGATCCTGCCTTTGTCGCTGGTCCAAGCTCCTCACACGACGCAAGAGATCCAGCTCCTCCAAATGATGTTCCAGCTCAGATCACTGATGCTTCTGTTCCAGAGCCACCCGTGGTGGATCAAGTACGAGATTACTTCACAACGAAGTCTGGAAAAGCCTTCCATCTTGGCGATTGCCAGGTGATTCGTGACCGCCTCAAGGATGCCACAATGCACGCCGACCTCGTGGCCGAAGAAGGAGCATTTGGCAGCCATTGAAGGGGTACTTCACTCGACCAAGACCCGATGCACGATGATTCCAAACTTTGCTGGAGTACAGTATAAGACCCCGTGTCCTTTTTGTATCCCATCCACCGATAAATGATATCGTCGGAAGCTGATGAAAGTGATTTTTTGTGGTTGAGTCGAGCTCCCACAGCACTCGGTAGAAGAAGAGGAAAATTGTGATTTTTTCGGATTCTCATCGAACTAGTTGTCCACATTTCCCACAAATGCAGAGCATTCGTTCTTTTTTGTTCCATTGAACGCTTTCCCAGCAGGTTGGAAGACCGCCTCCTCGACGGTGCACAGCTAAGCTTTCAATGTGTAGAGCACTGGAATTATCTCAAAAGGGGGTGTGGAAATCTGTAACCCTGAGGACTGTGATCCATGTCGAGCTAATTCACCACCAGTGAACCAGGTGAGTGTAGAGGACCACCTAGGTAAACCTATTCTTTCTTCCTGACGTCAGGTACCATGCATTCGACGCCATTCGATGCATTTCGTTGCCGGATACAGCCGTATCCCTCGAGCTTTCGTTGCCTCATGGCTCAAGGCCATGCACGGACCATGCACATCATGTGGAAAGAAGAAAAAGGTCCGAGTGTCTTGGAGGGTGGGAGATGGATCCATGTTTTGTTCCTATGTTTGATTTTTGAGGTGTATGGGCCCCTAGGATTCCCTTCTTTTTGGGGTCATATGCTTCGCACTTCTAGGTTGGTGGCCACCGCTCTTAGGTTGGAGGCCATCGCTCTT
>CAXAMN010017557.1:40704-71121 GCA_963970005.1 Durusdinium trenchii
CTTCTAGGTTGGTGGCCACCGCTCTTAGGTTGGAGGCCATCGCTCTTAGGTTGGAGGCCATCGCTTCTAGGTTGGAGGCCATCGCTCTTAGGTTCGAGGCAAATGCTCTTAGGTTGGAGGCCATCGCTCTTAGGTTGGAGGCCATCGCCTTTAGGTTCGAGGCAAACGCTTAGGTTGGAGGCCATCGCTCTTAGGTTGGAGGCCATCGCTCCTAGGTTGGAGGCCATTGCTCTTCCATTGGAGGCCATCGCTCTTTGGTTGGAGGCCATCGCTCTTAGGCTGGAGGCCATCGCTTCTAAGCCATGGCTTGTAGGTTGGAGGCCAATGCTAGTAGGTTGGAGGCCATCCCTCTTAGTTTGGAGGCCATCGCTCTTAGGTTGGAGGTCATCGCTTCTAGGTTGGAGGCTGTCGCTTAGGAAGGCCATCGCTTCTAGGTTGAAGGCCATCGCTTCTAGGTTGAAGGCCATCGCTTCTAGGTTCAATGCTTGGAGGCCATCGCTCTTCTATTGGAGGCCATCGCTCTTAGGTTTGGAGGCCATCGCTTCTAGGGGAGGCCATTGCCTCTAGGATGGAGGCCATGGCTCCTAGGTTGGAGGCCATCGCTCTTAGGTTCGAGGCAAACGCTTAGGTTGGAGGCCATCGCTCTTAGGTTGGAGGCCATCGCTCCTAGGTTGGAGGCCATCGCTCTTCTATTGGAGGCCATCGCTCTTTGGTTGGAGGCCATCGCTCTTAGGTTGGACGCCATGGCTTGTAAGCTTGTAGGTTGGAGGCCATTGTTAGTAGGTTGGAGGCCATCCCTCTTAGGTTGGAGGCCATCGCTTCTAGGTTGGAGGTCATCGCTTCTAGGTTGGAGGCCGTTGCTCTCAGTTTGGAGGGCTCTTAGGTTGGAGGTCATCGCTTCTAGGTTGGAGACCATCGCTTAGGAAGGCCATCGCTTCTAGGCTGAAGGCCATCTCTTGTAGGTTGAGTGAAGGCCATCGGTTCTAGGTTGCAGGCCATCGCTCTTAGGTTGGAGGCCATCGCTTTCAGGGTGAAGGCCATCGCTTCTAGGTTGGAGGCCTTTGCTTACCTCTGGAACAGAAATGGAAGCGTTGCAAACAATTCCAAGGTCAGCCCTTCATTGGTCTCTCATTGACTGCAAACAAAACTCATGAGAAGCATGCTTTTATGGGTTGGCCACAGTGGCTCCAGCTGGAAGTCATCCGGGATGACTCTGGATTCTTTATATTTTTGACATAGGTTGGAGCTCAGCAGGTTGGAGGCCATTGCTCTTATATAGGTTGGAGGCCATCGCTCCCCAGTGCCAAATGCATATGTGCTGCCACCAGCCCTCCCCAACACTCGCGGACCAAAGCCAGCATAAAAGGCGTTTTGCTTTGTTTGGGACTATGTGGCTTCAATGCTTTTACAAGGGCAAGTCTGCTCTTCAGCATGCGGATTCTGCAAAACGCTTCAACAATCTTCAACCTCTTGAACGAACCAGAGAACCTTGGCTGAAAGCTTCTGGATCCTTTTTGTCACGGCATCAAGTGGCAGTTGAGCCATCAAACTCACGCTTGGAACGGAGCTGCGCGACCTCTTCTACAATAGCCTGCCGCTCGTGTTCCCCGCCGTTGTCCAACACAGCCTGCCACGAGGAGCTGCCCAATCATGTAGATTCGTCCCGTCATGTCCGATCATTTCATGATCTCGTGTCCCAGACTTCCAGTGCAAGTTCACGAAGTGCTGCATGGAAAACAGCTCCCTTCAATCCGGCTTCATATCCCTCGCCTTGATGATCCACTTCTTCTTTTTGAGCCGAGCTACCTCCTGATGGAAGCATAGCACGAGAAACATGCGACTCGTCCGATGTGAATTAAAACCGTTGGAGCAGGCGACTCTGGAAGACAGTGTTCAGTTCACTGGAAGTTTGAAAATTCCACAATTGACGAGTATGTTTTTGGTTTCTTAAGGATCTGGCATTTCGCAAGGTCACTGCTTCGAGGACCAATTGAGAGTGAAACTTCTCCTTAGCCATACGAAAACCACGCTGCCTGCAGCATGACCGTGATCCTCCTGGCAAGTGGAACATGCAACCACTGCCTGCTTCCACAACGGCTCACTCAGCAGGTTGCATGAGATTCCAGGAGGCTTCAGGACCCCGGCATAACACTCAGCCCTCCACAATCTTCTGCCGAATGGATGCCACTGCTTCAATTTCCGGTGACGGTGGTACAACGCCCTTGGGCGTCAAATCCTGGTGCCAACACTGTGCAAAGTAAGATTGGCTTCATAAAGCCAAATTTACTGCGTATTGTTTCCTACTGTTTCCACGGGGCAGATTCAAGCACCTGTTGCTCTGTTGGATGGGCATCTCGCTCGTCGGCCTCAAACTCCATCGCTTTGTAGAAGACCTGAAGCGGTGCTGTAATTTGTAATATCCAACCACTCCGCGTCAGGGTGCAAAAATGTGCATTCAAAATCATTCAGATGTATGTAAACAAACAAAGTGGATGGGTATATATATATATATCTATGTATGACATTTTTGTAGGCTGCAACGTTCATGTGACCATGAGTGTGTAAGACGCAAACACAGCGCAGTCACATACTTGTTTTGTTTCAGCTGCAAGTCATACTCAAATGCAACCCAACCTCCAAACGTCTCTGCAGCTCAGTGTTTTCAGATTGAAGATTCTGCATCATCGCTTGCTCGCCACTAAGCTTGGTCTGCTGAACCTGGCTGGGGGGTCGATTTCCCGGTGACAGAACACCAGCATGCAAGGATCAACAGGGTAGGTGCAAACAAAGACAAACAGCAAAGACGCCATGTTCAAGGTACGGAGGTATATTACTGTACACAAACTACAGTCAACCAAATAATTAAGGAACATGTTGAAGTAGAACAACATTTCTTTTGCAGCCCCGGTTCGTGCCTCCAAGTTTTGGATCCTTCCGTGCGCCGCCAGCAGCTCCTCTTCCAGTCGCCTTTGCACATCCAGGGCCTTTTGAAGCTGCAGCGCATCCTGCCCGAAGCTTGAATGGTTACAGTACTAGTTTGTCAGTTGGCTGGCTCATTCCCACAGTCTGCGTAAAAGACTACACTACAGTAATGACTAAGAAATCCGAGTTGAAGGACGAGGTAATTATATAGTTGGATTATCAGCAACAGGCAGCGTCCTCCATGGATACAGCACCTTTCTCTGCCTCGGCCTGGGCTTGGTCATATCGCAAAGCAACCACGCTTCACCAGGGCCATCCCTTGCGTCTGAGTCCGCCGCATCAGTCTGAGGAGGGCGATCCGACCCGCAACAGCTGCACTTGCTCCCAGCCTGCCACGAGCTGCAGGTGGGAGAGGCGAGAACACGAAACATGGACGATAGTAGGGTTCCCGCAACGATGTCCCCAGGAACATTGAAACAGAACAAGGCACCCAATCAATTTATCCCTTTTCGTCTCCTTATGTTTGATTCTCTCGGGTTCCTGATTCCTCTCCGTCACCCCTGCATTCAATTCTGCCACTAAGACCATGCCGTCGAGTGCTGTCTCAGACGATTGCGCCGATGCGGCAGGCGACTCCTTGCCGAAGGCTGAGGCTTGTGACGGGGAGCGGGAGGGACCCAGCAAAGTCCAGAACCCTAAAATGCATGCGAAATGGTGCAGCAAATGAGCATCTATCAGAAGGATGCCGTTACAATGCTAGTCCGTTCTTTTGAGGGATAATTTTTTTGAAACAATTGCGCGCTTACCCTTCCAAAATTATGCAGGTTTCTTTCAGACATTTCTCCGACCTTTGGCGGTTTGGGAGGCCACTGTGAAGCACCTGCAGTGGCATGCCCTGACTCTAAGTGAAAACCACCACTGACGAAAGATCATGATCTTGAAAACGCACACAAAACACGTGAGAAGGGATGCGCGACTAATTGCACAAAATTGATCAGTATAAATGCCGTAGAAGGATGATCCCCATGTAGTGGACAGGCGAATTTTTATACAACGGAGGGGCTTTTGGATAAGCAAGGGGGGCGCACGTAGCCGACAAGTGTTTACAAACAGAGCAGCAAACAAGGCTGCTTTGCAACTATGCTTGTTTACGCAAGCAGCAAGCAGCAAAGCAGCAGCAGCAACAGCAACAGCACCACCAGCAGCAGACCAGCACCAGCGAGAGCAGCAAAGCAGAAGCAGAAGCAGAAGCAGAAGCAGAAGCAAACGCAGCCGCAGCCGCAGCCGCCGCCGCCGCAGCAGCAGCAGCAGCAAAAGCAGCACAAGCAAACCAGCACCAGCGGGTGCAGCAAAGCAGGAAACCAGCGCCAGCAGGAGCAGCAAAGCAGAAGCAAAGCAGGGCGGAATGACGTGCAGCGAGCTCAAAAATAGCTATTTTGGCTTGTGCGACACCAAATGGACCCAACACAGGCAACACCATCAACCAGCAGCAGATGCAGCAAAGCAGGAGACCCACAGAGGAATGATATGGCGTGACCTAAAAACTACACCGGGATGGAATCCAGATAGCGGGTGTATACGGAAAAGCTAATAGGGAAACAACATGTTGTCATGCGCAATATGACAGCGTGTCATCCCTGGCATGACGCCATGTCATCCATGAAAGGAAACTATGCATACCGCACAATGCAGTCGTCAGTTTGCCGGACGCAATATGACGCGCTCGGTGTCATCCTGATGTCACCCCCGGCATGACATGACGTCGTTCCGACATGATGTCATCCCTGGCGTGCACTCAGCAGCGCCCGCACCTGCACGCCCCAAGAAAATGCCGATTCCGCACCAGCGACAGGGCGCCCCAAGCAAACGCCGATGCAGCACCAGCACCAGCAGGGGCAAAAGAAACGCAGATCCAGAGCCACACCCTTGAGAAGTAAGAGCCACTAATAAGTATAAACTATAGCTTGGAGCTATCTGGGGAACTAAAAACACTCACGCAATTTTGGTACGCGCAACTCTTGGTTTCGCGCAGGCGCAGTCGCACGGTTTTGGGAAGGTCACGCAAACGGGGCTGGTCTCTTGCTCGCAACAAGGGCCATGCAATCAGAAAGGGTCGAAGGCAGGACCGATCAAGCCGAGGCTTCTGCTATAGCAGCGAGGAAGCGGAGGATTCCCACGCTCGAAGGCATCAGTAGTGACTAGTGATCCAATACTAACAGAGCCCCACATACCCAGCACCAAACCACAACGAAATTGCATGTGAGTTGAGCTTCGAAAACGTAGGTTTCCGGATCTAGCTCGCTCGCAGCTTTGAAGCACCAAAAGGCGACGCAGGTGGCCAGTGGCATAGATTCGGCGTGCTCTTTGCATCGTGGAGATCATGGCCTGGGGGTTTTGGCGGCGAAGCAATCAGCGGTACGAGAGCTGATTCGGCCGCCCTGGAGTTCCTAGCATGTTACAGCGAGATGGCGGCTGGCCGGCTACTTCATGCATGGTATTATTGGCGTGCATGCCTTCGGTGAGTGGTGGGGCTACATTGAAATTGCCATTGTGTATCTTCATCGTGGGCGGCTTGGGGATACTGGCCTACAGTTTTCCACGCCCTTTTGGTTCCTTGGTCGCGGTGTTCGAGCGCTTGGTTCAGTATGCTGCTGCATACGCTGAGGACAATGCGCTGGATGGCCGATGGAGACAGGCTATTTGCAGCATCGCTTGAAGGGCAGGGGTAGCCGAAGGAAGCTGAATGACGTGCTGCTCAGAAAGGCTGGGTGCGTGGTCCGGCTTTACCTCGATAGCGATCGAGTGAAGTTTCGTGGTGTGACGGAGGAGGTGGGAGAGATCCACTTGTGCCGCCAGCTCGGGCGCCGTGCTGAGCATCAACTTCACCTCTAGGAGTTTGCGGGCTTTGTGAAGGGTGAAGTGTGGCCAACCTGGCCAGCTGGGGATAGACTGTCAGATGAAGCGATGAGGAGCGGCAGTTGCTACCGGCCAATCGCAAGAGGAGGCCTTTGACACCGTCAAGATCCTCTTCGAGATGGATGATGAGGGGACCATTCAGGTGGTGAAGGGCGATGTTACTGTTTGAAGAAGATCTGCGGGAAGGCGAGGCCCACAGGTCGATCAGGGCAGCCGCGTGCTAGAACATCGTGGAGCCCACCAAGACGTCTCCTGAGCCGGCTGCTGAGATCAAACGCAAGGTGAAGGCCAATCCAATAGCAACACCCTGTTTGCAGCACTGTACGCGAGGAGCGATGGAGGAAGTATGACGCGGCCTTCAAAGATACACTTCTATAGCAACCCTCTGATGCAGGGCGATGGCATCATCGGGCAGCTCTTTGGGAACTACGCCAATGACGATGGGCCACTCGCGCTGGAGCAGCAGGTGATGGTGAAGAAGAAGGGCTACTTGGGGCACGGGTTGTGGATGCACTCGAAGGCTTGCGGAAGGCGACCGAGGACGACAAGAAGAGCAACGGGGACCAGAAGCGCGATTGGCAGCGAAGAGGCTTTGGACACGTACTTGGCCTGTGGGTGCATCACCTTGACAGCTGAAGTCTGCCCTGACGGTTGCTTGACTCATTGAAACGAGTCTGCGCACACGCCAAAGCGATGCCACAACAGATTGATTGGCCCTGCCTCATCGCCAATGGCATCGCCGACGGCCGCGCGGGATGGCGCGGGACATTCTTTTTAGAGACACTCAGCCTTCACTTTGGCGTGAGAGAGGAAGTAATCTATAGCGGAGAGATCTACGTGGTGCACCCGAGATCGGAACCTGTTTGCGGTGTGTTTGTTTGGCTTGAGAAAGCCTGTGACGTACAGCGCTGACTTGTTGTGACCTGCTGATGATGGAAAACCTGGACGAGTGGTGCGCGCACACATTGGTATACCGTAGGGTAGAGACCTGGGTTTGTGTAGGTAGTGGAGAGATAGGATAGCTACTGAATTACCACATGGAGTATGTATGATTTGGAAAGCACTTCTCTGTGTGTCACAGAGGACAAGTCGTCGTCGAAGCGTGAACCGCATGCTCAGGCGGGATGATGTGCATGGAGGAGACCAGGTGGCTTCGGCGGGTTTGGGCAGGCGTGTATGTTAGGCAGTCACACGTCGCGACTGCTTATATGCGAAGAAGTCGCTGGGAAACTATTGCGCAGAAATGTTGATTCACTCGGTGGTGAATGTTTCATGTGAAAGAAAAATTTCTGATACAGTGTTTGTTGGTTGATACAGGAGCATGCACGGACGGACGTCATAGCAGAATCCCCCGTGGGTGGACCGCTGGGGGCTTTGCTGGTCATTATTTCGAGAGCTGGCCTCTAAAGGATGAGCGGCAAGAGGCCTCCAAAAAATGACAGGCAAAGGTGTGTATATAAAATGCCACGCCAAATCCAGCTGTGGCTAAGGACCAGTGGAAGAACATGCATTATAACGCCCTATGAAATGACAAGCGCAACATCCAAAAAGCAGAAAGAAGAGGCATCTATAAAATGAACATCCAGATGTTCATTCCCGACATCGACCTGTCGGGTTTTTGTTTTAGTGTTGTATCCGCCCCGCGCTCCGCCTCCTCCTCCCGCCCTCCGCTTGCCACCAACCAATTGTCAACAACAAATTTCCACCAACCAATCGCCACCAACAAGTTTCCACCAACCAATTGTCACCAACCAATCGCCACCCTAATTGTCACCAACCAATTATGTCATCAACTGATTGTCATCAACCAACTGCCCCAACAAATTGTCACCAACAAATTGTCATCTATAACTCTATAACCAATTGCCACCCAACAATTGCTACCAACCAATTGCCACCAACTAATTGTCACCAACCAATTGTCATCAACTGATTGTCACCAACCAATTGCTACCAACCAATTGGCACAACCACTTGCGACCAACAATTGGCACCAACCAATTGTTGTCAACCGATTGTCATCAACCAATTGCTACCAACCAAGTGTCACCAACCAATGGTCATATGGTCATCAACCGATTGTCATCAGCCGATTGTCCTCAACTAATTGATACCAACCAATTAGCATTTGTGTCTGTGCTGCTGTGATTGCGTGGCAGGAGCCGTACTTTGGTGTTCTCCAGCGGGTCCGATGCACGCCCCGGTGCTGGCCGGGGCTGCTGGGTCTCCGCCGCTGTCACCCACCAATTGTCACCAACCAATTGTCATCAACCAGTTGTCATCAACCAATTGCCACCAACAAATTGTCACCCACCAACCACCAATTGTCCGCTCCTGTGTCTGGTGAAATTGTTTTATCCGGTCCCATAATTTTCTTCTCCAGATAGCGAAGCTATGGGGTTCTTACTTCATTCCCCAGATAGCGAAGCTATATATGGGCCTGGGGTTCTTACTTCAAATAACAATGAGTTGCCCGCGCGCGCTTTCGAGACAGGTTGCTGGTGCTGGGTGCCGGCGCTGGTGCTGTGAGCTGCCTGTGCACTTGGTGGAGACAGGTTGCTGGTGCCGGTGCTGGTGCTGGGTGCCCGTGATTGGTGCTGTGAGCTGTGCATGTGGTTGCTGGTGCTGGGTGCCGGGTGGCTGGTGCCGGGTGCCGGTGCCGGTGCTGTGAGCTGGCTGTGCACGCGGTGGAGGCAGGTTGCTGGTGCCGGTGGTGGTGGTGGTGCCGGGCGCTGGTGCTGGGTGCCGGTGGTAGTGCTGGTGCTGTGAGCTGGCTGTGCGCGTGGTGGGGACAGGTTGCTGGTGCTGGGTGCTGGCGCTGGTGCTTTGAGGTGGCTGCGCGCGTGGTGGAGACAGGTTGCTGGCGCTGCTGGCTGTGCGCGTTGGAGATAAGTGCCGGCGCTGGGCGCTGGCAGTGCGCGAGACAGCGGGCGCCGGTGCCGGTGCTGTGAGCTGGCAGTGCGCGTGGTGGAGACTGGGCGCCGGTGCTGGGCGCTGGCTGGCGTGTGTGCCGGTGCTCGGTGCTGGTGCCAGCTTCTGACAGTGAAGTGATAACAGCCGCCGCTTCTGACAGTGAATTCTGACAATGAAGTGCCAGCACTCATGGGCCGCGTGAACTTACGCGCGCAACATCATCATACGGTGAGCGTTCTTTGTCTATTGGCGCTGTGGGGTATTTACACTCTTCAGGTTCTGTTTTGGCCGACAGCTGTACTGTTTGCGCGCATAATACCTTTGTACGTATAATTCGTACAATGTTCTATGCGCAACGTCAGGCTCTCAACCGACCACTGTTTCAGCATGTTTCAGCATGCTACATACACAATATGCTATATTCAAATACTGCTTGACCTTGGGCGAGTGAAGCCTACGGCGTATACGGGCTATGCTGTTTGCGCGCGTACTTTTGTGCGCGTAGACTTATACGCGCAAGATCATACGTTGTTATTCCCCAAATAGGGATAGCTGTGGGGTTCTTGCTGCAAATAAGAATGAGCTGGCTGCGCGCGCTTTCGAGGTGCTGGTGTTGTGGGTGCTGTGAGCTGGCTGAGCGCGGGTTTAAGACAGGGGGGTGGTCGGGTGCTGGCGCCGCTGCCGGTGTTGTCAGCTGGCAAAGCGCAGCGGTCCTGGTGTCAGCTGGCAAAGCGCACCGGTGCTGGTGTCAGCTGATTGTGCGCGCTGTGGAGGTGCCGTAAGCTGGCTGTGCAGGCTGCGTGCATTTTTGTTCCAGCCAGTCGCGCGTCAACAGGTCGTGCACTGCCTGGCTATCTGCGTCTATTCTGGTGTAATTCAACTAACAGTGAGCTGCCTGCGCCGGCTTTCGAGACAGGTTGCCGGTGCTGGTGCTGGAGCTGTGAGCTCGGCGCTGGTGCTGTTGGGCGCTGGCCGTGCGCATGGTGGAGACAGGGTGCTGGTGCTGAGCGCTGGCTGTGCGCATGGTGGACACAGGGTGGCGGTGCTGGTGCTGTGAGCTGGCCGTGCGCGTGGTGGAGACAAGGTGCCGGGCGCTGCCGGCGGTGGCTGTGCGCGACAGGGGGGCGCTGGTGCTGGCGCTGGGCGCTGGCCTGGCTGTGCGCATGGTGGAGACAGGGTGCCGGGTACCGGTGCTGGTGCTGTGAGCTGGCTGTGCACGTGGGACAGGGTGCCGGTGCTGGTGCTGGGCGCTGGCTGTGCGCCTGCTGGAGACAAGGTACTCACCATCGCAACAGCGCAGGGACACCTTTCCAATGAGAGGCCCATAAGCTTCTCCTGAACTGGCAAGCTTCTTAGCTTCACTTTGGTGCTTCCTGGATGATAGCTGGGGAAAACCCTCTTTCTTGAACTCAGAAACCAGGCTGCTCGAAGCACTTTGTGTTACAAAAGGATGCTTTCTCTTCAAATCATCAAGCCTTTACAGCTTGTTGGGGCTTGGAAGGTGGGTGCTGGTGCCGGGCCGGTGCTGGGTGCTCAGTACTGGCGCTGGGCGCTGGTGCTGGGCGCCGTGAGCTGGCGTGCCGGCGCTTGGTGCTGGTGCCCGCTTCTGACAGTGAAGTGATAACAACCGCCGCTTCTGACAGTGAAGGGTGACAAACCGCCGCTTGTAGCAGTGAACGGCGACCAACCGCCGCTTCTGAGAGTGAAGCGCCGGCGGAATGAACTTATGCGCGCAACATCATACGGTGTTGTCGCTTGAGCGTTCTTTGTCTATTAGCGCTGTGGGGCATTTACACTCTTCAGGTTCTGTTTTGGCCGACAGCTGTGTCAAGGGCTGTACTGTTTGCGCAAGATCATACGGCCTTATCGTTCTACAGGTCGTTGCTTCAAGTTCAAGCGTGCTACAAAACCGTGGCCGCAGAACAGATGGAGACCTCTACTCTGATGGCCCTCCCTGTCGGACCTGAAGGCTTCAATGTCGTGTATTTGGCATCAGGGTCTCCCACTCGCATCGACCTGAACACATTGGACCCCGCTCTTTTTCCAGGCCTTCCACGAGTTGACAACCAGTACAACGTGGACTACATCGAGTACGCCAATCAAGTCCACAACCGTGATCACGGTTCTTTCCACGTGGCCTCCCCGCATGAGGAATGGTCCTGTCGGAACTACGGCGCTTCTCGCTATTGGTTTATCGAGCTTGGTTCCATCACAAGACTCTTCGTTGGGACCACGATGATGTTCCATACTTCAAATCCACCCCGGGCTATTTTCTTGACCCACACCTCTACTCCACCTGGGCCGATCAATATCTTGCGGGGTACCTGGGGCTGGCAGTTGGTCGTGGGAGCAATTCAAAGTCTCCCCATTTGGGAGGCTTGTGAGAATTATGAAAATGCCATACTTGCCGAAGAGCAACGACTTGCTGCAGAGCAACGCCTCGTTGCACAGAGCTCCACTCCCACCGCTCATCCCAGGGGACGAAAATGCCAAGCTGTCGACAACATCGAACACACTCGTGTGGAATGCTGGAAAACCTTCTTCAGGATTTCTCCCAGCTTGACGTTTCTCAATCACCTGGATTGCGGCGTCTCCCCGCTCCTCAACAACAACAACTCATTCAAGGCCTTATGTACACCTTGACCTCCTATCAGGACGAACTCAGTCCAGACCTTCCTACTGAGGCTCCATCCGCCCCCGCCGACCAAGAATTGCCGATCACTCCAGCCGCTACTGGGACAGAAGTCCCCGTTCCGGATTCGGGATCTATGTCACTGAGTTCCTCGTCTACATCACCCCAGAACACGCTTGCACCTCCATTCCCACCAACTGCTGGGACACAAGATTGATTGCCATGAGAGCGCTGCCCCTTTCCTTGGGTTGAGGCCGTACGAGCTTCCCCTGTACTATAGAGTCTACCATTCTCAGCTTGAAAATAATCCTGCTTTGTCCTTTCTCCCTTGTCCTTTTGTCACCTTTTCATTCCGTGCCCTCTTCATTACATTGCGCACACTTTTCTATCCTCATCTCTCCGCAGCCATTGGCTCCTCCCGACAGTGTTTTCATTTATGCCCCGTGTCCACGATGATCTCATCACCCGGACTTCGTGTTCCCGAACCTTGGACCAATTTGATACCACTACATGGAGAGACGTCCGTCAACCTTTCGAGTCCCTGGATCAAGTTCCCCATCTTTCCACCATCCGGTTCGAATTGGACATCAGCCTCCTCGTTTACCAACCGCTCAGTTATATCACCGTGACCCTCGACACCCTCCAACTTGAAACCAAGGAGTACACGGTCGATGATCTCAAAGATGTGATCTACCCCCGTTTGGGACAGCAGCGTACAGCATTCTGGATGGCCCTGCCTTCTACCGGCGACTCTCGTGTATGGGAAGTCCCGCACACCTGCGCACTTAAGGACCTCGTTCTTTACTATGTCAACTCCCGAAGGATTCGTCGCCAATGAGTATCCACGAGCCTTTCCCCTACCGACCTCTACATACTGTTGCCTCTCGCCTACACGATGATGCTATTTGTCAACTTCGACTACCTCTGACGGCTTATCAGACTTATCGTGAACTTCGCCAATTTAGCCAGTCTCACCCAACCTTCCGGCTTGGCGCTTAAAATTTGCCTCCCTTTGGGGAGGCGTGTGTGTGTGCCCCTTGTAGTCACAGCGATTCTTTCGAATTGTTTTCGTTTTGTTTCAAGCAGGGGGCCCATGGACACTTGGATGGCATGGGCCAACGAAGACCCATCCAAGCTGTCGTGAAAAGGTACCTGCTTGGTGCACCTGGGCGCATTGTAAGCCGCAGCAGGTGGCCATTCTTCTTTCTTTTGTAAAGGGCTACTGCATTGGCAGTCACGCATGGAACGACGTCACCCTGTCGGATCGGACCCGTCTTGAGCTTTTGGCCTCGCTTCCTTTTGAAGACCCCCAGGCTCTTTAGGACTTTCCTGGACCTTTCAGGATTTGGGTTTCTTAGGCTGGCGTGTGGCACCGCTGTCAAGTCAGTACGCATATCCATAAGTGTGTGTGTGTGATGCAGAAGCAAATGTTTGAGCGCGGCAATGCACAGGGTGACGGGACAGACCTGGTGCTGCAAGAGCAGCTCATGAGTTGTCAACCTTTCCGAGACACACTGCATCGGCGCGCGACGCGTGTGAAGAGGCATTGAGTGGGCAGCGCGCTTTTCATGCCCGTGTGGCGAGCGTCCAGGGTCGCTTTCGAAGTGTGGCCTTCGCGGAGCTGTCAGCCGAAGTGGAGACCAGGGTGGCGACTCCCTTTCGAGCCGTGGCCTGTACCGAAGCAGCAAGCCATTGTAGAGATGGCCGCAGGCTAGGACATGCATCGGCAACGTGGTGGAGTCCCGTGCTAGCCATGGAGAGCGTCGTCTGGATGCGAATGCGGTGAATTTTTTTTTTACCAGCATAGACCCCAAACAGCTTCAAAACGATTCGTTTAGAACAATATTAGTCAAAAAACGATTTCTTGCCTACCTTCACCCTAAGAGCAAACTGCTTCATCAATGAATTCTTGTCGGCATTGACATCGCTGTTTGTTCGGCCACACTCCTCTCCAGTAAACCGGGCCACAGAGACCAGCCACAGAGCTGAGGGGCGCGGGCAAGACAACGACAAGACCCGGACACAGAGCCGGGCCACAGAGTTCAGGGGCGCGGCCAAGACAAGGACAAGAGGAGGACAAGGCCTGGACACAGAGCCCAGCCACAGAATTCAGGGGCCCGGGCACGGCCAGTGAGTGTGGCCAGCTCGTTTTTTTCTAAGATAGAACCCCAACAGTAAACTGTTTGGGGAAATAGACCAGTCAGAATTCGAGAGGTTATTTGTAAGAGTACGTTCAATATGGGTCATGAAGTTGGCCATGTTGGGAAGTTTGTTTTTATGAGGCGTAGTAGACATGGTTTTTCGTGATGAAGCTTCAACATCCGGAATGTGTGAAATGGGAGAAGCAAGTGAAGCAGCAGAGTGGGTGTGTAGCAAGCCAGGAAATGACATTTGCGACAGGCACGATGGTTCTTGAGACTGTAGCTGCTACGCATTGTTATAATGCTTTCATTTTAGCGCATGTCTTATGTATAGTAGAAACCGTTTTCGTTTAGATAGGTAACAGAAAGATATTTGTATATACACATGTTTTTTGTTGAATGATTGTGCATAGTATGTCTGATATTTATGGACCGTTCTCGTTTTTCTCGATTCTGTATTTCGACAGTTGCATGGAGACCCTCGAGCCATCCTTGTCAGGATTCGATGTCGAGCTGCGCCCTCGAAAGAGGAGCTTGTGACAGGACTGGTTTGCTTCTCAGGTGGTTGAGCGAGTCTGGTGCTTCGTGTTTTGATTTGGTGTGATGACAGTTTGGAAATGGCAATATGATAGAACATGCCCTCCTCGTTTCCGGAAGGTAACGAAGAACAATCCCAATGTTGTACGTTGCCTGAGGAGTATGCATTGTGGGAGTGATGCACGTCAGCACAAAACCACTCCTGCGGCCCCGAAGGGCGAGAGTGAATGTTGGGTGTAAATGGATGTAGTTTAAAGGGTTTGACAGTATCTCGCGATGGAGTCCCGATACAGCTTTGTGTGTATAGTACTGAGCTTGCAGGGTAGCCAGGAAGCTGTAGCAGTGATAGTGCAAGATAGCAGGGTGTGTGAAAATGTTGTTTCATTGGAGTGGGGCGTCTTCGTGCAGCGTAGAGGGCTGTTTTGAGATTGGTTGATATGTATACATTTATATATTGCAAAAGTATATACATGCATTTTTTATCTTTATATCTATACAATGTCTATCTATTCATATATACGCAGGCATTGAAAACAAGATGGAGGCCACGAGCTTTCGAGATTTTGGGACGGATCTGCCGCAACCTTTACGCCATTGCCTGATTTGAATGCAAAGCGTGCTACGGAGCTTGGGAGCTTGGTGGTGGAGCCCCCAGCGCATGATGCCTTGGTGGTGGAGTCCCCAGCGCATGATGCACCTTGTTCGCCTGCTCATGTGACTGACAGGCAGTCTATTGGAATATACCTATGAAGATCTGTCAGCATATGTATATAACTATATATTCGAACGTGTTTGCATTTGGGTTCGTGGGCTCCATCTTGTTTCCTTTAAATGCAAGTGGACACAGCCGTGTTCTTGTCTATAGCCCATGGTTGATCGTGGCTGTATTTAGATTTAGTATCCAGGTGTGGTGAGAACCATTTTAAGCATGATTCTTCACAAAGAAGTTCTTTTGCGGAGTAGACTTCTCAGTTGATGATGAGAGCTTACAATAAGCAAAATTTGGTCAGAGGATGAGGAACTTCACATGGAGGAGACTTTGGCAGTGTATTGCAAAACGCGTCTTTGAATGATGATGGATGCATGAAAAGTGACAAGGGGGGGGCTTGTCTAAAGAAGGGTTCTGAAGTTGGTAAGAAACTTACACAAGCTTTTATCAATGATAGATAGCGCATGTCCGTGGACACGAAGACTCTTCAAAGGATGAGGAGGGGAACTTTTGCCCCAAAAACACCAAAGCAAACAAACGAAACAATGTTTCTACACATGCTCTGGACTCTGGACTGGGTCTCAAATCTTTGTTTTTGTATTTTTTAAATCCTGTTTTGGCTCATTGTTCGTTTTGTGGCAAATGGCAGCACAATATGATTGGAAGGCCTGTTGTAGAGTGAATTTCACAGCATCACACAAATAAATTTTGACACTGCTCACACTCCGGGTCCCGCACTCACTTCTGGCACCACTGGGGGTAAAGAAGCTGGCCTGGGAGAATCGGACAACAAAAGGTCAGCAAGACGCAATAAATTGCTATGGGATGCTATGGGTCAAAACCCTGGTGCACTGTTAGTGGACGTTCTATCCAACATATATGATTAAGTATATACATATACAATCATATAGATTATATATCTATATGATCACAACACATCGATGTCGGTGTTGACCCATCCCCTTGATGATCGCCATGATCAGCAAGCATCCTGTCTTGCTGAAACACTTGTCTCCGTTGCATCATGCCCCGATTGTTGCCTGGGCTTTGGTTTTCGAGGAGAAGGCTTGGGGCCGTCATAGCCGCGCATCATGGCCTAGTCCGGCAGGGAACTTGGAGTCCAACTTTGATGACTGACTGACTGGCTGACTGACCGACTGAGTGGCTGTGAAGTCTTCGGGTGGCACTATCACTACTGCACTCAGCTCTCAAACACCATCTTGAGGACCCAAGGAGCATCGACAGCGGCGAACAGTTCTTGGCCCTTCGTTTCGGATTTCTTGGACCGCACGGCAAAAGGCCAATCATCGCAGCTGGGCGATTTTTGCGCGGCACCTCCGCTAAGTTGATTATGATGAATCACCATGCTGCTGAGGAACACGGCGTTTGAAAAACACTGAAGAATGGAAACAACATCTAAGCAAACACTCGAATGATTGCACGTTAGCTTCGAAAAGTCCACGTCTTCCGTCATCTTCCTGCCTTGAACAACCCTGGAAAGAGTAGAGGTCGCAGAGCTTGCTTCGCGACCACTCATCCTTTTGACAGGCTTTGTTGTTGACTTGGAACTCTCGCGTGAGCTTTCTGATGCCGTCTCTTGATTTTTCTGTTTTCGTTCACCAACTGGATCTCTTGGTTCATCTTGGAAGCCCCATCGTTGCTCTAAACCTGTCCATGTCTTGGCTCGCGCAGACCGACTTTGCCCAGTTCCGGTGGCTGGCGCAGCTTGAGCAGCTTGCGCATGTGCCCCGTCATGTTCTTGAGCCGCTTGCCCATGTGCGGTTCGTTTTTTTGGAGCAGCTTTCGCCTTCAAACGCGGCCTGGGCCGGCGCGGCGCTCCGGCGGCGCGGCGCTCTTCTTCCAAGAGGTCTTCCGGGAGCTCAGCCACCTGCAAAGTTCGGCGCAGGTATTCATGCGCCACGGCCAGACGGGCCTCAAGTTGCTGAATCAGCTGATCCTTGGGATCCAAATTCACCACCGGTTGATTCCGAATGCATGCAGCCTGTGAAGCATATTGTAAAGTGCTCAGGTTCTCGTCATCTTGCCTTTCAGATGGCGCCACGCAAGCAAACATCACTAAATAGCTGTTGCCCCCAAGACTGTTTTGCAACAAGGAAGTCAGCTTTGATTCTCGGTATGGTACATGCACAATCTCATTCCTTCCGGTGGCCTCACGCTTGCTGAGAGCAGTGATGACTCTGCGCAAAACGAACAAGGACTGGTTCACGTTCACAGCCTCCTGGAACCGCGTGGTGCTCTTCCCAGCGTCCCGCCCTGAAACACCAGCAATGCTCCGTTCAGACCCTGCCAAGTCCACAAGGGACAACTGCGAGATCACTTCCTGACATGGCCTGCCCTGTCCCTGCCTGCCCTGCCGCCCAGGGGTACGGTTGCCCTCCTCATCACCCTCCCGTCGCAAGAGGGTCAAGACCAACAAGGTGTGCGACCTGGAGGATGCGACGTTCATTGTGGTGGATGCCACCTGGCAGATTGGCAAAGAAATCGAAGGGAAACAGAACATCGGAACATTCTGAAACTAAGTTGACGTCTCTTGATTCTCCCAGATCGTCCACACCAAGGCTTTGTTCCACAGATATTTGACACTCAGCTTGGAATTCGCCCTGTGTGCCTGCTTGTTCTGAATGCCCTGCTGATAGTGTTGCAGGGCCTCTTCGGCAGAGGAGCACTCGTATTGGAAGAGATTCTCAACAAAGAAGTGCCTTCTGGCAGCATCCCAGCGCAAACGAAGGCCAGAAAACTCCTCTCCACGGCCTCCAGCCTCTCGCTGTGACACCGTGCTGGACGGGTTCAGCAGATCAAAAATCTTCTCGTTGTAAATCTGCAGAAAGGAAAGGCGCACAACGCATGAAGATGTAGAGGAAAATGAAGAAGCCGATGTAGCGGGCGCAAAGGATTCAGGCGCACTTGTCGCTGGGGCGGCTACGTCTTTTTCCGCCTTTATGGCTTCGACGCGGTCAAACAAGGCCACCACTGCCCTGGGGACAATGCC
This sequence comes from Durusdinium trenchii, assembly GCA_963970005.1. Lineage (NCBI taxonomy): Eukaryota > Dinophyceae > Suessiales > Symbiodiniaceae > Durusdinium > Durusdinium trenchii. The sequence goes on from CAXAMN010017557.1 coordinate 58,485, forward strand.
CAACTGCTCCGCAGGAGTGGCCTTCGCCTGAGGCAGCTCGCTAGGTCTGAAAGAAAACATTTTGGAAGCAAGCTCTTGAGGCCTGATGAAGCGCATCCAGAAAGAATCTTTTGAAGGTCTAGGTCTATGGATGTCACCCAAATCGATGCAAGGGAGATCAAAGGAGCAACACCAGCTTTTGTAACCCTCTCCAACCCACAAATAACATCTAAAACATTCTATAACTACCTCCTACATCCTGCTTTCTCCCTATTTACCTCGCCTTCACACGTGGGCGCGCTGCTGCCATTGTGGGAGCAATGCCGCAGTGATGCTCATAGGTAAACCCTTCCATTGTATGGGTCTTTCCCGTTCCAGTCTGGCCATACGCAAAAACTGTCGCATGAAAACCCAACGCAACTTTCCTGACCACAGCATCAAGCCGAGACATTTCCCAAACTTCCTGCTGCGTGCGGTCGCCACCAATGACGGCATTGAAGCCAAAGTGCCGGTGGCGGCCGTCCTCCTTCAAAGCGACGGTGCCATTGATGCCTTCTTTCAACTCCATGGCACTGGCTTCGTACCCCTCAGCCTTCTCCCACTGAAGCATTGGCCTCACTCTCACACAGATCTGCACCGCTGGGATGGAATCAGAAACCGCACCAACTGCACTGGCAACTGCATCTACCATCTCCTTTTCTTCAGGCCTTTCCTGGCCCGGCTTGTGGTGGACGAGGTCATTGCATCCACCGTTCTCAACGGTGACCGCGTCCGGATCAGGCCCCAAATCTGGACCATCCAACCTTGCATCGAAGGTCATTTACAATCACATACCTTGAAACCATTTACTTGTTGTACATTGTAGATCTGCTACAATTTGCTTGGGTATCTTGATATGGCACCCATGCCGTCTTCTGCACACACACACACACATATATATATATATTTAATAGATAGATATATAGACTATAGACTTGTTTATTAACAAAAAGAGCCTACCCCTTAGTGGAAACATCTGGAAACGGACATGTTTGTCATTTGTCCATGGGATTACTTTACATGAACATTCCTTCCGCGCTGAGGTTCCAAAAGGATGGAAGGCCTTAGACTTATTGAAAATTGATGCTGATGCCATTCAATGCTGATAGTATATCAGTATATCCATTGCCGAGACTCGTCTCGGGTGCCGGTTGCGGCGAGTCGGTTCTGCCGTCGCAAGCCGCGGTATTCGCAGCCTTGGGTGAGATACAAACAGTCTCATGAATCTCATGCACGGCAATTTGTCCTTCAATTGAAGGGACAGTATCAGTATTGTTACCCTCAATTTGTTGCACAACGTTTCATGTGTTTCATGTCCCATGTTATCCTAGCACGATGTAACACGTCTCCGTGCGGCACCTCCGGCATGTCGTGGCAAACTCGGCTCGGGCACGAGCCAAAAAGGCAAAATGGGACCACAGATCGCGTGCCGCGTGTTGCGCCGTGGTGGTCTCTTGGTGCGGATCTGCTGAGAGCGATCTTTTCGGGATTTTTGTCGAAGCTTCGCATTGGCTCACTAGGGAGCAATAATGCTCAGTGAATATGAAACTATATGAAATGATTTGACCTGACCTCGCTACAAGCATGTGATGAAAAGAAACATGGATCCAGTATCAACATTTTGATTCATGTGGTGGATTCCTCCCATTGGCGCAAGCCTCCTTCGCCCTGAATCACCAAAACTGTCGTATCTTGGAACGTGTGTAGCTGAGGCAGAAGTGTAAGACGTCGGTGCCCTCACTCAACCTGTGCAGGCTTTGGGTGGCCACAACCACTACCCCTGCGAGTCACTCATTCATTGGTGTTCCCGCGCTTCCTATGGCGATCTCCTTTGGCAAGAATGGTCGAAACAAAATGAAGAAATAGGTGTTCAACATTGTTCAACCCAGCAATACTCAACATATTGTTCCCTGTCTACATGTACACGATTCTGGGGTCTTAAGAACCTCTGGCTTGCCATGTCCAACGAGTGCCCGTGGAACTGTTTGGAGTCTGGCAGGCCAGCAGTTGGAAACGTCGAGTGCCCTGCAAGGAATGCCTTGCACAAACCTGCCCTCTCACATCCTTTTACTCATCATCATCATCATCGTCGTCGTCATCGAAGGTCTGCAAGGCGAGAGGGCATGCGGGATACTCGTATGACAAATGGAAACAACAACGAACGTATGCATCAATCCAAGAGCGGAGAAATGTCAACATTGCCTCCCAACAACGTTGCATGTCAACAGAATGGGCCTTACTTTTGCCTTTGAATTCGTTCTTCGACTTGCCTTTGCCTTAACCAGTGCTTGTCAGGTGATGCCCCCTTACCCCGCCAATGCCCAAAGAAAACAGCATCAGCCTAAGTTTTGATTCATCCATTGTACACTGCCACTGGAGGGCCTTTGCCATCCTTTCCCTTTCCTTTTTTACCTTTACCATCTTTTCCTTTTCCATCTTTTCCTGTGATGGGAAGATGACCGTTTTCAGACCGCGTCCAACCCAAACACATCCACAACAGCTGCTGGCATCATGCTGTTCCAAACGCATGAACACGAGAAGAGGGCAAACAAAAATAATCGACGTAAACACAGCAACACCAAATATCAAACAACATAAAACACCTGCAAATCGCCCGCCTTTTTTGCCTTTTCCCTTTCCTTTGTCATCTTTGCCCTTTCCTTTCTTGCCTCCCGACTTCGCCCCTTTCTACCCAGGGGTGTGCAAGGCCTTTTCCAAAACATGAGATTGGGTCGCCCATTGTCCACCCAATCCAGCCAGTGCAAAGTTCAAAACAGTGGACCCGAAGCGGGAGCAGCCTCCATCTTTTCCTTTGCCTTTGCCCTTGTCGTCACCTTTCGAGTCAAGCTTTACCTGCAAAGCACGAGACATGTGAGTGTTGAGCAAACTGCCAAATTATGCCCCAAAACCCACCACGTCTGACAAACATTCTGGCTGTGTGCATGCTAGGAAAAGGTTTTGCTACAAAGGTTCCCCGCAGGGATGCACAAAGCAACCCATCTCAAGCACATGCAAAGTCAACAAGGCTTCTTCACATACACAGGTGGCGACAAACAACTCAAATTCAAAAAATTGACCATTTGACACAAAACGGACAGTAGATCGGGGCCTCAAAACGGACAGTCAGCTTTCAGCTTGCAACCAAACTGGAACTTACAACATCACACAAGGCCATCCAACCTGATGATGAATTATGATGAATTGAAGTGCCGCGCCACAAAGCACACCCCTTGCTCGCCTGCAGGGTGCCCTTGCCGTACTGATCTCCATCGTACTCCAGAGCCTTGTCGGCGCCGGCCTTCGTTTTGTAGGTGATGAAAACGGTTTTGTTCGGCATTGCCAAGTCTTCGATCTCACCGCATTCGCCGAAGTCGCCGCGGATCTGCTTCTCTGTGGCGTCCCACGGAATGCCTTCCGAAATGAAACAAATCAACCCGAAACTTGAACGTTACCCAAAAAGACGCTTGGCAAAACAGTGAGCAAGTGCAAAAAAACAGATTGCCAAACAATGACCGGATGTGGCACGCAGCGCCAAGTGAAAAATCTTCTATTAATCGTTATAATCAGTTGTAGCTTGTTGATGGTATTGATGTTCATGGTGATGAGCACTTGTGCGCTGTGGAACGTTTTTTTTCCAGAACCAGCTCTTCCCCCGGTCTTGCCAAAATACACCCATTTTATTTGGCGCAGTGGCTCCACCGAAAATCGAACCTTTGCAAGATATATATCAACAAATTGCGGACGAATCGAAACATTTTTCTTGCATTGGTTTGGTGTTGTATTTGTTTGCTGTTGTTGGGTCAGTGTTTAGGGGTGGACTGGCAAGTTGATGGTCTCACACAATTTTGCTGTCAGTCATGTGACGTCGTGACAAGACATCACAACTCAAAAATATGAATCTTCAAGAATAGGCTGTCCAAAATATGGTTAAACCTCTGGTTTGCAGACTTTCGGAGGTTGCTCGAGAATCCTGAAAATGCAGGGATATGCAGGGGATGTGTTCAGAAGGCCTTTCGGTCGAGATTCTTAGTTACTTAGTTGACCTCGGTTTCAAATCGCCAGGCGCAACTTGGGAAAAACATGTCTATAGTTCCCCAAACAGTGCATAGGGGTTTTGACGGTAAGTGTTAAACAGCTGATGCTTAGTTCTCTGAAGTGCGCGGGCGTGTGCGGCTAATTCACTGCTATTTGCAGTGCATTCATGCCTCTCGACATCGTCAATGTGCATTTCAACGCGCAGGCTCGCAAAATCTGCCTGCCGGCGGCGGGTGCTTCTAGCGACTGCACTCTCGTTGTGGTGCCGTGCGCATTTTCGCACATGGTGGTCACTTTTCGTGGCAGGTGCAAGGGAAACCTCGTGTTTTCGTGGCCCAAAGTCGACTTTTCGTGACAGGTGCAAGGGATCGGAGCTGTTAATGCAGTTTTCGTGGCTTTGGACATGGTGGTGATCTTCGACAAGCTCTGAACTCGTGACAGGTGCAGTGAATTGTGATTTTTGGAGATGTGGCTCATTCGCAGATTTCGTGGCAGGTATGGCACTTTGTGAACCTCGACGTGCAGATTTCGTGGCAGGTACAGCACTTTGTGAGCCTCGACGTGTAGATTTCGAGGCAGGTACAGCACAAATTTCGAGGCAGGTACAGCACTTTGTGAACCTCGACGTGCAGATTTCGTGGCAGGCACAGCACTTTGTGAACCTTGACGTGCAGATTTGCTGGCAGGCACAGTGCTTTGTGAACCTCGAAGTGCAGATTTCGTGGCAGGCACAGCACTTTGTGAACCTCGAAGTGCAGATTTCGTGGCAGGCGCAGCACTTTGGGAACCTCGAAGTCGAAGTGCAGACTCCGTGGCAGGCACAGCACTTGGTGATGCAGATTTCGTGGCAAGCGCCGGCGCAGCACTTTGTGCTCTCAGATGCTACACACTCTCATGCTCACTCTCACGCTCACGCTCTCACTCACTCTCACTCTCACTCTCACTCTCACACTGACACTCACACTCACACTCACTCTCACTCTCACTCACACTCACACTCGCGCTCGCACTCGCACACACACTCACACACTCACCCACTCTCACCCACACTCACTCCGCACACTCACTCTCACTCACACTCGCACTCACTCACTCTCCCACTCTCACTCACACTCCCTCATGCTCTCACTCTCACCCACATTCACTCTCACCCACACTCACTCTCACTCCCACTCACACTCCTACTCACACCCGCACTCATCACCACCATCACCTCTCTGGACCCCAATGCGTCTAGATCTCTAGACTTTCTGCTTATCGACCTCACACACACACACTGATTGGGGTCTCTTGCCGGGATAATTTTTTGAGCATTGAGTCACTGAGGGCCTTGATTGACTTTTTCGCCTGAAGATTTAGGTAGGGACTCCTGATTCAACACGAATCAAATGAAACAAGATGCCCACGAACCCGAATGCAAACGCGTTCGAAAAGCTACATATGTCCAAATGACACTCTTGTAGGAAACTCTTGTGGGACACGCATATAGGACACTCTTGTGGGACACTCTTGTGGGTCACTCTTGTAGGAAGCTCTTGTGGGGCACTCTTTTGGAAAACTCTTGTGGGTCACTCGTGTAGGAAACTCTGACTCTTGTGGGACACTCTTACGGGACACTCTTGTGTGCATGCAGTAACTAGTCCATTCCGTGCTGTATAAAAAAGTGGTTTTTGAAGTCCGCCGTCGCGACCCATCACAAACCCATTGTTTTCACCAAAAAATGACCCCCCCCCCGGGTAAACCTGTACTGCACCTTACAATTGTTTATGCCATCCGGATGATCACGCCCCGAGCACCTTCGGTGTGGGCAGATTTTAATGCTCAGCTGTTTCATCATCATATTATAGCTCAAACTGACGTTACTGTAAATAAACTGGATTCCCGTCTCAAACGCTTGTACCGCAAGTGTCTTTCCAAACCGGCTATATATGTTTACAAGTTTGCAAATCCATCCGCGCCAAAGCCATTTTACTTGAAGACCCATTTTAGATACTCCTTAAACTAAATGAGTCAAACAAAAGCTAGTTTTCCGTGGTCGACCACAAGCCGCTAGCCGGTAGCAACTGGGATCATAACTATCTACTGTATCTATCTATCTATCTATCTCTATCAATCTATTTAGTTTCATCTGCTTCTCTTGGGCACATTGCGATGGGTCACACACTTCAGCGAGGCCTGGGGCCCTACCTTTACCTCCATCGTCCATGAACCTGCTAAGTTTAAGGTTTCAACTGTTGCGGATGGTCGTGGGCATGTGGGTTTCGGTTGGGTCAAGCTATGTCGAGAGTCGAGCCGGTGAGCCGCTGTCCTCGAACCATCACTTTGGTGGCTTGACCTGTCACAACAAGTCTGATGCTGGCCATTCAGCACACAAAAAAAGGCTGGACAAGCTTCAGCAACTTTTGGCGACTGAGTGCCTCCACCCTCTAGATCCAGCCGCTTCTTTTTGAGCGGAACAACTTCTTCCTCTTCTTCTTCCTCTTCCTCCTCCTCTTCACCGTCATCTTCTGGGGCTGCCTTGGCTTTTGCTTTGCCCTGGACTTTGGCCTTCGCTTTGGGCAAAGGCTCCTCTTCTTCCTCTTCCTCCTCGTCATCATCATCGTCATCAGCCATCATCTTCGGCTTGGCAACGGCCTTCGCCTTTGCCTTTGGAATGGGCTCCTCCTCATCATCGTCATCGTCATCGTCATCATCATCTGGAGGCTTCTTTTTGGCTGGCATCTTGGCTTTGGCCTTTGCTTTGACTTTTGGAGCCGGCTCGTCATCGTCGTCATCCTCATCATTATCATCATCATCATCATCCATTGGAGCCGCTTTGGGTGGCTTCGCTTTTGCCTTTGGAACAGGCTCCTCTTCCTCCTCCTCTTCGTCGTCATCATCGTCCGCCGGCAAACGCTTCTTCCCAACTGTCTTGGGTTGCGCCTTGCCCTTCTTGCCTTTGATTTTCTTCTTCAATACCATGACTCTTGCTGTCAACCATGCCCTGAGGACAAGGCTCTTCTCTGACAATTCTGTGAGCCACGAAATCAAATCCACACTTGCGGTGATATCGAATTCCTTCTGTATGCACCAGCTAGAGATTCATATGGAGAATCAAAGTGATATCACGACCTGAAACCGCCTAGGTGCCATGTGACCTCACCTGAATTTGACCCAAATGATCCCAACTGTCAGTTACGGTGTTTCAGCGTTGCTTGACATCTGCCATGGTACAAAAAGCCCATCTTTCTTGATTCAACTTGCTTGAGTCGCTCTATCTATCTCGCTCGGCGAGTGCGAGCCAGAACCCTTCCGCAAGACCCGGGAATGCTACGAAAACTGACGCTAAGTGGCACACAGTGGCACCATGCGGCGAGAAAAAGAATCTCACCTGAGTCCAGATGAGGGTGCGCGAGCCACCTACGACCAAGGCCATGATAGTGAGAAACATTTCAATTCTGCCAGGATGTTATCGACCCGGCTGGAACATACCCCGTGACCCCTAAGGTCCAAAAAAGAAGGACACATGATCTTTGATGATCTTTGAGTGTCTTTGTGATCACTGCTTCCCAGTGGCTTTTGCGAGAACCTCCAGCCTTGGCTATGCCAGATCTTAACAGCAAAACTTCGGTGGGTCACCGAGACTGCGGCTGCAAGCCAGCTGGACTGACCTACATTGGTGCATCTGATCCTCGGTTGGAGGTGGCCAGGCGACACATAGTGGGTGAGATCCTGAAGATGCGGCCGTGTGGTCCTCTCTGACAGTTTTTCAAGTCTGAGCTGACGGGCTCCTTGCCAGTAGTAGCTGCACAAGGTGAGAAAAAGCCTTGTTTTTGGCCCAGGAATCAGACCAGGAAGTCACTAACTACAGTACTGTAATGGTCAACAAGGTCAACAATTTATCTTTTACAGGCGTTCAGGTTGACTTTGGCCATCAATCTAATGTTTTTTTTCTCCCAGTTGATGAGATTGATGAGCCAACAACAAAAAACACCAACGGACACCCTGCGGCAATACTCAGTCCAGGACCGTGCTTCCAACTTCGCACTGTTTCATTGTCTCCAAGACCTCTTTGAGGAAATAGGCTGGAGCATCCTTGTGAAGCGCAGCAAAAAGGCAGAAATGAGACTACCAAATCCAAATGATTTCTTCCATCAGGTTCCCATTGGGTTTCCATCTCAGTTTCCTCAAGTCTTGTTGCCAAGGAGTGCAGGATCTCATCAGCAATCTGCTCCAACTCCTGCCGCTGGAAAGGGGATTCGAGAGGCGCATGGTGGTCAGGGTTGGCCATGGGCCATGGTGAAGGCATCAGGCCTTGCGTGAAGCGGTCGTGAAGCCATGATTCTTTGTTGTGAAGCTCTTCACCTGACCTCAGTGCGAACCAACCCTATCTCTTTCTTTCTTTCTTTTCTCCCTCTCTCTCTCTCTATCCAGGCTTTTGCCTTGGTTTTCTGAGTTGTCTTCAACCACAGGACTAGGACAAGCACACCCGTGAATAAGACCTTTTGGACAAGGAGCGCAGCATCATCAAAACTTCTTGAGGCGTTGCATCGTAGGTTGCAGCAAGAAACCGCCAAGCAATTGGCATGCATTGGTCCTCACAGGCTCCGCATTTTTTTGGACAAGGTGCCCACTCGCTTGGCATTTTTCCAATCGGCACAACAATTTGTCGCATAAGCATCATGCTTGATTAAGTATCATTACATAGATTCCTTGCTTTCAGTTGTGAGCATTTTTCTGCCTCCAGAAGTGTACTGAACCCATGTGTAAAGGTGGATGAAGACAAACTTTTTGCTCTGCATGGCTCTCAGTAGCTTCTTGTCACGAGCTAAGAGCACAAAGGCAAACAAAGGCAAAGGATGACATGTTACAGTACCATTGCATTACCACGATTCGTTTCAGTTCTTGATCTTTCATGCAAGATCCACCTTAAAGACTTTGCATCACACCTTTGTTTAAGATTCTAAGATGTTCTGCTCCTGTTTTGCCGTGGTTTATCATTTCATGAGGAGTCTTGCAGCACACAGGTTGGTCTGACAGTGGCCATTTGTGATGCTGCCTTCACTATGACGTCCGCAACATTGCCCACATGCTATTTACATCATCGACATGCCTGTGCAAATAGGAGTGTGACATGTATTGAAATGTGTATATAAACAATTGTAAATACACATGTGCAAATGACACAAAATGTGCAACTGTTGCAGCTTGTCAACTCGTCTTGAAGGCGTCAAGGCTTCACCATCCTCCAGGGCCTCCGCCTCAATTAACTCCTCACCTCTGAGCAGCAAGTCCTGCGAGTGCTGAGTCTCTCAGTTGCTAAAATCTGCTGTCGTGAGGTTATTTTTTCTTCCCATGTGCAGATTCTTGTTTTTCTCGATTTGAACTAAACACGCGTGCACACAAATGATCACACTGGATGCCATGGACGTTTCCTTGGGACTTTGGAAGCGTCGCGGAATCTCGTACTCTTGACGGGGTATTGGGCCTGCAGCAATGCGTGAGCGCCGTTACCGCTAGTTGTACCATGTAGTCACTGCACAGTTCATGGCATCCGTTCTGAAGCAAAACTCAGAACTCGCCACATTTTCCCATCTACTAGACGACTTAGAGCAGTTTTGGAAGCAGTCTTGTTGAGTTTGTGCCTTCTGCACTTGGATGGGCAACCTTTGAGCAAGTACGCCAGCAACATTCGTGCTCGAGAGCGGGATTCATCAATGTCTTGCCCTTGACTATTCACCATCCCAAATGCCAAGAAACGTCGAAATACATTGTATCCTCGAAAGCCTCGACAACCGCATATTGAAGAGGCAGGTCTTTTGCCTCACAGTAGGCAAATCGCGGTGCCCAAATGGTACATTATATTATACACATGCTGCGTCGCAGTGGTTCCGTCTGGCCAGTTGCTCCGACTGTCGTGGAAAGTTTTTTCTATCTGCCTCTTCGTTGGCTGCATGAGCGGCCATCAGCCAGGGCCTCTTGACCACCCATCAAACTGATACTGATCACACTTGAGTCAGACTTCAGTTCCCACACTGTGTCACAGCTACCGCACTCCAAAAAAATCATCTAAGCCTCCTGAAGCTCTTTGAGATTTTGTTGCCGGCAGCAAGTCGTAATCGAAGCTCCAGTGGCACCCTGTGTCAATTCTGCTGTTCAATGATCATTATGATTCATACAACATAGATACTTTTATCATGCATTGACCATCAAATATCCACAGGTTCCTGGAGACACGATGATGGCTGCAGCTGGCCTCAGCGGGTCCACTTCGACAGGCGGAACTGGAAGCATTGCTTGACCTGGTGCAATCTGAGTTGATGTGGCAAAGTGAAAATTGGGCTACACTGGGCAGAGAAAAAAATTCCAACAGAAGCAGGCATGACATGACAGGACATGTAAAACACAGTCATGAGTCATGACACATGGACATGACTGGGTGAGAGATCAACGAAAATTACGCTCTGGTGGTAGTGGTGGTAGTAGTAGCAGTGGTAGTAGTAGTAGTAGTAGTGGTAGTAGTAGTCGTCGTCGTCGTGGTGGTGGTGGTAGTGGTAGTGGTAGTGGTAGTGGTAGTGGTAGTAGTAGTAGTAGTAGTAGTAGTAGTAGTAGTAATGGTAGTAGTAATGGTAGTAGTAATGGTAGTAGTGGTGGTAGTAGTATGCCATCTACCTTGGACCACCTGACCGTACCACCCACCCTCAATTAATTAAAAAAGTAATCCAGGTGGTCACACCCTCTGTGCAGAAATTAATTGGCAAGGTGTCACACGGGTTCAATTATTTTTGTCGTTTCTGTGTGTTTTTCATTCAGGAATTGTGACGACATCTGGCTGTAGAATTCCGCGCAAAATCACAGCTTATTTATCCTCATGGCGACTCAGGTCTTGCTCGCATTTTCTTTGGAGGAAAAAATGGAGGAAAATATAGGAAAATGGGTTAGCATTTTTCTTTGCAAATCTGGGAACCCCAAAAACAACACCCTCGCAAAAGGTCTGAAGGGCATGAGTAAATCTTACAAAAACCTTTGAAAATCCTAGAAATCCAGCGGAAAACGTTACAAAATCTAAGAAAAACCAAGGGCACTGGCAGGGACCAGGCCGCGACCAGCCCGGGATTCGAGCCCGGGACCATTTAGGGACCGTGCTTATTTTCCCGCGCGGGTGGAGAGTGTTCCCCAATCCCCAGTAAGAAGCAAACCAATACAAATCTTGGCTACTTTTCGTCACTGCTACAAGGCTCCGGAGGGGTAGGGGAGGTATAGCCTTAGCTTTAGCCTTAATCATAGCCTTAGCCTTAGCCTTAATCATAGCCTTAGCCTTCATCAACAGTCACGCCTGACCCCACGAGTGGGGTCTGCGTATATAAGATGTCCTATAATACACTTAGATAAAAAGAATGCAGAATCATTCCAGATCATTCGTTGTTTGGCTGGGGATCGCTGGATATCGCTGGGGTGGGTGAGGTCGACCTTACTGGGGGGGAGTTTTTGTGTGGGTTCATTTTGTGGTGGAAGAGGGGTCGGCCCACCCCAAGGGGTGGTACAGTGGTCAACCCACCACAAATTAATGTTTTTCAGGCGCCATTCTGTGGATTTGTTTTGTGGTGGAAGAGGAGTCGACTCACCACAAGTGGTGGTATAGCACCCCAAATTAATTTCTTTCAGGTGTCATTCTGTGGATTTGTTTTGTGGTGCCTCACTAGTCAACCACAAAAGATTAATTTTGAATGGACAAACAACTCTAGCATAGCGTTCTCTAATGTTCTCTACACCAACCAGAAACTGACCTTCTGCTTGGGAGGCTGCACCCACGAGAATGTTTGAGCGATCCTTTGATATGAAGCAGATCGCCAGCAAGGCCTTAGATACAGTATGCCTTCTTGGAAGCTGCTGCAGCATTGGCCAGAATGCCGGAACCATCAGGACACAGCTTGAGGAGTGGTGGTGTGATGTCGGCAAGGAGGCACTATGGGGAACAGATCCATGGTTGGATTGCGACCCAGAGGATCGGACGCCATAGATGGAACTTCCAATGGCGTTGATGAAGAGATTCCACCCGAGAAAGTTGAAGAGGCGGAATTGCTTCAAAGCTTGGAGTCAACTGCTCAGATGGTTGCCGCGAAAACAGAAATGGATGATATCAAAATTGGTCCACCCACTGGCTGCAGATTCATTCAACTTACATGCACAGACTCTGGAAATACGGCCAGGAGCCCCTAGTAGCGATGCCAGGAGCCCCTAGTAGCGTCCTTGCTCCTGGTAGCGACGCCAAGAGCCCCTAGTAGCGTCCTTGCTCCTAGTAGCGATGCCAGGAGCCGCTAGTAGCGTCCTTAACTTAATTTTGCGTGGGCTGTAGCAGTGTTGCCACCCCCATGTCACAAATTAATTTGGGTGGGTCACACATCCAGCTTGAAAAATAATTGGTCAATGTTGATACCCACCTCTTCTGGACTGTCAGAAAAAACTAATCACCAAAAAATAATCCATACACACACCCCACCCTCGATTAATATACCTAAGGTAGATGGTATGTAGTAGTAGTAGTAGCAGTAGTAGGGGTAGTAGTAGTAGTAGTAGTAGTAGTAGTAGTAGTAGTAGTAGTAGT
>CAXAMN010017557.1:82812-94819 GCA_963970005.1 Durusdinium trenchii
GGGGGGTGGGGTGGGGGGTGGGGGGTGGGGGGTGGGGTGGGTTGCAGTTAGCAATCAGACAGTGCAGACTAGTCGTAGCGATGGCCTCCAACCTACTAGCTCTGACACGCGTTCCGAAGCGATACCGTTCCCGCGTTCCGAAGCGAACTATTTTCTGCGTTCCGAAGCGACTCCCTCGCCTCTCACTTGCACGTTGTGTAGTTGTCTCTATCGGAGGTAGGGCAACACGCTCCCCTCATGTTTCACACATGAGACGTCCGAGTGCGAGAGGTAGTATAGAGTTATACTCTGGTGCAGTGAAAACACAAAAGCAAACAAAGCTTTGACCCAAACAAATTTTTCAAGGCGATGCTTACAGGTTTGTGCAATGTGTGCGTTCATGCCCCTTCCCCAGAACCCCCCTCTCTCTCTCTCTCACTACGACAAGATAAGTAGAAGGCAAAACCTTCTTCGGAGACATTTTTGTCCCACAGCACAGCCTGTGGCTCCAAATCCTTCACCAGAGCCTCGCGCAGCTGCAAAAGTGGGTTGCTGCCAAAACACGAAAATCGCAACGTTCTTGACACTTGGCCGGGCCCTCATTTCGCGCGAGGGGCTTGCCGGAAACCAGTTGAAATCGCAATATTCAGACAGTTTTTGGACGCTTGGCACGCGTTGCGTGCGAGAGGGTTGCCGCGGACCAGTTGAAATTGCAACGTTCCCGCAGTTTTGCACTTGACCCTCATCGCAAGGGTTGCGTTTCGTGGTGACTATCGGCACCACCCCGGCCTAAGCAAGAAAGACAGACAAACAAGAACAAGAAAAACAAGAAAAAGAACATACTGTAAAAGAAAAGAAAGACAAGAAAGACAGATAGACGCGAGAGAGAGAGAGAAACAGAAATTCAAATGTGAAGATGCGCCTGTCTCGATATGATTCGATATGTACGGATGTCAAGATGTGTGAGATGTAAAGTGTGTGAAGATGTACAGGTGTAGAAGACGCAACTCTGGGTCTGTGTAGATTGTAAATGCAAGTTGTGATGATATGTAGTAGTGCTCCTGCTTGTTTAGAAAACCTTTCGTTCAGGCGCTCTCGGGAACTGTTTGGGGTCTATGCTATGCTGGCGTAGGTGTATACAACTGTATATATCTGTATATACAGTCTTTTTAATTTGGGAGGTGTCTGAGTCTAAATTGAAATCGTTATATCATTCCTTATTACTGATCCTTTTTGTACATCTTTATTTGGTCCACCTTTTCATCTTTTTATTTCTTTGATTGATTTGATCCAAGTTGTGTGACTGCTTGTGACCATCTGAGACCTTCTGTGGCTCAGCAAATTCTAACGGGCTCGAGTCGTCTGGGGCCTGCGCTGCCTTGAAAGCGCAGTGCCTGGGCGGACGCAGCTTCTCCAATGTGAGCACTTCGCTGACTCATTTCTTTGGTTGTTTGCGATATGGTGATCATTCAGATTCAAATCGGCAAAATAAGGATGATCCAGACTCAATCCTAACACGTTTGAGCAGTCTTTGGGGGCCCGCAGAGAGATAGTCTTTAGGGTGGCCGAAATGATCTTCCCAGTCCCTGTCGGTTGCCTGCGGCATGGCGCCAAAGGCACATCCTGTCCTTGCTGTCCTAGGAAGAGCCCTGCAACCGGTGTTGCTGAAATTGCACCTTGCGTCTTGATATCTCAGCACTACGGCCACAATGTCTCACAAATGGCAGAATTGTCCTGGAATGCTGGTGGCCTAGAGGAGGTGAAGGATCCATGTCGTCAACGGCCCTGTGTTTAGTCTTGCAGTCCGTTTCGTGCCAAGGTCTTCAGAACCAGAAAGCAAAAATAAAAATGCGAAGCTCTGATCCGATGTCTTGAAACACTTTAGCAAATGCTGCGGACAGCGCCACATCTGGACAAACTTAAGCGCTCTCTTGCGCCAACGCGCACAGGTCATGTTAATGTGAACAGTAAACGGCATCATTCAGAACCACTTCATGTCATGCAACTGGATCTTCTCTCTTTGCTGTTGTCCAATGCGACCAGGCAGTCCCTTCAGGACTGAAGCTGGCACCTGTACACCCGAGAGCGGGAACCCAAATTGAAAGCAGTCTGCTTCCTCTGCAACGTCAACTCCATGCGGGTGATTGGCGGCTCTTGAATCAGGGGAAAATCCCGTCTTGTTGGACTCGGCTAGGTCAGAACATGGTCGCGTAGCAAAACCTCCTCTATGGCAAGCTTCTCTGCCCATGACATTTGGAAGGGGGCGTTCCTCATCTATTGGATTCTTTTGACCCTTCTGCGCCGAAGCCACGCACTTTGGGCCGCTCCATGCTCAGAATGCTGGCTGTTGGCTTTGGACCTGCCCGGGCACTGCTGGTGTTCGCGCGGAGTATTTTCTGACACACACAAGCGCGGCGTGAGCGTGTAAAGTTTATTCCTGAATCATGTCTGGGCATGAAAGGTGAACTTGGATTTACTTAAGGAACCGGGAAAAGTCTCCAGAAGGGGGATTCATCCATAGGGTGAAAGCAAAACATACTGTGACCTTCAGGATAACTAGGCGAACGTAACACATGAAACAGCCAAAACATTGCAACACCCAAATGGTCACCTGGCACAAACCTGACCAGGAAGACGGACCTACAGCAACATATGACTGCACGATGAACATTACTATTACTAGCAACGAGGAATAAAAGGACCGGATAACCCCACATGTTAAGGTTGTGAGAACTAGCAACGAGAAGTAGAGACTGAGACGGTAAAAGTGAATGAGATGAGTGATGTGTGATGAGTGGTGTGTGATGAGTCGTGTGTGATGAGTGGTGTGTGAAGAGTGGTGTGTGATGTGCTACAGCCACTTCAAGACAATCCCAAGAACACGTACTGAGCTCCAAACCTTGCTGACATCGTCATGATAGTGCGCACCACCGAAACGGCTGCAATGCCACAGAAAGAGAAGACTGATAAGAAGGACGGAAAGATACTGGACGATCAAAGTGGATGAGATGAGTGGTGTGTGACGAGTGGTGTAAGATGAGTAGTGTGTGACGAGTGGTGTGTGAAGAGTGGCGTGTGATGAGTGGTGTGTGACACAGTGGTGTGTGATGCGTGGTGCCTCCCTTTCGACTTCGCTGCAGTTCACACGTGCGCTGCTGTACATATGCGGCAGTCACAGGCAATGTCGAGGCACTGCCATGCAATTAGTTCACCAAGCGCTGTGCCTGCCACACAAACGGGCGCCGGCCCAGTGGCGACCACGCGCTCCGGGAGGCTCTGTGTGCTGCGCCTGCTGGCATCAACAAAATGCTGTCAGCCTCCAGGTCCAGATTGACCAAAATCTCACAGCTGCCCTGCAAGGTCAAAGTCTGGCGTCCGTAAGTCTTTAGAATCGCCCACTGCACCAATGCCCCAGTTTGTCATCACCGCAAGTTTGTGGACAGCGCTTGCTTCTCTATTGGTTCTGGTTGTCTTTCCGCCCTGGCAGATCCCCTGAAGAGTTCGACCGCGTGCAAGACTTCCACGAGCAGAATGCAAACATCTATGCGTGCTTGACTGCGCAATGTGGAGGCCCGAGGGTCTCGGCGGCGCCAAGTTGTCTTGTCGAAATGATAGAAGTGGTGCTTTGTGTTTGCAATAAGGAGAAAAACAATCTCGAGAAAAGGGGCCGCATACTTCGTATATAATTACACAGGATGAGTTTACGCAGGAAGATGCGGGAAAAGTATCGTATGTTGACTTGGCCCTTACACGAAGCTCGACTGGACAAGCTCTGCGTAAGGACCGTGGACTTTCGCGGAGCACGGGGGCAAAAACGCGAACACCGAACGACGTTGAGTTTTATCCTCCCTGTGAGGGCCCCGGACTTTGCCGGGGTCCTTACGCAATCGCCGCTGCGTTAGCGCACCCGCCGTACTTGGCCCCAGGAGTTTCAGCGTTTGATAGGAGTTTCCTGGTGTGAGAACAGCGTCGAAGCAAAAGATATATCGCGATATATCGAGTGATTTGCAAAGCATTGGGTCATTCGGAGTTGGGCAGACTTGATGAAGATGTGGCCGGGAGAGGCCGTGCCCAAGCTACGACAGGGCTGCAACGACAGCAGGGGCCTTGTGTCTCTTCATGAGAGGCACTGCATTGCATTCTCACGCCCACGGGCATGTGTGTTGGAATTCGTTTGGAGGCTCCTTGGATAGGAGCAAAGACGGACAAACTTCATGAAATATGCTGTCAAAACGTTGGGATACCACTGCTACACGCGAGTCCTGACCAGGAAGCATTGTGGGTTGCCTCAGTGCAGGCCTCGAGTTTACATTGTCGCCATGCAGGCCGATTCCCAGCGCAATGCGTTCAAATGGCAAAAGAAAATTGAATTGCCCAACAAAGCCCTAAGCATTGCTTGGACTCGGACACCAGCGAAGTGGGTCAGGAGGTGTTACCATTGCCCCTTATGAAGCGAAATATGGCATGGACAACGTTCCGCAGAAGGGGTGCATCCTAGTCCTAGACGTGCGCGCGCGCGGCTACTGCGTCCCAAAGTTGAAAAGGCGGCTGCAAGTCGCAAAACTTTGGAATCTTCAGGTGTTCCGAAGAAATCGATTACGATGATGGCAAGACAAACATGTGACAAGCCTTGAACGATTCAGTGTCCATCAGCGTGATTGGAGAAAAGCGCCCCTTGCTGCTTTGTATTCGATTGGGGCGATGGGTCTGGGTAGGAAAAGCGATTAAAACTGTGGCAGTGACCTGGCGGGGACGAGCGAACCAGCGGTCTTACTATGAGGTCTGCCGTATTGAGTTTTCAGTTTGGGCAGTTGTCACTTGCTTGGACAAATGATGCTGCTCGAAAATTGGAATGGAATTCCACATCAAACTCGTAACACCACTGGCAGAATTAGGGGGCAACGCGTGAATGCAAACTTGCTGCCCGTTTTGGTACAACATATAATATGTCGCCCAAGGGGGCGAAAGCGGATTTGGCGGAGGGCGTGATGCCGAACTGGTCCAGGTGATTCCAGGTAGAGGTTTTCCAACGCAAAAACAAGGCAACTTGCAATAACCAAATATAATAGGGTCAACAAGCCGACAAACACACTTCGTCATGTGGAACTGAGTCTACGAGGCAGAGTCCGAATACAGAATTAATTATAGGATATTATAGGCAACGAGGCAACGAGAATGATATCAAGGAATTCTTTTGCCTTTTCGCCTGACCGCTGCCGAAGCTTCAAAGAGAGCTAGAAAGGCAAAAGAAAATTGCCAAGCCTAAGCAGTGAAACAACAAATAAAAGGCAATTTCTGAGGGAAATTGCAAAAAAGAGCAACTGCAAGCACCTCTGAAGAAAGCTACGGTGGACGCCACCACGAGCAGTGCTTCACATGATGTCAACTTGTTGTACTATGTTGTACTACCATGCAGCGCAAGAGGATATACGTGCTATACCGCTGAAGCATCTCGGGCCCAAGCTTGCGGAAGAAGCTGCTTTACCCATTACAGAAAATACCACGATTGGGAAGGTGGCAGCCGAGCAGCCAAGGCACGTACATGTGCGTCATCAACCTGTCTAGGTTGGACTTTGCTCGCTCGAGCTGCCCCCCGCCAGCCATCTTGATTCCTGAAAGACCTTCACTTGATGAGCCTGTCAAATCTGCCAGCAAATCGCAATTTACCCATCAAAGTTCCCCAACTGGTCGGTCAGTAAGTTGGTTGCTTTGGGGGCTTGAAAAGGTCGAAAGAATGGGGCGTGTTCGAGCCCTAAGAACACCAAAGAAAGAAAGCTGAAAGAAACACCAGCCCTGCAGGTTGAAAACTGGTTCCGCGCCACCATGCCGCTTCATGGTGGTGCTGGCTGCTGCGGGATATCCATGGTCGTGTGCGGTTTGGAGCTTGGGTGTTAGGGCCGCTGCAAGGCGCCGCTCCACTGGAACTGGGCACGTGCTGCGAGATGTCCATGGGCGTGCTCGGGGGCCACTGCAGGGCTGCTGCTGCTGCTGCTGCTGCCCACAAATATGTTTGCCATTTGGGGTCTATAATCCCGAGTACCTATTAAAAAGCACCCCCCAACGGAAACTCCTAAATACGGCGTATATATGTATTTAAATTGCCGCTGTTTAAAACCGCTACTAGACTACCAACATGGTCAACTTTGGCTGAGTTTTTTCAAAAACAACCCTAACTGCCCAGCAGGTTTTCCTTCCCCCAATGGCACGGATGCACGCAAACGCACTTGCCACCGAGGCCGCGCAAAACGGCATGGCATAGCAACATCACCTTTCGAAAGCTTTAGTTGTTAGTCTAATGAAGAATCATTATCTTAATAAAGGTTTTTGTCGAGGGAGAAGGAAACCCCTTCGATCTGGAGTTTTGATACGCGTTTAATAACGGATATTGACATTTGTATAACACTTTCCTGGGTGACTTTTCGGTTTTGAAGCTCTTCCCAGGTTTCTGCATGAAATCTGCACTTCAAGCTTCACAAAGCGCTGTGCCTGCCAGGAAATCTGCTTTTATATGTAATCAATGATTATTCACAAGGATCCTCCCCCTGACCCTATTTTGGACAACCCCTATTTCAGCCCTATCAAAAATGATTCACCCAAATTACTTACAGTAAAACAAGGGGGGGCCCGTGCTTTTAATAAATGGAAGGGAGTACTGGCATGATTGATACAAAAATATACAGCAGCAAAAACTTCACCCAAAAATGCTCACATTGTCAGTGCCTCAAGACCTCATCCTGGAAACTCAAAGGCGTCTCATCCTCGTCCGCTCGCAACCTGGAAGCAAAAAATGCCCCTGCTTCTGACGCATTAATCCGAGCAAGTGCAGCAAGCCTGAGCCAAGCGGGTTTCTGCCAGCTTCATGCGCTCTAGATCCTCGCGCTCGATCTTGCTCAAAGCCTGAAACAAAACCAGAGTATATACAATATGAACTGGACCTGTTATATAATCCGATTCTGCCTTGTGAAAACAGGCGTGAAGTAAGCAAACATGCCACCTCATTGCGAGCACGGAGAAGTGCTTGTCGCCTGGAGCAGGTTGACAGCTCAACCTGATCTGTCCCTACATCAAATCTCTGTCAGTGACTAGTGACTACAGTATAGGAGCAGCTTGCGTTTCAATGGATCACTCCGGGCCGTAACTGTGCAAGAACTGCTTTTGCAGTCCGGGCCTGAATGATGGCAATCCATCAAAGCTGGCTTTCAGCAGTTCGTTATGCTCCACCATGCTCCTCTGTACCAGGCAAGTGTTTTGAATTGCCTGTGTGCCCAAGCTGGCATTCAGGACCTTGGCCAACCTTTTGCTCGCTCCATCACCTGAGTGACATTCGGCATCTTCAGCCTCGCCCTCGTATCTCAACAGCACCCCGATCATCCCTGATCCATTATACTTTGCAGCTGTGCTGCCACGTCAAAGCTTTGACACTTCATGATTTCCTGCTCGACCCGCTTGAAGATGCCAATGGCAATGCGGAAAAACACCTGTGACACATGCAATGCAAGTGAACACATTCCCCAAATTTGTTCAGGGTCAGGCCCCTGCACCTTGAAGCCTTCGAAAAAGAGCGTGTCCCAAACACGCAGCACAGTAGAAATGGGCAGGCTTTTGGCAAACCAGGTCAGGAACCATTCTGAGCCTGCAGCCAGGCAATGACAAGAACCAAGTTCAATGCCACAGCAACCGAATCAAGTTCCCTCGAATGGGTGTCGGGCAAATCGACAGCAAGTCGACGTGCAATCGATTTAGCTCTTTGGCCACCTTGGACGAAACATGTAGAGTCCAGCTCGGAAGCATCCATTTCAGCTTGGCAAGAAGCTGAGGGTAGCTGAGCCGGGCTCTTTTGGGCAATATGCTTGCAGGAAGGATGCTAAAACTTGCATATCTGCACGGAGTAGTACCATGCCTGCAGCCGTTACCCCAAACATGGGGATGCGGCGTGCAATTAATAAAGCATTCATTCACAAAACTGTGAGAATCCGGATCAACATCCACACTGTCTGCACTAAAGCAACGGCCAGGTACAAAAGCGCCTACCATGCTCAAGTTATCCTCTCCAAAAGGTGTTCTCTTGAAACCTTTGACCTAACATGCCCAAGCCCAAGCCTTCTGTATAGTAGCTCTCCACGCCCAAAGCATCAAATGCACAAACCAATGTCCAAAACGCCTGCTCCTAGTGCCCACAAAAAAACACTTGAGGCGACGGAGGTGGATGAAAGGTAGAGGTTGGAAGATTTTGAGCAGGAGCAAGCAGCCAGCAGCAGGAGCAGCAGCAGGATGGTGGCCATCACTTGACTTTCCAGCAATAGAGGACGGTGCAGGTTTCACCTTGGCTGCCTGCGCAATACGCGGTGGAGGTTTCCTTCCTACTGGTTGAGTAGGAGCCTGCTCCATCTTAGGTGTCACTGATTTTGGTTCCTCAGCGGCTGGTATGTAGATATGCTGAACATTTTTGCCTTTCCGAATCTTACGGGTAGGTGTAGCGCCCGCTTTGACAGGGTTTCGAGTGCTTGGGATGGGGACATGTACTAATGAATTTGAGCCTTGTCAACTGTGCCCTTGCCTTTCATCAGTGCATTCATGATGCTTGTTTTCTTGCTCTGTGTGTCCACACTCATAGGCAAGAACATGCAAACTACGTCTCGAGATCGAGCGCTCAGTCATATGTTCAGCCACTTTCTTTAGCTTTAGCACTCGCTCGGGCTGCTGCCGCCAAAGAACCTTGACCTGACGATCCACTTCCGGTTCTTGAGCAGGGGGGCAGTTTAGTAGTCACATGTTTCCCTGGCGCGTCTAGGCAAGGGACAGCATCATAGACACCATACTTTTTCAGTCGGTCAAGCTCCTTACCGCTCTCTTCTGTCCACTTCTGGTCAGTCCACTGTCCGGATGACCACTAGTCCCGGCAAGGGTTGCCCATGGTTGCCCAAGCTCTCTTCGGGCTACAGTATTCACATCCGCATGACTGTCAACAAGAAGTTGAAGCACATCGGGGCCTCCCTTGGTCCCTCACGGTGATGGCAGCGGACTGCCTCGTCCAGCGATTCCCGCCTGCTTGGCGGTCGTATTTCAGCATCGTAGCCGGCAAGGTCCTTGGTTCTGGAAGGCCTCCACCAAATCCAGGTTCGATGCATCTCAAAACATCGCAAACGGGAATCATGAAGCTTCGTCGTCGGATGGTCCGACACTTTTGGACGCAGCTTCGCGTGCCCATTTTCTGGCGTCTCTCGCCCCGCTTCTTGCGCCTACTGGCTGGCAACGGCTCCATGTACAAGACCATTTCACCAAACATAGCACATCTGGCACAGGTCCTCAAAGCAAGTCTTCCCACTGGCTTTCACATGGAAGCGGTGGTGCAGCCAAGCCAAATGACGAATAAGCCACGACCAGATCAACATGGAAGAATCAAGCTCGAGCCCCTTCAGCTCCGAAGCGATGCGGATGCTGGCTGCGAACAATATGGCCCTCTCTGCGCACCCTTTGGCCTGGGAGGAGTGCACAAGGGCCTTGTGTCCCCACTGTTTCTTGACAGCGGCAATGCGGAGCTTCTTTTGTGAGGGGGGGCGAATGTCGCATATGCATGCAGGATCAGTGCTGGGAAGAACTTAGGTGATCCCTACTAGTACCCTACGACCATCTTTGTCCGAGCTAGCTGCGTCAAACCAGTCCTCAAGCGAGATTCGGCTAAGGTTAAACTAGGCTCACCTAAATACATCCAACCCGAAGTGCAGACGGTCTTTTCCATGGCCCCGGACGACGCTTCGCACCGCGGCCTTGAGCGTGCGTCAGGTCATGCAAGACCTGTTCCACGTCAAGCGGAGGAGTGCGAGTGCTGAGCTGCGGCGGGGTTCGCCCGCAACTTGGATTTGTCACCCCAAACCAGGCCACCAAGCAGCTTCAAGCGATCTTTCAGGTCGGCAACACGGCTGTTCTTGTTCAAAGACGGTGGCTCAGGAACGTCCACTGCCAGCCCTTGGCACCTTCTTGTCTGGGCCCTTCGTTTGGAACTCTCTGGTCGCAAGCCATCCGGCTCCAAGCACAAGCTCCGATGCTAGCTCCTCCAGTCCAAACCTTTCTGGACGGAACAGCTCATCCCTGGGATGAATGTGGTGTCTTGTCACTTTTCGCTTGTCTGCGGAGACTTCCAAATGGTTTTCCTCTTTAACTCCAGCGACGAAAGTCCACCCATCCTGTGCCACCATGGAGGCATGCCAACAATTGCGCCAGTTCGATTGTGATGGTTTGCCTGCCTTTGGTCGTCCGTCTTTCCAGTACCCTTTCCTTTGGCTTGCTATTCTTCCTTCCTGGCTTTCTTCTTCTGACAGGCATGGCCGTTTTTCAGTTGTCAGCTTTTCGTTCTTCTTCGATGTGGCACCTTCACGCTCTGCAGTCTCCTCAAACAACTGGGACCTTGGATGAAGGAGGTGACCGGGCGCGAGGCCGTTTGGAAGGAAGTGGACTTGGTGAAGATGGCGAAGGCTCAGGAAGAAGAAGACTGGGAAGATTGAGGCCAATCAGCTGAGTTTGGGATCGGACTGCTGGATTCAGGATCGTCCTTGGCAGCTGGTTCAGCTGGGCAAGCCATGGACTTCTGGGTGAGGCTTTTGGTAAGCTTTGCTCATGGCTAATTGCATACGTCTACCTTAGGCACACTCTTGGATTGGCCCAAGGTTTCGAAAAACAGTGAGCGTGCGACAGCCGTTGGGCACCAAACCTGTCTCGGGACTTTGGTTATGCTTCTCCAGGAGTGTGTCCGTTCTACCAGCGTTCTCATGGTTTGTGCTTGGGCCGTGTTTGCGCTTCAACTGTGTGCGGGGTGTGTTGGTAGGTTGGCTTCTTACTTCTACAGGGTTGTGCCTGCTGCGTGGTGCTGGTTTGTTCGAGCCAGTCATGAAACTCGTAGAATGAGAACCGCTTGCCGCTTGAACAATTTTAGACAATGCAATTCCTACCTGTGCAGCACAAATCAAAATATAACGTATGGCTCAACAAGGGGGTGAACTCAACTGACAATTGGAAACTGGCGCGCAGGTTCTACGTCGTCAAACACGGCAAAGAAACACAAGGACCCAAACTCCAAGCAAAGACTACAAGGAGCAACTTAGTCATCTTAGTCGGGAAGGCTCACCACCTTTGGGCCTCACTAAGCCAAACATATTGTCGGTTAATGAAGCACTTTTTCTAGCAAGCTGGCCACCAGCAAAAGAATGGGATCTGACCCTGGCCACTTCAGGCAGCAAGCACCAAAAAACAAGATCAAACCCACGAACCCGAATGCAAACACGATCGAAAAACTACATATGTCCAAATGACACTCTTGTAGGACACTCTTGTGGAACACTCTTCTGGGACACTCTTGTAGGACACTCTGGTGGGTCACTCTTGTAGAACACTCTTGTGGGACACTCTTGTAGGACACTCTTGTGGGACACTCTTATAGGACACTCTTGTGGGACACTCTTCTGAGACACTCTTGTAGGACACTCTTGTGGGTCACTCTTGTGGGACAGTCTTGTGGGAAACTCTTGTGGGACACTCTTGTAGGACACTCTCGTGGGACACTCTTGTGGGACACTCTTGTAGAAAACTCTTGTAGGACACTCTTGTAGAACACTCTTGTGGGACACTCTTGTAGAAAACTCTTGTGGGACACTCTTGTGGGACACTCTTGTAGGACACTCTTGTGGGACACTCTTGTGGGACACTCTTGTAGGTCACTCTTGTAGGACACTCTTGTGGGTCACTCTTGTAGGAAACTGTTGTGGGACACTCTTGTAGGACACTCTTGTGGGACACTCTTGTAGGACACTCTTGTGGGACACTCTTGTGGGACACTCTTGTAGGACACTCTTGTGGGACACTCTTGTAGGACACTCTTGTGGGACACTCTTGTAGGACACTCTTGTAGGACACTCTTGTGGGTCACCCTTGTAGGAAACTCTTGTGGGACACTCCTGTAGGACACTCTTGTGAGACACTCTTGTGGCACACTCTTGTGGGACACTCTTGTGGGACACTCTTGTGGGACACTCTT
>CAXAMN010017557.1:104819-120018 GCA_963970005.1 Durusdinium trenchii
CATCATACACCACTTATCACACACCACTCATCATACACCACTCATCATGAACCACTGGTGAGATGACTCAGATTTCGTGGCAGGCGCAGCACTTTGTGAACCTCCATGTGCAGATTTCGTGGCAGGCACAGCACTTTGTGAACCTCCATGGCAAGATTTCGTGGCAAGCGCAATACTTTGTGAACCTCCAGGTGCAGATTTCGTGGCAGGCGCAGCACTTTGTGAACCTCCATGTGCAGATTTCGTAGCAGGCACAGCACTTTGTGAACCTCCATGTGCAGATTTCGTGGCAGGTACAGCACTTTGTGAACCTCCAGGTGCAGATTTCGTGGCAGGCGCAATACAAAATGCGTTTTGGAGAGATAGCGGAAGCACGAAATGCTGGATTTTTCAATAGAACCGGTGGCTTCAAACCTGGCAAGTCTAGCTCTGCGGAACGACGGGTGCGAGATGGTCTCGGGTCATGCTCGGGCATGGTCGGAATCGTCCCTCCATTGGGATTAGAATTTTCACTTGTTTCTTGAAGCGCAGATTTCGTGGCAGGCACAGCACTTTGTGAACCTCCATGTCCAGATTTTGTGGCAGGTGCAGCACTTTGTGAACCTCCAGGTGCAGATTTCGTGGCAGGCGCAACACTTTGTGAACCTCGAGGTGCAGATTTCGTGGCAGGTGCAATACTTTGTGAACCTCCAGGTGCAGATTTCGTGGCAGGCACAGCACATTGTGAACCTCCAGGTGCAGATTTCGTGGCAGGCGCAGCACTTTGTGGAGCTCCATGTGCAGATTTCGTGGCAGGCACAGCACTTTGTGGAGCTCCATGTGCAGATTTCGTGGCAGGCACAGCACTTTGTGAACCTCCAGGTGCAGATTTCGTGGCAGGTGCAGCACTTTGTGAACCTCCATGCGCAGATTTCGTGGCAGGCACAGCGCTATGTGAACCTCCATGTGGAGGTTACGTGGCAGGCACTGCTGAGAACTGGCGACTTTCTAGTGCAACTTTAGTACGCGGAGCAATCTGTAGAGCTGGAAGCTGAAAACTGGCGACTTTCTAGTACTAAAGTTGTAGTACGCGGAGCAATCTGTAGAGCTGGAAGCTGAGAACTGGCGACTTTGTAGTACAACTTTAGTACGCGGAGCAATCTGTAGAGCTGGACTTTCTAGTACAACTTTAGTACGCGGAGCAATCTGACTGGCAAGTTTTTAGTACAACTTTAGTACGCGGAGCAATCTGTAGAGCTGGAAGCTGAGAACTGGCGACTTTCTAGTACAACTTTAGTACGAGGAGCAATCTGTAGAGCTGGAAGCTGAGAACTGGCGACTTTCTAGTACAACTTTCGTACGCGGAGCAATCTGTAGAGCTGGAAGCTGAGAACTGGCGACTTTCTAGTGCAACTTTAGTACGCGGAGCAATCTGTAGAGCTGGAAGCTGAGAACTGGCGACGTTGTAGTACAACTTTAGTACGCGGAGAAACCTGTGGAGCTGGACGCTGAGAACTGGCGACTTTGTAGTACAACTGTAGTACGCGGAGTGACTGGGGAGCTGGAGGCTGAGAACTGGCGACTTTGTAGTACAACTGTAGTACGCGGAGCAACCTGTGCAGCTAGAAGCTGAGAACTGGCCACTTTGTAGTACAACTTTAGTACGCGGAGTATCTGGGGAGCTGGAGGCTGAGAACTGGCGACTATGTAGTACAACTTTAGTATGCGGAGCAACCTGTGGAGCTGGAAGCTGACAACTGGCCACTTTGCAGTACAACTTTAGTACGGAGGAGTCATCTCTTGCGACTGAGTCATCTCTCGCTGCTGAGTCATCTCTCACGACTGAGTCATCTCTCGCTGCTGAGTCATCTCTCGCTGCTGAGTCATCTCTCACTGCTGAGTTATCTCTCGCTGCTGAGTCATCTCTCGCTCCTGAGTCATCTCTCCCTGCTGAGTCATCTCTCGCTGCTGAGTCATCTCTCGCTGCTGAGTCATTTCCCGCTGCTGAGTCATCTCTCGCGACTGAGTCATCTGTCGCTGCTGAGTCATCTCTCGCGACTGAGTCGTCTCTCGCGACTGAGTCATCTGTCGCTGCTGAGTCATCCCTCGCGACTGAGTCGTCTCTCGCTGCTGAGTCATCTGTGGTTGCTGAGTCATCTTGAGTCATCTCTCGCTGCCCACTCATCATACACCACTCATCATACACCACTCAACATACACCACTCATCATACACCACTCGTCATACACCCCTCATCATACAAGACTCATCATACATCACTCATCATACACCACGAATCATAACCCAACACTGGTTACAGTTGATTGTTTTGTCAACAGGTAAGTTTGTACTGAAGGTTGAAGTCAGGAGAGCGTGCGTTTGACTGGGGGAAACGCGTGTTTGAGAGAACCGGAACACTCCTATAGGTCAATTTGTTCTTATAGGAAACTTCCGCCGCCGGCTTGCCCGGGAACTGCTTGTAGTAGTAGTAGTAGTAATAATAATAAGTAGTAGTAGTAGTAGTAGTAGTAATGGTAGTAGTAGTAGTAATAATAATAAGTAGTAGTAGTAGTAGTAGTACGTAGTCGTAGTAATAGTAGTAGTAGTAGTAGTAGTGATAGTGATAGTAGTAGTAGTAGTAGTAGTAGTAGTAGTAGTAGTAGTAGTAGTAGTAGTAAGTAGTAAGTAGTAGTAAGTAGTAGTAAGTAAGTAAGTAAGTAAGTAAGTAAGTAAGTAAGTAGTAGTAGTAGTAGCAGTAGCAGTAGTAGTAGTAGTAGTAGTAGTAATGGTAGTAGTAGCGGTGGTAGTAGTAGTAGTGGTGGTGGTGGTGGTGGTAGTAGTGGTAGTGGTAGTGGTAGTGGTAGTAGTGGTAGTAGTGGTAGTAGTAGTAGTAGTAACGCGGAAGATTTGCACCCCAAACTTCCTTTGATAATGGCAGCGGTGTTTCGGCTTCTGTCTATAAGTCATTGCTTCCGAGGACTCTGGTGGCATTCTAACAGTGGCGTTTCGTCCACAAGCGGCGCTTCTAAGTTGGAATTGCCGATCCTGACGCAAAAGGGTAAAAGCCTCTTACCCTTCTGCCGGGGTCAGAGTATTCTAATTATCTTCCAGTCCGGCGGTATATATACATTTATTTACTCAATTTTCGGAGCGTGTGGGGATCTCTGCCCTCCCTATAGAAGGACCGGCAAAGCACCTCCCCGACTTCTTATAAAACAATAATGGATGCATCCACCTGGCTAAGCTGATGCTTGCAAATATCTGCAAATGCGTTTTGGTCTGTACGGCGCCAATCGGGCTAAACAAGTAGACGGGCGTTACCGTGCAAATGATGAACCCAAAAAAGACAAAACAAACGCAGAGGCCCTGGCCAGCCTGTCCAGAGCTTCGTGTCAGCAAAAACATATGCTAACTCTCATGATCTGAGGTTGCGGCTTCTTGTGGTTTGGAAAGGTCCGGGGCAAGTCTCGCTCAATGGTGTCAGAGATGGCAGAATCCACGGGCTCCTAGCAAACATCAACGTGATGGCCAGCAATGGTACAGTAAGTGTTGCTGAAAGCTGATGTTGGCGCGGCCTGGAGGTACTCCTGGTAGGAAACCGGCGAGCGCAAACGCACATTGTCGCATCCAAGCACGCTCCACCAAACTTCAGACCTCAGGAAATAGGTGCAGTCCACTGTGCAATTCTGGAAGTCATTGAATATCAGAAGTACTATCCCAACCTTGCAAGTTCCAAGCTCCAAAGTGTCTTGGGACTGGGGCTCTGCCAAATGCTGGGTCATTCTGCATCATTCTCAGTGTGCTGGCAATCCCGGGTGACTTTCCTCTGAAGACATGAAGCCTTGAAGCCTTGAAACCCTGCTGACGACCTGAAGCCTAGTGACGACCTGAAGCCTGGTGACGACCTGAAGCCTTGAAGACCTGAAGCCTGGTGACGACCTGAAGCCTTGAAGACCTGAAGCCTGGCGACGACCTGACGACCTGAAGCCTTGAAGACCTGAAGCCTAGTGACGACCTGAAGCCTGGTGACGACCTGAAGCCTTGAAGACCTGAAGCCTGGTGACGACCTGAAGCCTTGAAGACCTGAAGCCTGGGTGACGACCTGAAGCCTTGAAGCCTGGTGACGACCTGAAGCCTTGAAGACCTGAAGCCTGGTGACGACCTGAAGCCTAGTGACGACCTGAAGCCTTGAAGACCTGAAGCCTCTTCGTGTCTTCGCGTGTCTTCGTGTCTTCGCGTATCTTCGTGTCTTCGCGTGTCTCCGCGTATCTTCGTGTCTTCGCGTGTCTTCGTGTCTTCACGTGTCTTCGTGTCTTCGCGTGTCTTCGTGTCTTCGGGTCTTCGTGTCTTCGTGTCTTCATATCTTTGCGTCTTCGTGTCTTCGTGTCTGCGTGTCTTCATATCTTCGCGTCTTCGGTGTCTTCGTGTCTTCGCGTGTCTTCGCGTCTTCGCGTGTCTTCGCGTCTTCGGGTCTCCGTGTCTTCGTGTCTTCGCGTGTCTTCGTGTCTTCGCGTGTCTTCGCGTGTCTTCGTGTCTTCGTGTCTTCGCGCAAAAGTCACAACCCGCTTCTGCCAACGCAATGATCATTCTGCGTTGTTGCTTTGTGTTTCGTATGTTTGATACCACACGTGTGGTGTGGCCGTGAAGTGGAGGTTGAAAAGGTAAAGTATGTTTCGCAAAGTTCTGGAAAAAGTGCGCGCGCAACTCTTTAACCGCACGTCACATCACTGCACCACATTGCGCCAGCTGCCTGACAAACGCCACGTTACACTGCAAATCAATACGCGCATGGCCCCACTTCGGTTACCCTCACATCCCTCCGCTTCGTCGCAACTCACCACACTACACCTTTTTACGACACGAACCACCGCAAACACTTTGCGACGCTTCACTCATCACAAATCACCACATCACAAGTCACCACACTAGATTTCACAAGTGCGACTCGTGCATCAAACACTCCAGCTGGCTTTGGCTGGCAGTGCTCATATTAGTTGAGCCGGTGATGTGTTCCTTTCTGCTTGGTTGTTGTTCAGTACTTTCTTCACCCTGTGCATTGGTGTTCTACGTTGCTCCGTGTTGCTGCAAGATGTTTCTAGAACACTGAAACTTTTATGAAGCATGATCGAGAATGGTATGAACAATTATAAAAAAAGGGACGGATAAACCCACATGTTAACAACTTCACCAGTTGAGTGAGTTGAGTGAGTGAGCCACGCAAATCACACTCCTGCGCCTACCAAGCAAAAGCCACGGAGACCACAGGACGGCAGGGCGTACATCCGACCCCTTGCAGAGCACCAAGTCCCGCGCCTGCCACGCAAAAGCCACGGAGACCACAGGACGCCAGGGCGTACATCCGACCCCTTGCAGAGCACCAAAGTGCTGCGCCTGCCACGCAAAAGCCACGGAGACCACAGGACGCCAGGGTGTACATCCGACCCCTTGCAGAGCACCAAGCGCTGCGCCTGCCACGCAAAGCGACGGAGACGACAGGACGCCAGGGCGTACATCCGACCCCTTGCAGAGCACCAAGTGCGACGCCAGCCAGTTGAGTGAGTGAGTTGAGTGAGTGAGTGAGTGAGTGCGTGAGTTGAGTGAGTGAGTTGAGTTGAGTTGGGTGAGTGAGTTGAGTGAGTGGGTTCGGTTGAGTGAGTGCGTGAGTTGAGTGAGTGAGTTGAGTGACTTGAGTTGAGTTGAGTTGACTTGAGTTGTGAGTGAGTTGAGTTGAGTTGAGTTGAGTTGCGTGAGTGAGTTGGGTGAGTGAGTTGGGTGAGTGAGTTGAGTGAGTGAGTTGAGTGAGTGAGTTGAGTGAGTGAGTGAGTGAGTTGGGCGAGTGAGTTGAGTTGAGTTGAGTTGAGTGAGTGCAGTGAGTGAGTTGAGTGAGTGAGCTGGGTGAGTGAGTTGAGTGAGTGAGCTGAGGGAGTGAGTTGAGTGAGTAAGTTGAGTGAGTGAGCTGGGTGAGTGAGTTGAGTGAGTGAGTTGAGTGAGTGAGCTGAGTGAGCGAGTTGAGTAAGTGAGTTGGCTGTTGGGCGGGGGAGGGCGGGAGGAAGAAAGGAAGGAGGAGCGGATACAGCACTAAAAACGAAAACCCCACACGTCAATGTGGGGAACCAGAAAATGTAACACCCACGTAACAAAAATTACGCCATGTCAAAGTTTGTTTAGGCATTTGCTACATGATGTCCTGTGACCGCGTTTACGTTGCTGTGGGGGGTTCTTATGTTTTTGTTTTATAATGGCGACACATCGTTTTAACATGTTTCAAAACTGTTCAACCATTTTCAACTGCACCAAACAGCGTCAATAATGCTCAAAGACGTGCGCAGGTCCGTGAGATCACCAGTGAGTATGGTGTGCCCTTAGATGACATTCTATCCAGCGCGCTGGAAAGCAAGAAGCGTCGCGCAATCCAGAAGGATGCTTTTCACCCTGAGATGTGCGCAAACACACACGCGCACATACAGACATGCATGCATGGACTTACGTTCGTGTGCAAATCAGACGAGGGGTGGGGGATATAGTACAATCTTCTTCAGAGGTTGTTAGATGTTAGGCAAAAACTCCCAAGAGCACCCCAGTGCCTTTTGCAAGACACCAGACCTTCAACTTTCAACACCTAGTTTACCACAAACTTTCACAAGTAGGTGTTATCCATTGACGCTGGTGTTGTTGGGTTTTCGGCAAA
Organism: Durusdinium trenchii; assembly: GCA_963970005.1. Taxonomy (NCBI): domain Eukaryota; class Dinophyceae; order Suessiales; family Symbiodiniaceae; genus Durusdinium; species Durusdinium trenchii. Next base: position 111,486 of record CAXAMN010017557.1, read on the forward strand.
TGGAGTATGTCTTTCGTGGTCTTTCAAGCTGGCCAATCCAACGACTTCACAAGGTCAAGAAGCCCTAGCTGCCCTAGAAGCATGGGTGAGAAACGAGCGAAACATTCAACCTTAGTCATGAAAGGCAATTGCTGCTTTATTCTCTTTTGCTTCATGATTTCAGCACTGTGGGCATGATATGACATAATGTGCATGGTGGTTAGAGGTGGCTCGCACCTTTCACAGGTATAGTTTGCAAATGACTGCGTATGACTGCGTGTGTTTGAATTACCGTAAACTCTTTCGTGTAAGGTGGTGAGGCACGAAATGATATGACATAGCATGATATAGTGTAGTGAAGTGTTGAAAGTATCTGGAATTGGATCACCCCGTGAAATTTGATTATTGGCCCGAGAGAGTGCGTGATACCATACAATAGTGCATGGTTAAGCACCAGTTAGGCTCAATCCCGCTCTTGAAGGAATACTGGGGCTCATTGGTGGCTGTGGCTGAAGCCAAAGAAGCTGATGTTGAACACAGGATGCGCAAAGAGTTGCTTCAGCCTCGTGGTCACCGGTGAACCAACGCCCATCCTGATCGGGGCTATCAGAATTCTGCTGCTGTTGAGAGGCCGGCCGGTCAGCCTTTTGGAGCTGTCCTCAACGTGCCTGGTGTGGAGAGATTTCCGGAGCTTACGAAGATTGCTTCCTGCTTTGCTTTGCAAGCCACATCAAGTCATCCGCCCTGTTCTAGATGATTGTCACTTTTCAACATTCTTCATCATTCTTCAACGTTATGTTTCGCCTTTGTACGCGTTAGCTTTCCTGCACAGCTCTGCAGAACTCAAGAAACCTCAGCGCCATTCATGACGTCGCTGGTGACGAATGCGTGGAAGCCTTGTCGAGGGCAGGAGATGAAACCCTAGTCATTGGCCAACAGGAGGGCAAACCAGTGCGAAGGTCAGGATACAGCTCGGTGAGCATTACTCCTGACCGCAGGGATTCTTGGGTGTACGACTGTTCTCATAGCAGTCCCCTGCAAGTACTTCTGCGAGCGCGCGACTGTCTACCTTTCAGCTGTGGTACGCTTGTATTCCCAGAGGAGCGAATCGTAGGAATAAACCCCAGATGGGAGATAGGGGGTGATCATGATGATTTGATCATTTCGTGGGAATCACCCCTCCATCGTGAGAATCACCCCTGATGCTTTGTTTTGGTTATGTGTTAAGTGCTTTAAACAAGATTTGTAGTGAAATAGGGTTTGTATCAGTTTGGTGCATATAGAGCTGCTTGGGCTCTTAAAGGGGAGATTTGTAGCAGATTGCGGGCGAGCAGACTTGCACTGGCCTCAATTGCCTTTCATTTGCTTTGAGTGTAGCATGGGCGGCTCACGCACCACATGTGAAACATGTTACATGTTGCTTCTTTCTGCAGCTGTTTTGGTGGATTACTTAAAGGCTTGGGACTGTCGTGTGTGCTTTGGCTTTGACAGTTATGATCGTGATCTCTTCTCTGGAGGCAGAGAAGAAGGGAGTCCGCGCATGTGTTTTTGGGGGGAGGGGGTCAAAATGTAACTTTGAAGCTTTCACAGACACAAAATGAAGCAACCTTCTACGCCTTTGCTTGATTTTGCTGGCTGCGTGAGCAAGGTCCAACCCCCCGCCACCCCCCCCAAAAAGGCCTGAAACTGGACCAGGGGGGGTGGTAAGTTACATTTATCAACCCCCCCGAAAAAGTAAGTTACAATAAAAAGGTACCCCCTGTTTTCAGTGCCTAAGGGGGTGATGATGCGCCAAAAGCCCCACGCATGTGCTGAGGCCGATATGTATACATATATGTATATATATATATATATATGTATATAAGTTGGCCTCCAAATTGCGCACTCTGAGACGTTCACCTGTACCCTGGAGGTATGCCCTTCCGCAAGAACGTCTTCAGCGTCTTCTTGGGCACGCTTTTCCAACCTCCCTCTGGAAGTTTGGCCCGGCGAACCTGAGACATAGGGGGAGCAAGTGGAACAACTTCCATGGGGCTCATGAACCTCTAAACGATGCAATCTCCTGCTCGCTTTGGCCTGAAACCACCTTAGTAGAGCATGATTGTTCTGGATCTTTCAACTTGCGATAGAACTCCAAAGCGAACGCAACAAGCGAAAAGCAGCAAACTTCAACAACGAAGAGCTTGTATCCCAGACACTGGGCATATGCGCTCGCAGACTCACCGTTAGGATCACCCACTGCAGCGAAGCCAAGTGAATCAAACCTCTGCAGGGAAACATAGGGAAACCCTTTCTTGCTTGTTACTTGTTTTTCTTTCACACGCCAACTGCTATGACAGGTCGTGGGCCACGATTGCGACCCACTGACAAGCATGGCTGTATGCAAATCTGAGTGACCGGCTCCTCGCCTACCGAAAAGGCCTGGTCAAGGCCATCCTCTTCAGACAGGTCCTCCTCCTGCGCAGCAGGTGGTGGGCGTGGAGGTGGATGTTGAAGAATAGGCGGCATCCAAAGTCGGACTTGTGGCTCAACATGTGCGCATTATGCGCTGTGCTGGGCAAGGCTGGATTGCTTTGGACGGCGTCTGCGTCAAGCATCCATCTCAAAGTTGAACCAAATGGCATTGCACTGTTGGCTGAGACAGAATTCCACCGCCTGTGCCTGTGCACAACACATGCAGGTTGGAAATGTTCAATGTCCAATCAAAAATCAATTGCTGCAGCCGGTTGAGATAGGTTTGGTTTGCTTGAGCCTTAAGCAGTGCGTCTGTTTCCCCAAACACCATGGCAACACAGTGGGTTCTGATCGGAAGTTCTCGCATCGTGGCAGGCGCAGCACTTTGCGGACTCGTGGCAGGCGACGCGCTTGTGGGCCTTGAAACGCAAATTTTGTGATGTGGGCAGAAGCGCGGATGTGTCCCACATGCCATATGCTCAATGCGTGTGCTCCAAGGTCCACAACCTTCAATTCTGAACCTTGTTACCTCCATCACCACCGCTGCCAGCAGCAGCACACCTTTCTCCCTGCACTAAGCGCCCCTTCCAGAGGGGCCAAACCCTTCCCATCCCATAACCTTGCGCCCTAATCTCCACCAATGAAACCTTGCCTCAAAGAATTGGAGGTACACAAGTAGTCCCAACCTGACCCACCAATGCCTCCCTGTCTACAGCGTGCCAGTACTCAGTAACCAAACCCTGACCCAAGACCTTGAGGCCCCAATTTTAGAAATACATTTTTGGACAGGGCCACCAATGAAACCTGGCCTCTTTCAAACAAAACCGCAAACAACACAGCCCTCAAAGAATTGGAGGCTTGGGGTGCACACTGGGTTGGTTTAGAAGGTCCAGTTAGCTGGCATTGCTTGTGAATGCTTTGTGAAAATGATAAACCATGAATGCGTGGCCTTGTTGCAATCAAACTCAACCCTGGGCATTCTTTATACGTTGGTCGTCTTTTGGGGTTGGCATGGGCCGCAAGCCATTTGCAGAGCGAGGAGGCGCGCAACAAAAAACACAAATTCTTTCTAGAATCAAGCGCGCAACTTCTTCAGGCCTAAAACCTCTGTATATATATGTATATATAAAGAAGATCTGAATGTTTTCCCCAAAAAGTTCACTGTTAGGGGTTCTCAATTCTTTCTTAAGATGTGTCCGCCCTTTGTGTCACTGCTGGTGTCCGCCCTTTTCCGCTGGCCATGTACAATTGTCTCCAAGGTCTGTCACTGGCGGTGTCCACCCTTTTCCGCTGGCAATGCAGCATTTCTATTCATTTATCTTGCAGGTTTGTCACTGGTGGTGTCCGCCGTTTTCCGCTGGCAATGTAGCATTTGTCTCCCAGGTCTGTCACTGCTGGTGTCCGCCCTTTCCGTTGGCCATGTAGCATTTCCATTCATTTGTCTCCCAGGTCTGTCACTGCTTTTTCTATTCATTCCCCAAACAGTTTACCGTTACGTAGGCTTTTCCGCTGGCCATGCAGCATTTTCAAAAGTGGTTTCTTTACTTTTGTCTCCCAGGTTCGGTGCCTGCACTGCTCGTGTCCACCCTTTTCCACTGGCCATGCAGCATTTCTATTCATTTGTCTCCCATGTGATTTGTTTACTTTTATTTCCCAGGTTCGGTGCCTGCACGGCTGGCCTCCGCCCTTTTTCCCCTTTCCAGCGTTTCTATTCCTTTGTCTCCCAGGTGATTTCTGCACTTCCCCAAGCAGGTGACTGTTAGGGGTTCTCAATGCTTTGTCTCCCTTCTTGTTGGTCACTGTGTCCCCCCCTCTTGTTGGTCACTGTGTCCGCCTCGTCTCCCTTCTGTTTCCTTTTGTCTCCCTTCTGTCTTCCTTTGTCTCCGGTCTGGTCTCCCGCGAAAGCCATGTGTTTTACGGTGTTTTCGGGGTTGCGGAGAGAAGCGTCATGTCGGAGAGTCAACCTCTACAGGACACTCCGCCTCCTCCTCGCATTCCTCCCTATCCCTTCCTTCTCTCTCCTCCCTCCCCCAGATAGCTGGAGGCTATAGGGGCTTGCGACAGCTGTGCCATGGTTGAGTCATTCATGAACCTGGTTTTCCGGCAGGCCTTGAGCCACCAGTACGCTCTCGCCGCGAGGGTCGGCGAGGTTTTGCCTGTCTTGAGCGAAAGATTGGCATCTTCCTTGTTTTCACCCCGAGCCATACTACTTCATAGCCTACTTGGTTGGCGCCTTCTTTTGGGGTTTGCGCATTCCTGCTACCGCTTGAGCGCCTGGTTCCGCTCCGAGCGGCCGGAATAGGGCCGGTCAAGATCGCCTCTCGAGAGGTTCAGTGTCTTCCCGCCTGCTTCTTACGGATATCCTCCACGTTTGAGGAGGAGACTGCTGTCTCCGTTGAACGGGAAGAACCTCAGGCGCGAGAGCACGTGGAACCTGAGCCAGATCCAGAACCTGACTTTAGGTGGAGGATCTGATTCAGCTCATTCGCCTCGGAGGTCCTGTGGCTACAGCCTTGACAGACTTCGTGGTTGGTGCAACTTCCTTTTCCTTTACCTCAAGGTTTTTGCCTTTGACTTGACGGTTGAGGAGATCTTCACTGGTGGAACTACACCAGCGCTTTTTTCCAGTTCTTTGCCAACGGCTACTTTGCAATGGAGCCGAAACAAACGGCTGAGACAATTCCCTCATCGGACTCATCGGACGGGAATCCAAGAGGCCGGCGAAGATACCAAAGAGAGGTATCGTGGTACGTGCTTGGCCGCTTGGCGCCAAGAAGAACCAGAGGTCCTTGATTGGCCGACGCCTTGTGTCCAAGCCCGCCGGCCCCGCCATGCTATGTCATGGACTCGGGCCGACATAGCTGGATCCAATGGGACAGGTGATGATGAAGAAATTGGAGCTCACCACTGGTCCGCCGCAAGCTGCCCAACACGGCAGCAGTCATGCAGCAATACTTCAAAACTACAAGAGAAACCCTGGTGAGAGCATCAGTGCCTACCTGGTCCGCGAGACCTTGTTCTTCGAGGAGTTCCTTGAGTCGCTGATGGACCTCAAGGATAGACCCGCCGACTTCGTCTTCGACGGCGTCGACCCGGACACCGATGAGGAGGAGAACGAGGATGATGGTTCTTCACAAGGTGGCTTGCGCTCCAAGGGGCAGACCAAGGGCTACGAGAAGGTTCTACAAGATGATCCTGATCCTGAATCTGCATCCAGGGCACCTTCACGACGAGGCCCACCTGCTCTTTCCACCACGGAGTGGCGCTGCACTCAATGCTGAGGAGTGGCGCTCGATTTTTGCAAGCACCAAGAACCAGTTCGACTACGACTCCGTGAGCTCGGCCCTGATGGTCCTTTTTGACAAACAGGCTCAACACCATCGACAATCTCATGCTCAACCTCCAGCCCATTCACTTCACACCGTGGAGGAGGAAGACTGGTCCTGGAATGAGGATGCTTCATGGGATTGGCAGGATCCTTGGGCTTTGATGGCATGGGAGAATGGTGATTGGGGCTCGTACTATCACCACGACACCTTGGAGGAGACCGAAGGGGCACCTACCGAAGATGGAACTGCTGCTCAACCACCTGCCCAGGAAGCTCTCGCAGCAGATCGCTCCTGGTCTCAGGCTCAACAAGCCAAATGATCAACTAGACGACGGTTGGCCCGAGAGCGAGACATGTAATTGTCCAGCACTGTCGAAAAGATGTATAGAAAGAGAGAAAGAGAAGGTGGATGTGAAGGAGTGACAGTGTGGATGTGCAGGTGCGATATAGATCTGTAGATGTATGGAGGTGGAGAGGTAGATCTGTGGATGTGAGCGTGCGAAGATGTAAATGCACAGAGACGAGAGAAAAGATATGTAGAAAGAAAGAAAGAAAGACAGGACAGATGTGAAGGAGCGACAGTGTGGATGTACAGATGTGATATAGATGTGCAGATGTGTGGGTGTGGTGAGGTGGAGAGGTAGATCTGCGGATGTGAGTGTGTGAAGATGTAAATGTAGAGAGGTGAGGGGGTGTAGACGTAGATGCGTCCATGCAACGGCAGCGCAACGTCAACCTTAGTTGTGCAAGTACAACTCTGAAGAGGTTCAAATAGAACTGAAGAACGTACATTTCACACTGAAGTTTACACGAACAGGGCGACCTGAGAGTAAACGACGTCACGATCATGACAAGCGACTCGTGTATTCCAAGCGAACATCGTTTGTCATGAAGGTGAAGTACACACATACTTACTAACGCCACGATGACTCTTTTCTGGCAGCCACTTATGAGTAAGCAAAGTAGCAAACATTTGTCAACCTCTCAAAAAAGCCGGGTGGTCGGGAGACATGACTCAGCTGCAGGGGCGCCAGAGCAGCCGCGAGAGATGACTCAGCCGCGTACTAAAGTTGTACTACAAAGTCGCCAGTTCTCAGCTTCCAGCTCCACACCTTGCTCCGCAAACTAAGGTTGTACTACAAAGTCGCCAGTTCTCATCTTCCAGCTCCTCAGATACTCCGCGTGCTAAAGTTGTACTAGAAAGTCGCCAGTTCTCATCTTCCAGCTCCCCAGATACTCCGCGTACTAAAGTTGTACTAGAAAGTCGCCAGTTCTCATCTTCCAGCTCCTCAGATACTCCGCGTACTAAAGTTGTACTAGAAAGTCGCCAGTTCTTAGCTTCCAGCTCCTCAGATACTCCGCGTACTAAAGTTGTACTAGAAAGTCGCCAGTTCTTAGCTTCCAGCTCCACAGATTGCTCCGCGTACTAAAGTTGTACTACAAAGTCGCCAGTTCTCATCTTCCAGCTCCCCACGTACTAAAGTTGTACTACAAAGTCGACACGCGCGATCTCCGCAGAGGGTTGCGCCGGACCGGGCCAAAACGCACTCTAGCCTGCATTTCGCGCCCTCGACACGCACGATCTCCGCAGAGGGTTGCCCGCGCCAAATCCAAAACGCACTCTCGCCTGCGTTTCGCGCCCTCGACGCGCACGATCTCCACAGAGGGTTCGACACGCACGATCTCCGCAGAGGGTTGCGCGCACATGGGACAAATCGCACTCTCGCCTGCATTATTTTCGCGCGCTCGACACGCACGATCTCCGCAGAGGGTTGCGCGGGCACCGGACAAATCGCACTCTCGCCTGCATTGCGTGCACTCGACACGCACGATCTCCGCAGAGAGTTGCATGAACACCGGACAAATCGCACTCTCGCCTGCATTTCGCGCCCTCGACACAACGATCTCTGCAGAGGGTTGCCCGCGACCGGGTCAAATCGCGCTCTCGCCTGCATTTCGCGCCCGCGACGCGCATGCACGATCTTCGCAGAGGGTTGCGCCGGACCGGGCCCAATCGGACTCTCGCCTGCATTTCGCGCCCTCGACACGCACGATCTCCGCAGAGGGTTGCGTTTCGTGGTGCTCCGGCGGCACCGCCCCCGGCCTTAAGAGAGAAAGTAAAGAAGAGCGAGAGGTGCAAATGTGAGATGTAGATGTGAGGATGTGAAGATGAGCAGAGATGATGTGAGGATGTGAAGATGAGCAGAGATGTAGATGTGCGAACATGAGCAGAGATGTAGATATGCGAAGATGAAGATGAGCAGAGATGTAGATGTGAGGATGTGAAGATGAGCCGAGATGTAGATGTGCAGATGTGAATGTAGATGTGAAGATGAGCAGAGATATAGGTGAGAATGTAGATGTGCAGAGGTGAAGATGTGAAGATGTAGATGAGACGTAGTTCTACAGATGTTTTCTTTACGAAGAACCCTTCGCAAACGCTCTCGGGAAAAAGGATCGTGGCTTTGGTCAAAACAGTCAAGCTTCCGGTCAAAGGGGGTGCTTCAACTGTGGAGGCAACCATCTGGCCAGAGACTGTCCTGACCCACATGCACTACACGGTAAGGCAAGGGCTATGGGAAGAACCTTCACATGTCGCATGAGGACCCCTATGACACCATGGCCTTCTACAAGGGAAAGTCCAAAGGAAAGGCTCTGGTAAAATGGCCCACATGATGGAGGAGTTCTTCAACTACTACTATGCTAAAGGGAAACCAAAAGGGAACTCCAAGGGACAATTCCAGAGCAAGAACCGTGGCAATGTGAACGCCT
>CAXAMN010017557.1:140018-168062 GCA_963970005.1 Durusdinium trenchii
CGCCCTTCCGCGATGGGGTGGACTTGAACTACAAAGACCGTAGAGAGATCTTGGAGAAATGCCGTCGAGGAAAACGACAGATGTTCAAGAAGCTGTGCTGTGCAAATTCCTGCTGGAGGTGGTCAACTATGATTCCGAGATCCAAATCTATTATTGGGAGTGGCCACTTCGCTGTCGCGCACATCATCGAGGACTTCTTCAACAAGATCGGTGTGGTCTTCGACTGCAGAATCGATGGATGCAGGTTTGGGCTGAAGTCCTAAAACGGCAATCTGCTTCTCAAGTCATGGCAGATCAAGACCACATCTCTCAAGAGTTCTATGCAGAGTTCTGCCTTCGCATTTGCTTACGGAATCACTCACATGAGTGGATCCATGGCTTGGAGACCAACCGCTCTGCCTACTACCCAGCAGCAATGTGCCGCACTCCTTCTGAACCTCCTGGACCAGCTGATCTACCACCTCCTGATCAACTGGCAGTTCCTGAGGATGACCCTGCTGATGAGGAGTCAGAGAATCGACCTCCCTCACCTCAAGATGCCAAACGATGGGAATGCACCGTGCAGCAGGACATCCATCCACCAGGAATCTGGTTCGCTTGGTTCAAGACGCTCAGCTTCCCGCGTGGAAGATCAACCAAACCAAGAAGTTCAATTGTCCCATATGCGAGGAGATGCGTCAAGGTGTCTCTTTAAAGCAGGTCCCGCCAGCTGCTGCTCATGTGGCACCAGCCGCTTGGGAACAAGTCGGAGTTGACGTTAAAATTCATCCTGTTTGTGGATTTGGCAACTCGCTACCGAGTCACGGAGACCCTCTTCACCTATCCTCATGGGATCCCAAGGGTGGAGAACAGTGACATGGTGATTAAAGCCCTCACTACAAGATGGTTGATCCCGAGTACCTGGTGGCGGACAATGCCAAGTCGCTGACATCCCAAAAGCATCCAAAAGCTGATGGAGTTTCTGGCTGACGTGGGAAGTCACGGTGAATCATGGGCTCATGGCATCACTGAAAGGGCCATCCAGCAGATCAAGGAGACCTCCAGTCTCATCCAACAAGATCTACCTGATCAAGATCCCGTTTTGACGGTTGCTATGGCCACCAGTGCCCTGGACAACACCGAGCTCCAGAAGGGTTACAGCAGCATTCAATGGGCTTTTGGAAATCAACATCAACTAGATTTAACTAGATGACGATGAACTTCGTCAACAACTCACTCTTCCAGTGGATCGCCAACAACATGAGTTTCTTCGACTTCTTGGACAACGTGAACTGGCAGAAGAGAAGGCTTGAAAGTCAAGAGCCAAGGCAAGCTCAAGAACTCATCGATCCGACAGCCCCTTCAGGACCTTCCAGATGGCTCAGCCCGTCTACATCCAGCGGAAGTTCGTTCCACGCACCATCTATGCTGGACGTTAAAGGTGGACATCGCTTCGTTGGACGACCACGATGGGTCGGCCTACTTCCTGGACGTGCTGACGACGATCGTCAACATGTGGCGTGGGTGATCCTGGGCAATCGGATTAAGACTACAGTTCACTCTTTGAAGCTCAAGGTGATCAATCTCACCTGTGGAAGCAATTGGGTGATGTGATTCCACGCCGGGAGTTCATCGACATCACCACTGGTGAAGAACCTGGTCCTGAAGAGACCGAAGAACCTCATCTACCACCAGTGCCCCCAGATCCCAAATGGCTCAACGATCCTCAAGCCAAGGGTTCGCTTCAATGAAAAGGCTCATTCCTCAGATGAAGGATGATGGTCAATGCCAGACTCCCCGGACGACAAGATCATACAAGATCGGAGATGATGATGAAGATGGAAAACCAACAAGGGAATGGGTGGAACCAAACATCAAACATCCCACCTGGAGTCTCAACCTCTTCCAAAACTCCCTTGCTTGAAGATTCTCCGGATCCAGCTCAATCCCCAGAGGAGACTGTCGTGGACGACAATCCCGTTCCAGAACCTGAGACAAAGAAAGCAAAGCCGGACGATGACAGCGACAAGGACGATGACTTCGTGAACATCGACCTCAACACTGCCGTGCTTGAAGCTGGCGAGGGCTATGTGATGACCATCGACCTCGATTTCTCCAGCAACCGGCAGTGGAAGCAATTCATGAGAGACCCAGCCTTGTTCCTGGCCAAGGAGGTCAATGGCGCCGAGGTTCAATACCGTCGCCTCTCACCAGAAGATCGAGTTCTCTTTGAGAATGCCACCGAGACTGGTGAGGTCTCGAGCTTCGTGAAAACCGAAGCTGTCAGACAATGTTTAGGTTTCGAGGAAAGCCAGAAGGCCAGACAATCCAACCGAGTTCTTCGAGTTCGCTGGGTCTTAGTGTGGAAAGATGTCCCAGAAGAAGACAGGGACAAGGCCTTGGAGGACCGCAAGACAAACGCCTTGACCACCTACAACAAGGACCTGACCAAAAAGGCCAAGGCGAGGATCGTCCTCCTGGGAGTTCAGCATCCAGACTTGGAGCGTCCCGACGTCCGCACAACCTCTCCGGTTCAGAGCCAGCTCATGAAGCACTTGAGTCTCTTCGCTGCAGCGCAACGCGAATGGGCATTGGAATCGTCGCTGGACATGAAGACGGCCTTCCTGCCTCCCTGTGGCCGATTCGCATGGGCCGGCCACGGTGACAATGACACATTCCTGCCAATGCCGAACATGAGGCAGGCGGTAGAAGTTGATCACCATGGGGTTGCTGCGAATCTCCTTCACGAGAACCGTCAGCTCGGTCAGGAGCAAGTTGGGCAGGCTCCAACCTCATCAGAACTCAGTGGAGAGTCAGGTGGACCTCGAAGTCGGTGGTCGGGGATTGCCACCTCAGGGAGAGTCTCGATGTAGAAGTCCTGGTTCATCTCGATCCAGCGATCGTGGCCTTTGGTGTGAGCTGAGATGTCGACACCTGTGTGGCGGAACATGCTCTCCTTCTTGGTTCCCCACTTGTAGGCCTCGTCAACCTTGTTTCGGATTGACACCCATGTCGGGCTGGACAGATCACCAGCTCGGGGGAAGTCATCCACATGGCCTCCAATGAAAATTCAAGGCTCGATGGATGTGGTGCCAGCTGAACGGATGCTGCGCCATCGATGAGCCCGACATCCTCAAGAAGGCCAACGACCTTGTGAAGTTTGTCGGCGGCATCATCGCGACCGACAGCAAGGGGGCCTTCGACGCCATCAACAAGAACGAAGGGCCGCTTTTAGGTCTTTCAAACACCCGAAGCGCCTTGCAAGGGTATCAGCCCCCAGAGCAGGTGCAGGAGTCCGGAGAGAAATTGATTTGGGTCAGCGGAGATTGGAGTCTTGGAGGTTCGCTGACGAAGAAGCACCGCTCTTCACGAGAAGGGCTCACGCATTTTGCCAAGAGCCAGATCTGGAAACTGAGGTATGATCCAGATTTCGTGCTGAGCGAGCGCAAGGCACGGAAGAAAGGCCAGAATGCTGCGCATCACCCTGATTCCACCTGGTCATGACTCAAGAAACCTTTTGGATTGGCACGGCAGCCGTACCATGGTTGAGCCATGACATGTTCAGTTCATGAACCTGTTTTTCCCGCAGGCCTTGAGCCACTGGCATGCTCGAGCGAAACAGCGTGTCGCCGCGAGGGTCGACGACTTGCCCAAAAAACGGGCATCTTCCTTGTTTTCATCCCGAGCCATACTACTTCATAGCCTACTTGGCTGGCACCTTCTTTTTGGGGTTTGCGCACTCCTGCTACCGCAGGGCTTTAACGTCTCAATGGCGTGGCTCTGGATCGGCGTTTTGGTTTTGCGGGTGCTGCTGCCGTGCTGATGCTGGTACAGGCGTAGCTACTGGTGTGGCCGAAGGTAGACAAACAATGAGAAACAGCGATGCCGGGTGCACCTTTTGGATAGCTCGATTGTCGGTTTCAATCAGCATGGCATGGCCCGTGAAAAACTATTTGGCACCCTGTACACTGGTCAACAGCATCGGGTTCACGATGCACGCTGCCTATCAGTCTTGCCCAGCGGTTGACCAAGCATGTGATGAGCTGGTTTTTCGGAACCCTTCCAGCAAGAATGCAGTAATTATGCAGTATGCCTCAGTATATATGCCTTTATGCAAGACTTGACGGCGCTGGCCTGCTGTGGTGTGAAACATTCAGCAAATCAATCCAAATGCTGCTGAAAAGGGCTCCAGACCCTCGTTAAGCCAGCTGACGAAGAGGCAAAAAGCACTTAGGGAATTGAAGCACGCGATTCGATGTAATTAGTACTGACATACAGCGTAATGCAAACCGTGCACAAATGAACGAAAAAACACTCCTGTGCAACTCACCTGTCTGGTGCCGGGCGCATCAGCCGGGCCAAGGAAAAAACATCCCGCTACTTCCTTGGCCTGAGAAATGCCTTTGCTAGCCTCTGCTAACTCTTCACGCCTGAAGCCTTGGGCCTCAAGCCTTGATGCCATTGGATGGCTGCATCAAACTTGTCAAACTTCATTAAAATTCCCGGATGCGCACGAGACAATTGAAGCCGAAGACTTGCTAAAGTGAAACTGTGATGCGCCCGCACTTGATCGTGCCGTTTTGCGTGATGCTCCTGCAACGAGCCGAGTGCAAAAAATGCCCGAAGCCAGCGCAGCTACCAAGTCAGTGCATACAGTCTCCCCAACGGCATGTTTGGTTTAACATACAAAGCGGTAGCTTGACGCCACAGGAAAACACAGCCCAAACACACACACACACATCCGCGAGCACGCGCGCGCATGGCATTCACAGGATTTGACTTATAGAGCTATTCTGAGTCAGGCATGACCACAATGACATGCGACAGTGCCCTGCCTCGGCTTTTGTCCGCATAACCCCTTCTTGGAAGGCGCACAACTGCATCCTGAAGGACTATCAGCCGACATAATGGAAGACCTGGCGTACGAGGTCATGGCACAGCAGTTTTGCAACTTCATGATCGATATTCCATTGTTTGAGCTTTCTTAGTTTCTTGCTTCCTTATCTGAATTGCAGTATATGTATCTGAAGGACTCGTGATCGCCCCCCAAGTCTAAACTCCACTGACTGACACAAGATGGGCAGCTAGACGCACTGTTCGACATATACGGGATGACGCCGTCGGGGTTGCAAGCCATTGCCATATCTGAGGCGGAAAGGCTTGAATGGATTGGTTGACCCATGGTCCATAAAACATGGCTGAACCTTGCCTGAAACCGCAAGTGCTTGGATGCTTTCTTGGCCTTCGGGTTCGGCTTCGGTGTCTCTTCCTTCATCGCTATCTGGAACACAGGTTGGGCCATCCGGGCCATAGCGTGCCTCACACCAAACAAAGGCTGAAGGTTGGTGTAGCCGACGGAACTGCCATTTAGATCCATTTAGTGTATGGCCTGCGCAGCCTCAGAGCCTTGAAGGCCTCCAGCGTGCCGACTGTAAGAATTGAACTGCATAGTAACCATAGTACTGCATGCATTAAATCTAGCTACGCTTGAACTCGCGGACACTCTTGTCATGACATGAGAAACCATTGCAAGAACTGAAGGTAAACTGTCGAATGGCAGGTTCACATTATAGCCTGATTGGATTGACTCCGGCACAGAAAGCGCTGGATGATTACCACCTTCTGGCGCATTGCTGGGGCCTGCGAATTGACAATATATAATGAACTCGGCATACCATGTGAAGTCAGATTGCGGTTAATGGTTAGCGGCTAGCGTCGGGACGATGAGAAATCAAACCACTGGGTTTGATTGAGTAATGCTGAGTATTGGATGTGAAAGCTCGGTGTGCCTTCACAGCAGGTTCCCTCCCTTAAGCGCCCAACAATTCTGCCTTACAAATCCTTACTTTTGACTCAAACATTGGAGCATTGAGCGTAGAGCCTGTTGTCGAATGACATCAATACGACTGCATCGCTAGACTCAAAATAATCCAAAGTACTTATTGAAGCGCCACGCGTTTGCTTTTGCAGGCGCAATGATTTGGACAAGCTGCAAGAACTGGCAATGTGCTGCCTAAACAGCAAATATTCTAACGACAACAGCTAACACATGCTATACAAGTCAGAGAAGCACCAAGCTCGAAGAACAAGGCCGGTTGCTTTGGGAACAAGATGGAGCCAGGCTCCCGAACACATGGCTAAGAATCCTTTGAGTATAAAAACATACGAGTCCTCATCAACAAATGATCCAAACTTTGCAAGGTGCCGGTGTGTTGCGGTATCACACAAATGCATCAAAAAGGCAGGATGAGAATGGGGCTTTTTCACTTGGCAAGCTTGAGGGAAGGAATGTTAAAGTAGGTAGATAGGTAGATAGATAGGTAGATAGGTAGGTAGGCGATAGATAGATAGATATATAGATAGATAGGTAGATAGATAGATAGATAGGTAGATAGATAGGTAGATAGGTAGGTAGATAGACAGGTAGATAGGCAGATAGGTAGGTAGGCGATAGATAGGTAGGCGATAGATAGATAGATAGATAGATAGATCGATAGAATCGATAGACCGATAGATCGATAGATAGCTAGCTAGCTAGCCAGGTAGGTAGGTAGGCAGAGAGAGAGAGAGAGAGACAGCGAGAGAGATACCGTGAGCAGTCTATGTTACTACTATCGACTATCTCAGTCTATCTCACACTTGCGAATGTATATATAATGGAGCCGCCTCCGTGAGAATGTCAGTGCAAGCAATCACGTCAAAGACTAGACATGTTTTCAATATGTATATATATAATTGCCCCACAGCACAGTCCCCACAGCCAAGCTCGGTTTAGGGCAAAGGAAAACCATGGAAAACCCATTGATCCAAAATTGACCTCATGAAACTGTCTGTTCTTTAGCTGCCAAGCAATACCAAGCGTATCATACGTTGCACCCTCTGTGCACCCGAGCTGGGCAGCACTTGTGCATCTACACGGATAAACAATGAATATATAGTAACCCTGCTCAAATGCACCAGGCTGGTTTCGGCTGAGTTCAAGGGCTGCATGGAGCCGACTGGGAAATGGCCATGAACTAGTTGCGTGGATTGCATGCTCACGACTGGAGGCTCCACTGCAACAAGCAAACTGAAAGCAGTGGTGGACATGCATTTTAGAGATTAAAGAGCTTGAATTTGCCTGCGGGTGGTTATTATGAGAAACTACTAGGCCAGGCCAAAGGGTACTGGCAGCAAGCGATCAGGCAGCACATTTTCAAGCCACCTCCCAACATTCCTGCTGCGCAAGGTTGAACACATGAGCAGCACACAACTGAACCGCATGAGGTATCTAGATGTATCTATATAGTTTCTTTTCTCTGCTGCGGCAGTCATGGTCTAAATCACTCGAGTTTCTACTGATGGACCTCCCGTTGATAAATTTTGTAACAGACGTACTTTAGTGGTGCCCTACGGCAGGCTAAAAATGGTGCCCTGCAAAGCTCTTTCTTGCCCAATTGCGTGCACATAAAAAGAAGTTTGATAATCGTTCAAGGACTCTAAATTGCAATGTTTGTTCTCTCTTCTTGTCATGCATCCAGCAACCATGTGCACAGTCTCTTCTTTTGGGCCAACCACATTCATGATGCTTGTGTCAATATGACATTGTGGCGCTGTGCCACGTGGTCGCTTGAACTATTGTCTCCTTCACCCCAGCACTGCAATGACAACCCGGCAAGCCAATGTGGCCAAATACTTTTGATGATAGGCCCTCGACTAGGCCCCACCTCCTATTCGCATGACTGCATAGCTGGTATTTGCAGGACATGATTTGCAAGTTCACTTGCTTGCGAAAATGCAGCGATGCAAATGCATGCAACAAAATGTGTGCAGGGTGCACCAGATGTTGCCAAGGTGTTTCAGACATTGGATGGTGTGTGTGTGTGTCAACCTCTGTAACTAAGAGTTTCGAATGCAGGGGCGTGCAGCATCTGTGGTCCACTGCACGCAACGAAGCTACGACCACAGATGGGAAGGGATCAAGGACGCTTGATCCTATACCTGCTGACCAGCACACTGACTCCAATGGTCCACCCTGTCGCTGTCTTTTTGTTTCCATGGTTCTTGCATGATACTTCCCCCAAGCCCTTTCCTCCAGCTGAGCCGCGCTGTCGTTTTCCCACCGCTGTTCTCGTGAGCTGCAGATGTGCGAACAACCTTTTGTTAAACAATACAATTGCGCCGACTCTCTCACCTTTGGGTTCCATCGCCATTTTTCCCTGGGAATTGAGTTAACTGAAAACCAATGTCAGAGTGTGACTCGCTCAGTCGTCCCACTTGGGAGCTGGGTGTGATCCTCCGCAAGGAGGCGCCGTTTTCACTCCAGACTACCGTGTAACGGATTCCACTGTTCCTCCATGCGTTGGATTCTCTTAACCGAATTGGCCTCACTTCAGGATTCTCAAAACATGATGCCGTCGGGCCCACGACAACCCTTCCAAGCCGCCGGGCCAACGGAGAATAAACCCAGACGTGTTCTCTACCCCAAACACCCCAACCCCTCCCCCCTCTAATTAGGGTAACAGAGGGAAATGGTACTCGGCACACTTGTGTGTCGGTGCCTTTCCCTCTGTTGTCCCTCTTCTAGTCTACTCTACCTGGGCGGTGTAAGACAAAAGTCCCGCTCCCTAACTAGTGCACCTAATTCATTCGGCCAAGTATTCAGTAACTCTAGAGTGCTAGGTAGTCACACACACACACGGACACACACATGTACATACACTTCCCTGCCCCCCACTTTCCTTCTTGCGCTTTTGGTCGTTTCTTGGGCTTTCTCTCAGGTTTTTAGGTTGTTCTTGAGGCTCGTTTCCCTACCCCAGTCAAGGGCTAAGTATTCACTTTTGTCTACTCCTACCTTTCTCTCTTGCCCTCTTAGCGCTGCTCTTTCTGTTTTTCTTTCTTTTGTTTCTAAGGCTTTTTAGGTACCTATTCAGGTCCTCCGCGAGAGCGCCCCAAAGCGGCATCGTGTGTGTGTGTGTGTGTCAACCTCTGTAACTGAGAGTTTCGAATGCAGGGGCGTGCAGCACGAAGCTACGACCACAGATGGGAAGGGATCAAGGACGCTTGATCCTATACCTGCTGACCAGCACACTGACTCCAATGGTCCACCCTGTCGCTGTCTTTTTGTTTCCATGGTTCTTGCATGATACTTCCCCCAAACCCTTTCCTCCAGCTGAGCCGCGCTGTCGTTTTCCCACCGCTGTTCTCGTGAGCTGCAGATGTGCGAACAACCTTTTGTTAAACAATACAATTGCGCCGACTCTCTCACCTTTCGGTTCCATCGCCATTTTTCCCTGGGAATTGAGTTAACTGAAAACCAATGTCAGAGTGTGCTCGCCCAATGCTTGCGAGTGCAAAACTTATAAGCCTAGAGTGAGACTATTACCCTGCCACGGTACATTGTTCTCAGCGCCGTCAACAGTTATATCTTCTGATCATATAACATCCAGGGAGACAGAGAATTGGCGGAGCAATAATTAGACTCCTTTCCAATGAGAGAATCTCGCCAGGGTTGCTTGGAGATTTTGTCGGTGCTTCCGCCTTGGCCTGGAGGGATCAATGAAGTTCCAACACTGGGTGGGCTTCACAAGACAGCTTCAAAGAGTCCTTCGTTTGAGCCTCTGGTCGGGTAGCACTCCTGCTTATGTCGCAAAAGTTTTTGACGCTATACAAGTGATTCTGCCAAGTACAAAACAAGCCAATCCTGTCTCTTTCTTCAGCTGGTCTTGCCAGATCGACTTTGACGTCTGAACCATCCTGAAACGGAACGCGTTGAAACATGTTGAAACCTACCCCTTGCACGTATCAATTCAGCACCCACAAACCCAGTTCTCCTTGCTTCTTGCGCGACCGCTTCCAGAGGTATCTCTTGAAGATGCCCTGCTGTGCTCAGAGATGCGATCAGGTATGACAGGAGTGGCGCCAGCACTCCTGGCGAGACTCAGGCTTTGACAAAAGAATGTGGCTCTCATTCAGTGTTTTGTGCACTTTTTGAGGTTTTGTTTTTGGAGCTGGTTCTTGACCGAGCGTGAAAGGAGACTGTAATAACTGTAGTACTTGCGACCTGAAGTTAACGTGGCAAATTCCCATGGCTGACCCTCACAAAACCTATGCAAACTGGAACGAACACGGACAAAAGAACCATTGACTTTTTCAAGCTTGTGCAGGTATAATTAATGCACACCTGTTCAATCTCAAAAAGGCCAACAACTTGCAGGGTCAGGAAAGGCCTCAAGAGGCGGTGATACTTTTGATATCTTTTGACTTTTGATTCAGTCACGTTTGTGCGGGTTGTGTGGGCCCACTGAATACTGAATTGACAACTTTGGAGCTTCTACAGCATGTACAGCTGTTCTGAACCGGACCTTCTATGCGCTTGAGAATGCCGAGCATCAGTTCCAGCCAAAAGATTTTCGAACAAGACAACGCACAATTATATACAGTATTCAAAAGGGTCAACTTGAAAGGGCTTCTGTCCAAAAACCTTTTGCTGAATTTTGGCAAAAGTCTTTCACTGGGCCACTCCCAACTCTTGGCACATTTACAAATGGCCCACTTATATACCCATAACAGCAACAAACGCATGCTAGGTGAACACATCTACCCAATGAACCTACAGTACATGCAAATACAATATATATATATATATATGTATGCACACCCACTTACACACTCTACATTACTATATGCATAACAATGCACAACAACACTGTGTACATACATTTAAGCTTAGACGTTGGCCTGGAGCTTGGCAGGTTTCTCTTCTAATAATAGTGTGTGCATGTTGTTGTTGGAGAGGGGTTGTAGCTCACAAGCACACAGCGGCCTCTAAAACAGTCTTGTAGTATTGAACAACGCATCCCAAAAGCTTTGTGTTAGGCAGTCTGATGATTTTTATCCAATATCTTTTGTTGGACAAGGTTCCGAGAAGCAGGTCTTTTGAAAGGAAGATGTGCCTCTAAATAATAGAGTGCAGCGTCTTCAAGGAATCTGTGCAACATGTTTTGTTTGCTCGGCATTCTTTGTCCTCTTCTCATTCAATTGTGCTGCTCGTGCACCTTTGAGCTGCTGAAACTGTCGTGCTGAAGCTGAAGTGATGAGAACGTTAAGGCCACGGCTGGATTCGACACCATCCACAGCAGCCTGCTAGGTTCGTTTCACACAAAACATCTAGCGACTTAAGAATCCTCCAAAATGCAAGCATGCAAGCACGAAAGGTCAATGAATGATTTGCAACGTCAATCATTTGCTGGCCTGGCCGGGCTTCGCAGAGCTTTTAGGCTTGTTACTCTTCCCAGTGGTCCCACTTCCACCAAGCCCTGATCCTGCCGTAGCGTGGTTTGTGGGTCCTGATTTGGCTGCTGGCTTTTCCTCTACTTTCCCCTTTGGCTTCTCCTGCGCAAAATACGCTTCATGGCTTCATGGTATTGAACGATGTTGAACGCATCATTTGCACATGTAGCGCCGGTTGCGCGAGGAAAGTGTTCACCGCCAGGATCTTTGCTTGAACTGGAGGTATCTGAAATGCACACTGACGCGCAAACCTTGCTTCTTGCATCCAAAAGGTTCCACAAGCAGCAGCATGCAGAATCGACGGCACACAGAAAAAAATATTCCCGGACCCTGCCAAAACCAGCGGAACACAAAAGGAACCTATTGTTTTTGCTGTCGCTAGCCGCTAATCTTTACACAGGCCATGATGGTGGCAAGTTTTAATTGCATTGTACAGCAGGCGTTCTGCATGAAAGCGGGTCATGATCAACCTAAGTTCCGGCACGCACAGGGAGACAAAGTTCATCTTGCCCAGCTAAAGCCAGATCATGACTGCGATAAGAAAAATAATACCAGGTCGTGCAGATTTAGTTGCGCGGGAAGGGGGTTGCGGGAGGGCGCAGCGCCTCCCCCCAGCAGTCAACAAAACCAACCGCCGCAAAACAAAATAAACTAACACTGCCAGGAAGTGCAAGTTTGAAGAAACAGTTTCTGGGTTAGCAAGGTGTGGGAACGTTTTGTTGACTCTTTGTTTCTTTCTCGTTGAACGTGAGCTTGAGTGAAATTCTTTGAGAAGATTTCCTTGGTGCACTTAGAGAAGAGGGATTGCGTGATATGCTCAAAGCTTGTTGACGGTGTTTGAGTGAAAAGATGAAGCGATCTCACTCACATTTGGATCTGGATTTCGAGATGGAGGATGAAGGATTAGAAGCTGGCAACTTGCAACCACAAACGTGCCCTTGAGGGCAACAAGCACACCATGAATCATGTAGGTGGGAAAATAAGTTATTCCCCATTCACAATGCTTTGCGGCAGCCTTGACTTCTGCGAGTTGAAATAATGACATGAAGACTGTGGGTAAATGTGTTTGAGATTCTAAGATATCATATCATTGAAGATCATGTTTAAATCATGATACTACCCTTGGCGATCAATTTTAGGTTATGTTACGAAAGACTTCTAGCCACTGGCCAAGCGCTGTTTTTCTATGATCAATTTTAGGTTATGTTACGAAAGACTTCTAGCCACTGGCCACACGCTGTATTTGTTGTTTAATTCTTTTTTGTTTAATTCATTGTCCTTTCTCGTTGTCATTTTCCTCACTGGACTTCAGATTTCAGTGGTTCCCTCTTTTCTTTTGCTTCTTGCCAGTTTCACTACTTTGGTGCAATATGGTCTGCATGGTTCATTCTAGTCCAATGTATGTGTTTTGGGTTCGCTATAGTTCACGCGTTCAACCTGCATCATCGTACGCCAATTCTACGTCTGAATTCAATTACAGTAGGTTCATCTTCAGTACCGGGAAAGCTTTGGCCACAAACTTGATTCGAAGTGTGGACAAACCTGCAGCCTGCCAATCAAATGAAGAAGGAAGTAGACTGGACAGTTTTGAACCCCCAATCGAATACCTCGTAAGATTTTCAATTTCTGCTCAGATTCGAAAGACATTTGGCCAGGTCGAGCACTGGTCAAACGTAGTTGTTTGTTTCTAGCTCGTGGTCACTGGTTGAATATGGCACTAGGACAAGTACACTGATTTGCAGTTGGTCCAAAGCTTGCTGATGTCCAGTCACCAATCCTTGGAGAATTAGAATGTTGAACATGTCCACTGTGCATTGGATTTAACCCATCACCACCATCCAGAAGGCTTCCAACTATTCAAAGTGTGACTGAGTTTTCTACTCTAGAAATCTGAAGTCTGACAGCACCTTCATCGGTTTCCAACTTCATGCGCTTTCTCCCCGCATTCATTCTCCCCGTTTCTAGTTCTCAATTTTACAGAGAGTCGGCGAAATTTCGGGCTTGTGGTGCTCCGCAGAACGGTTCTAAACGGCTCTGGGTCCCACTCGTCACTTAAAAACTTGTTTTCCGCCGGTGTTCAGATATAGGCAGCTAGCTGCAGGCTAGGTTCTTTTCATTCCTTTGTTTCTGATTCGCACATGCTCCTTCATTTGCAGAATAGATTTGTCCGCTGCCACCTCACCTGCGGCCTGGGTCATTCACGAAGACTCCTCACCAGAGAAGAAGCGGTGTTGAAACAACAGAGAGTGTTGCCAGACTGGACATTGAATGAAAAAACAAGGGCCACAAACAAGCATTTGGGTATTCTAAGTCCTTAGGACTTCCCATGCTTTTGGATGATATACCATGGATTTTTTTTCCAGGCCAAGCAGTTGCTAAACAAAACATTACCCTTTCCCGAGATGATGACTTATGAAATAACTAGACGGGACGACATAAAACTTATAGCTACTCACAACTAATCCTTACGTTTAAACAACTTATAAGACCCTGGGAAATAGTAGAGGAAAAGGCCATCCCCGGAACCGTTTTGAACCGTTTTGAGGGTTTGGAACCCAAAACAGCGATTTGTTCTAAATAGTTCTAAACCGTTGTAAATGCTTCTGGTAGTTTGGGTTCTTGGAACTTGGAACCGTTTAGAACAGTTCTGGGGATCCCGTTGTGGAGTTGTTTGATTCTTGTTTGAGCGAGAGTTAAGTTGATTAAGTTGGAATATATATATATTACAATTATATATATACAGATTGTCGTTGGAAGTTTTGGTTATAGGTTCTTCGTTGTTATGACATAAATGAACTACGGGCGATGGTTGAACAATTCAATTGCATGCAGCTGCCGGCATGCTTGGAATATCTTGAGCGAACACACGTTTGGCGTTTGCCCAGACAAGCAACTATGCATGTTGGAAAGCACGTTCGCAGATTTGTTTCAGCTACAAGCATTCAAATTTCCGCAGTTTTAATTCCATCATCCGGGCATTGTGTTTCTACAGTATTATTTCCCACAATGTGTGCTGTTTGCACATATTCACATTGTTTTCAGCGCTTTAACATGTGTTTGAACCATTTCTATTCCATTCATCCGGGATCATTCAGGAACACATTTATATTTGTAATATTTGTTTGCCGGATTTGTTCCCAATTTGTTCCAATAGTTTTACCATTGATAATTTATTTCCAATTTGTTTCCAAGATTTGTTCCCGCATGAGATTTTGTTCCCCATGTTTTCCAAATTTTTCCAATACTGGTTGTAGCAGCAGAGACATAGACTTAAGTTTGAAATAACTCATGGATAAACAACAGGTCTTTGGGCGCAAAATCGCCCTAGGATTACAGTATATTAAAAAAGTCAGTTCCTCGAATTGGCCCATGGGTTTTGAACAGTTTTCTTAACGCAATGCAATACTCATTTTGCAATCCACGGTCAAAAAGTCAGCCTTCTTTCCGTCTTTCCTTGTTTTACTGATCCTGATATTGTTCCTGAAAGCACCTGCGAAGAGTCCTCCTTCAAGAACGTCTACCAACTTCAACTGCAGAACTATCTTCGTGAGCAGCATCATTGGTATCATGATTATCAGCATCATGATTGTCATAATCATCATGGTAAACACTATCAACATCATCATTATCATCCTCACGATCACTATCATCGTCATCATCATCATCATCATCACTGTCATTGTTCATCCGCATCATCATCGGCATCGGCATCAGCACTGCTATCTTCATTGACGCCACTGTCATTGTCATCATCAGTAAAATCCATCATCACCATGCCGTCATCATTCTGTGGAGTTGCGCAACTGCAAGTGATTGATGATTGATATGATTGTCAAGGAGATGCATGGTATATCGCATCCACATAGATGCAGCAGGTGGGGGTTGTTCAAAACCCCTTTTGTTCATTTTCCAGGCCACCTTCGCGAAACTTTCGCCAGCTTTCGTGCGCGAGGTTTTCCCGCAGTCGGTGAAAATTGTTATTCGTTGGGACTCGAAACTCCCAAGGACCAAACCTGTTTGAAGAAATCCAGCCCTTCTCTTCTCTCTTCTCTTCTTTTCCCCTCTCTTCTCATCTTTCAACTCTGAGCCCAAACTTGTTGATTCGAAGTGGGCTCAAAGAACTCATGTGGAAGTTTGTGGCCCAGTTGCTTTTTTCCAGGGTCGGCAAAAGCAACCTGTAGCTTCAATTGCTTTCTTCCGGGTCGAGAAAAGGCAGCCGGAAGTCGGAGGTCTGCGGTTCGGTTGCTTTTCAGGGCGGGGAAGCAGAAAAAGCAGCCGGAAGTCCCCTGGAAACGTTTTCCAGGCTCGGGAAGAAGCAGGGTCGGGAAAAAGCAATCAGAAGTCTGTAGCTCAATCGTCTTTGAGCCTACTCTTGATCATTGCACTTTGCATAAAATTGCTGTTGAAGATCTTTCATCAAATTGCTTCTTCCAGGGCCCTGACAAAGCAACTGGGCTGCAGACTTCTGATGGCTTTTCCCGGCCCTGGAAAAAGCAATCGGATGTCTGAGCTGTCGTCCGCAGACCTTTCGCAGGATCTTCGCGAACCCTTCGGGACTGCGGCGGGGGCACAATGAGAATCAGCCTCCATGGTTTTTACCGTCGCCCCTCCCTTTCAGCTCTCAATTTGCAATTTTGTTCATTTCGTTTTCCGTCCGCCTCCATCGTCGATCCTGCCTGACCATGGCCCGCGGACGTTCTACGAGCAGCTCTCCTGAAACCCATCGACATCGAGGAAAACGTGATCGTCGCACTTCCCGTCGTTCCCGCTCCCCACGCAGGAAGTCCACAGGGCTCCCGGTCGAGACTCCCACTTCTGTCAACACCTTTGAGACTCGCTACCCCATTCCCAAGGCTTGGACTTCGGATGACATACAAACTGACTTTTCCTCGTCGAGTCATCGCAACTGCTTGGAGTCGTGAGCTACATATTGATCACCAACCCATCGAGGATGTACGTCTTATCGACGTGCTCAGTCGCAAGCAGGAGAACGGGACATTACGCCTTGTCGCCAACAGCCGCTTGGTCCAGTACGAAGGATTCCGGAATCGTCAAGAGGCCTACCTCTGGTCCTCCCTCTCCCGGAAGATCTTCAAAAGCTCTGACGTCGATATCGCCCGCATCATCGGTCACCTTCATCCTGCTTCCCTCAAGGACGACTGGGATGAGAAGCGCAAAGGCTTGGACCGCCTCGCCGACCGGGTCTTCGAACATTTACGAGATCAGATGCCCAAGAACACCACCGAAGCCCTTCAGGACCAAGTCGAACAACTTATGAAGGAGAACGAGAAGCTCAAAGCTGCCACTGACCGCGCTTCTTCACCCGTTCACAGCCCCTCCGAGCCGGAGACTCCTGCTGATCGTGAACGCCTTCGCTTGGACAAATCCAAGCCTCACATCACCCCGCCGGCTCCACCTCGCTCGGGACGCACCCTGGACCCTTGGAGAGTCACTTCAAGGCATCTACCCCGGAACCGGAGAAGTCCACCCCGCCCCCTGCTGCTCCTGCGGACCCCCTCCAGGAAGACAATGCACCCACAAAGGCCACCAAGACTGAGATCGAGAAGTGGATTCGCCTCAACATTAAGGACAGGGCTCGCTTGACCAAATTGGAAGAAACCGCCAAAGAGATCGACTCCATCGTCTCTACCCTCAACCTCAAGGCCGACAAGCTGGATCTTCCCAACTTACGCCGCCTCACTATTGCCTGGGGATGGGACCCCAAGTTGGCTCAGAGCGCCAGCCAGAATGCCCTGATTCGCATGTTGGCCACGGCCAACGCCCTCGTCGCCTGATGGTTTCTCCATCACTATCCTACGGCCTTCGTTGACTACGACCATTTCTCAAGGCTGCTCCCAACTGGTCCCGTTTCCCTTCCTGTTCGTGTTTTTCGTCACTTCTTGCAGTTCTTCACCCTTGTGGATGCTCATTGTGAACTCACCTATTTGGAGCTTCGTCCCCTGGTCTTTTTGCAAGGTCAACTATGCCGCCTTATTCTTTTTCGCACCCTCCCCGATGGTGCTCGTCGAACCAGTTTTCTCCCATTGCTGCATCGACTTCGACCTCGTCAACAACTCTACTACCTGGACTATTTTCAACCCAACGTCGTATACCTTCGTTTTCACCCACACCGTCAGGCCTACTACATTGGCAGCAGCATCCTCTCCCTTTTCGATCGAGAGATGTCCCGCAAACGCAAATATCGTCAACTTTGCAGCAGAATCAATGCGTACTATGAACCCGCACTTCGGTATTGGAAGCAGACTCGCACCTTCTTTCAACACGCTGTCATCCCCCTTCAGCTCAACTCGGACACTTTGACCACCCGCTCTACCGAGATTTCTTTTCAACAGCAATACCGCCCTCAACTCAATCGCCCCTGGATCAACCCTCTTCTTCGACGACAGGGCCTCCACGTCCCTCAGTACAACATCCCAACCACTCGTCATGGCCCCATTGGCATGTCTCGCCTCCATCGACATCGCCGTCGTCTTGAACGTCGACATACCCAGGAATGCATTTTGGATCTACACCTTCAAGACCTTGGACGTTCTTCATCTTCTACATCGACTCGGGAGCGACACCAAAGAAAAGTTCTTCACTTCCCAGGTCCTTCGAAGTCATTCTACGTCCACAGAGATTCTCTATCTCCTATGGTCGCAACACTTCCACATTGATGAGCCTTGGCGTTCACGCGCCGCCTCCCAGCTCAAATTGATCTTCCGCTTCCGGAACCTGATGATCCCACCCACCCAAGCCACTCTTCGACTATTTCAACTCTCTCACGGTTTCCTACAATGTTGTCGCCAACATTTTCGAGAATTTCTACAACTCCGCTCCCAACTTTTTCCACCACTACAAGTACCCGCTTCAGTCACCGATCATCGAGGTCAAGTCTCACACACTGGAGCACTACCTCTTCACCTTCAGAACATTTCTACGACAATGGACCCCGACATTGTCCCCCCAGTGCGTTTGCCACCGGATTCGACCTGATTTCCATCGTCATCCTGACTCCAACCACGTCATCGGCTTTGCCTCAGACCTTTTTCCCGGTCTACTCCTTTCTGAAGCCAATCTGCAAGACACTGTTTGGCCGGAGGAACGTGATTTCCTGAACCACTCCGTCACCCAGATGGACCGCTGGCTTCGCGCATGGCACCTTCCTTCTCACCTCCAAATCGAATGGCAACACTTTTTTCGACAGGAATGGCAACACCACGTTCAGCAACAGTCTACCAACCCCAACGGTTGGTCCTCACCTGAAATCCGGGCATTTCGCCGCTACACCAAAGGCTTCATTGTTGGACCTGGTGATCACTTTCCACATACTGCAGTACTCTCCTGCCCCTGCCACTACCACCACCTCCTGCACAAAACCTTTATTCCGTCTCCTACCACGCCCACACCTGTTTTCCAACCACTACGCCATGGTATTCACCTGATCAGGACTCGCCTTCGTGACATATGGCCACCTCACCTTCTTCAACGTTATCGATGGGGCCTACACTGGGATCGCCGTCTCCCCTCTGCCTACATCCTCCCAAAACATTCTCGAGACTGGAGCAAAGCGCGTCCGATTGTGTCTTACACGCAGACAGTATGTGCACCACTCAGCCAGACGGTAGCTTCCGCCATTTACTGCCTTCTGCAAGTTGTTTTCCCTGAACTGACAGCACTTTCTGACGTCCTACCCCTCCTTCGTCGCATTTGGAGGATATTACAACACTATGACCCCACGGACGACCTTGTCCTTTATCAACAAGACATCGCCGGCTTCTTCAATTTCGTCACCCACCCTCGCATGATCTCCACCGTTGAGTTCTTGATCACACGATACGCTGCTCTTCAAGGCTTGGATCTCCGAGACGATCCCATTCTCAGTGTCGCTCAGCACCAACAAGAACGCCTTCAACGCATCTTTCGTGGTCGATGGCGTAAGGCTTCCCGCTCCTATCACCCCATCCACCTTCGTGATCTGCCAGCTTTGGTTTCTCACTTGTTGGATTCTTCCTACTTCACTGTGGGCCTCACCGTGTTTCGGCAATGTCAAGGAGCTTCTATGGGATCACCTTTGGCCCCCGCCTTGTGCAGCGCTGTCGCCCCCTTCCGTGAATACTGTTTCCTACGCTCCTTTCCCACTTCCTCGTGGCGCTACGCTACTGGATTGGCCCTTACGGGCACGCTACGTCAACAACGTCTTCTTCCTTGGACCTACACACATGCTACATACTGACTCCTTCAAGGCCATCGCTCAACCCTTCTTCTACGGCAGACCACTGGAGATGGAGTATGTCACGGATGAGACCCTTCTTGGTTTCGTTCTTTCTACTTCTCAACGCACGATCACCTTTCGACAACCACCTCATCGATCTCACACTGATCCGCAGCAATCGTACCGCCGGTTCTCCATGCAGACATGGCTCTCGCCGGTTTCTTCACTCGGGGCATTTTGATCTGCCGCTTGACTCGCCCTCGCGACCTCATCTTTCCGCAGCTCATTGACCTGACTCAACAATACCTCGACAAGAACTTTACCATGACCCAACTACTACCACTTCTCCATCAACTTTGTCATCGCTTTCACTTACCAAGACCACCACTTCATGCACAATGTCGGTTTCTCACTTTCTCACCGGATGCAGCACTTGGGACTGACCCTCGCGTTGAAACATCCTTGGCCCTCACCTCGCGACTTTCGTTTTTCTCTTGTCAATTGTTTACTCCCATGTTTTCCTGTCAATCTTACTCCCCTTCCTTCACCAGCGTCTCGGCTCAAACACGCTTTTCTCCCGTTCCATATCGCTGTCTTGAACATGTCTCATTCGACTACTTCGGACCTCGTTTCCACCATTGCGACCCAGCTGAACATCGTCATCGTGACACTTCGTCTTTTGGTCGACATGATTCAAAATCCTGACGAGGCTTCACCACTTGTCATGACCCCAGGCTCCTGCCCTCCTGGACCACCGGCCAGTCCGACTTCACCTTAATTTCGGACGACAACGAGACCCTCTATCAGTTGGGCACCTTGTGAACATTCAGCACCTCCATCAGAGCTTCAACCGACCGACTATATGCATGGCTCCACCACCGTCGCCTACGTCATCGGCTCCCCTGTCTCCCTTCCCTTTCCTCCTCTCCCCCACCTGTTCACCCTCCTTCCCCTCCCCTTGCCCTTCCCGCGTCCTCTTCCCCTCCCCCACTTTCCTTTCCTCCCTCCCCTGCACTCTCTCCTCCCGATTTCGCCTACCCGCTTCCCTCGACTTGCGCTCTCCCACCCTCCCCCTCCCCATCCGGTTCCCTCGTTTCCTCTGCCCCCCCGGGCCCCCCTCCCCTCCCGTACCCGCAAACGGCTCACCCTCTACTCCTCCCTCCCCCACTCCTTCTTCTCTTCCCGCTTCCCCTCGCCCCCTCTCTGACACCTCTTGGGATGATGATTGGGGCACCAAAGATGATGACCTTCTTCTTAGCCTCAAATGCAATGAACGACTTCGACCCAGTTGGCGCTATATCACCAGCAAAATGCAGCCAGCGCCCCCAATCTCAGATCCACGCTCGTTGGGCTGAACTTCTTGAACTACAGCGACTTGCCACGTCATGACTTTCGTCTACGACCTTCCCTCTCGCCGACTCACCTGCCCCGCAGGCGTCGTAAAAAGGCCCTCCCCGACTGTCGGGTTTTTCCGTGTTTCACTTTTTGCTCCCTTCTCGCACTACGGTTTTTGTTTTCTGTTTTTGTCTCCACCTTTCTACCCGCTTCTGATCTTTATCCTCTGCTACATCAGCCTTTCGGCTCAAACTCCGATCTCACTGTTTTTTCGTTCGAACTTTTGACGCGCCCCATGTCCACTCCACCCGCTACAGGAACCAGACGACCTCGCCCTTCCATGGCCTCTCACCTTCGGGACTCAGACGAACCTATTTTTATTTCCACCACCTTCCCGAAGAAAGCTCGTCCGACACAGCCTCCTATTTCACTGCGGACGACGTCTACCTCTCCGGATCTTTTGAGCACTCGCGCCCTACTACGGCACCACCATTTTCGAGTGACTCTACTCCGACTTCGACTCGCCCTTTGGTGGGGCTACTTGTCAAGATCAATGGCGAGGAGATACCTTTTCTGATTCCCCGACCGTCACTCCCTTTTCGACTGCCTGAGGCTAAGCCTTAATTCACTAATTCACTTCGGTTTCATCCACTCGTCGCTTCCCTTTTGGAAAAGCCCCCGCGTGCATCGCATATTTCTACCATGCATTTCAAAGTCGGTTTTGCTTTGTTTACATGTTCCTCTTTCCTATTTTTCTTTCCTCGCAGCCTTTCAGTTCTGCACTTGTACGCT
Organism: Durusdinium trenchii; assembly: GCA_963970005.1. Taxonomy (NCBI): domain Eukaryota; class Dinophyceae; order Suessiales; family Symbiodiniaceae; genus Durusdinium; species Durusdinium trenchii. The sequence continues at coordinate 161,611 of CAXAMN010017557.1, forward strand.
CTTCGCCTCCTCGGGACTTTTCCCTTTCGCTCGACATGGAGAATACCAACATTCAACCAGAGGATGTTCGCGTCCCTTCGGCTGACTCATCTCCGACACAAGTCCCCCCTGACGACATTCCTACGAACCCGGACCAACTGGCCGTCTCCAACTACAGTGACACACATGCCGTTGATCCCGCTCTTCTTCCGAGCCTTCCTCGATCGGACAATCAATACAACGAGGACTACACGGACTATGCTCGCCAGGTTCACAATCCTGCCTATGGATCATGGCCTGTTTCTGAACCTTTTGAAGAATGGGCTTGTCGCCAAAGCGGTCAGAATCGTTATTGGTTCTATCGCGCCTGGTTCCATCATCAGACGCTTTTTTGGGACCACCAGGACCTTGAGTATTACAAATCGGCAACCGGTTATTTCATTGACACTCACCCCGCTTCCCACTGGCCCACGACACACTATCGAGTGTGGGGCACCCGGGGTTGGCAACTAGTACTCTCTGCCACACAAAGTCTTTCCATGTGGACACAATGTGAAAAGTTCGAAGCTGAACTTCGTGCTGAAGAGGAACGTTTGGCCGCTGCCCACAACCCCACCAACCAGTTCACCGCAGAGGCCAAAAGCGACAGGCTGTGGATAATTTGGAGCATCTCAATGTACAGTATCAAATTGAAGCCCTCTTGCGGAATTTCTCTCAGATGGACGTCTCTCAGGTTCCGCAAAATCAACTCATCGGAGGGGTCGTCCACACCCTCACTACGTACCAGGATGAACTTCAGCAAGCTCTTCGTCCCCATGATCCTTCATCCCATCCTGACCGCTCCACCGCAGCCTCCTCTGCTCCTGCAGGGCAAACTTCTTCGACCGATCCCGTCAGGGGCGGCGCTGGACTCCCGCTTCCCCTACCTGATTCGGGATCTATGTCACTGAATTCCTCATCTACAGATTCTCAACATACCTTGGACCCTCCGTTTCCTGCTGAACGAGCCCAGGACTGATTCTCTTTCTCAATATTTCGACTTCGGTTTCCGATGCCCATACATTCAGGTCGAGGCCGTACGAGCTTCCCCGTATCGTTGGATCCCCTCCGCTGTGATTTAAAAAGGCTCACCATTCTTTCGTTCTTGCTCGGATGATTTTCCTGTCCTTTTTTTTTTTCTTCTTTTTCTCTTTTCCTTGACATCACTGATGATTTTTACCCTCCGCAGCCGTTGGCTCTCACCGCTCTCACCGCTTCGCATCCGTATCCGTCGTCGTTCGCGATGATCTCTTCAACTGGTCTTCGTGTACCTGAACCTTTGACACAAATGATCCCTACCTCACGCACCTCCTGGCGCGAAGTTCGTCAGCCTTTTGAAACCTTGGACATGGTTCCCGACCTCTCCACCGTCCTATTCGAATTGGACATCAGTTTGCGTGTCTATCAACCACTTAACTACATCACCGTGACCCTTGACAGGCAGCAGATCGAAACCAAAGAGTACACGGTCGATGATCTCAAAGATGTGATCTGCTCCCGCCTAGGTCAACATCGTACCGCATTTTGGATGGCCCTCCCCTCTACCGGTGACTCACGAGTTTGGGAAGTTCCACACACTTGCACCCTTGAGGACCTCGTCCTCTACTACGTCAATTCTCGACGGCTCCGCCCCTTGGGGATCGCCAATGAATATCCCCGTGATTCCACTCCTTTCCCCTATCGACCTCTCCACACTGTCGCTCCCCGACTACATGATGATACCATTTGTCAACTCCGACTACCTCTGACCGCGTACCAAACCTATCGAGAGATTCGTCAATTTACCTGGTCTCACCCCACCCTTGCTTGGCGCGGAGCTTAAAACCTTGCCTCCCCTCGGGGAGGCGTGTGTGTGTAACCTTTGGAACCACAGGGATCCTTTCGGATTGTTTTGTTTTGGTTTTGCTTCCGATTTTACAGCAGGGGGCATGCGGCCACCACGCAAACGCATGCCAACGAAGCTATGCGTGATGGTGGAAGCCAGGTCTGATCAACCTGGTGTACCTGCTTTTGGAACTGTTGACAAAGCTGTCACCCTCATTTTCTTTAAAGGGCTAGTGCACTCTGCAGACACGAGCGGCCGCCGTCACTTCGACCTGTTCGTCGTCTCGTGGCTTTGGAACTTTGGCCTTTAACTAAAGGCGCTCAGGCCCCCTTACCTGGTTTTTCAGGATTTGGGTTTCTTAGGCTGGCGTGTGGCACCGCTGTCAAGTCAGTACGCATATCCATAAGTGTGTGAGTCACCTGTTGGTGTAACAATGCAGGGGGTCAAAGCGCGATATCACCAACCTTGACCAACGCAGCTGGGTGATATTGCGGGATGTGGGACCTGGCCAGTCCCATGCACCTGCATTGGGTTTGTGAACGTTGTAACTAGCGACCACTCGTAGAGGTTCAAGGCTGTTTAGGTTTTCAGGTCTGCAGTCATACTTGTTGTTGCCTTTCTACAAAGATTTGCACTTGCTGGTGTGTGAAATGTTCAGTTTGCATTCAACCCACTTGCACTTGCTTGTGTGTTGCGGTACATGTTCAGTTTGTATGCAGTCAACCTACTAGCGATGGCCTCCAACCTACCCCTTCTGTTTAGAGCTTGAATCAGATTGTGATGTGAGTTCAAATCGTTGGTGTACGCAACCAACCTACTTGCGATGACGTCCCATCTAGATGCGATGGCATCCAACCTACATAGATCCGATGGCCTCCAACCTACTCGTCCTGCTTTAGCTCAGGAAACTTGTTTCACCGTTTCACCTAGGCAGCTGTGTGTCCGAAGTGTGTGTGTGTGTGGCAAAGTGGAGCAGCTGGTCAAGCGACTGGCACCATCAAACAAGGCATGAGTGTCTTCTCTGGTGTCTAAGTAGTGTGTGATAGAATATCGAGCGGTCGTTTTACAATGAGATTGAGATTGAACTTGGCCAAGCGACTGGCAGCATCAAACGAGGCATGAGTGTTTTCTCTGGTGCGTAAGTAGCGTGTGACAGTTTTGAGATTGAGACTGGTTTATATATATATATACGTTTGCAGTGTTTGAGTAGCATGTAGGAGAGTGTCATCACAGGAGGCGAGCGTGTATCGTTCGATGTAGCGTAGCGGCAGTTTTTGAGTTGCGCATTGGATGTAAATACACGAGGTGCAAACAATGCCTTCAAATGTAGGCTTGCTTTAGAACTGCTCGAAGCAACATGACACCAATCAGATGGTGGAGGATCTGAAAGCCAGAGCTGCAACTCAAGGGAAAGAGTGGCTTGTAGCAGACCTGGCTGCAAAGAATCTTGCCACTTTGCGGAAGTTGCCTGCTGTCTATGGAATGAGTGTGAGCAGGGGCCAGGCCAGGCGTTCGTGGCAAAGGCAACTTTGGTGGAGCAGCAGGCCATGGTGGTGTCAGTTGCTTCCTCCGGTGTGTAAGGATCGGTCGTTTACAATGATATCATAAGTTTGCCGTGTTTGAGTAGCGTGAAACAGAGTGTCATCACAGGAGGCATGAGTGCATCGTTGGAAGTTTGAAGTAGCTTGAGTGTTTGACTTGCGCACGCCGTGGAATTACGTCTGGCACGACCGATGCGGCTGGAGCTGTGACGGGGCAGCAGCTGATGAAGTACACGGGCATGTCGAAGCAGTCGGTGGCCAGGCAGAAAGAACGGAGCCCTTTGGCCATCCTGGCTGTGGAAGTAGGTGTTGATCGAGCGCATGATAGCTATCCTCATCCCAAAGGCGCGCAATTTCGAATTCATCCCGCTTTTTCATTGTTTTGGTGGCATCCATCGTAGTCCGGCTGATCTCTGTGCCTGGCTCATCTTGTGGGATGATATCTCCGCGGAAGATGCTGTGATGCGAGTTCTATCTCAGCGCCCGAGTCTGCGACCATGGAAACATCGTGCGTATGTCTTCTGGGCTTTGCGAACGCTGCAAGCACAGAGGCAGTCTTGGGTTGTTGAACTGAATGCGTATAATGCATTCCTTCAGTAGTTGTCTAGCATGCAAAAAAAGCTTTGTCACCCGCTTTTCAATGTCTCTCTCAGTGCTGCTGCTGAATGTGTGTCCCTGCATGTGATTTTCCCTTGAAATCATATTTTTATTCTGAGGTTGGCCCACCTGTACATAGAGCAGAAGCCTCTCTGATCTGGTGCAAATCAGATTTTCTTATAACTCGAGCCTTCTGCAAGAAAGACTCTCATGCAATCCACGGACATGCGTGGACATGCTATCTACGTTCCTTTAGGATCCTTTAGGTGTATATACCGCAGCTGCCTGGTGAAAGACAACACACATTCTGGTGGGCTGCATCGTTGCTGGCAAACCACCGTTCGCATTGCCAAACACTGCCAAAGCATTGTGGACCAAGCTGTCCTACTCTCTTCCTCCTGGAGGACCGAGAGATAGCTTGTCCATGTATGCTGAAAAGCTATACACAGTGCAAGTGTATGCGCTGGGCACGGACATGGACAGATGTCATACTCTCTGCACGCGTCGCCGTCTGACGCATCTAGAAGAAGATAAGCAAGAAGCTACGATCAATGTTGTCTTAGGCTGGATTGCAGATCGTGACCTCGGGGACGATGTTCTGGAAGCTTTAGCGACCATGAACGCAAACAATGTCTAAGGTGAAATGGTGAAAGATTTTCTCGCCTTTTTTCATGAAGGCACGTGGAAATTTACCTTGCATCCTGCAGAACGCTATCGCGACCATGATGACGCAATCGCAATCCTGCAGTTAGACATCCATGGGATTTGAAGCTGTGCTGATCATGACGGAAATCTACGTGTCCATTTCTAGTCTCGAACAGAAGATGTCTTCAGCATACTGTGACAATACACTCTGCATTGTGCAAAAAGACCGCGTTTCCTAGATTTTCCTAGGTTCTATTTTACACCTTTTCACTCTCCTCCTCATCCACTTCATCTTCTTTCTTTCCTCACTTATTGTGCTTTCGGGCCACCCTGTCGTCTAGTCTCTTGATCCTGTTAGTAATTTGCTTTTGAATCCTGACAATTGCTTTTGATACCCATGCCCATGCCCAGATGCAACCTGGTCCATGTGCTCCTCTCCCATTTCAGCCGTTCATTCCCTCTTATTGCACTCTTGCGCTGACATCACTGGTGCACAGGCATTGCGTGGCGTGGTGTGTTCGCATCCTTTTTTCGCCAATCTACTTTCACAAAGCAACACTGGCAAACTGGCACCAACTCTCCTCCGCCCGATCCAACAGTACGCACAAACGTGGCAACACTTTCCGGCTATGCTAGCATTCGGTGGTCTACGAAAATAGTGTGAACATTTAACTTTTTGCGCGAGAAGTCGAAAAGTGAAAAGTTTTTGAATGCCCCTGGCAGCCCTGGCACTCGAAAAGTCGAAAAGTGATACTTTTTGCGAAAAGTGGAAAAGTGGAGACGTTCACAAAAAGTCCGACTTTTCTCGAAAAGTCGAAAAGTCCAACTTTCTCGAAAAACAAAAGATTGCACAATGTCAGGTGGAAAACACACACACTAATTTTCCACAAGAGGGTATACGGTATAAGTATAAGTATATACCTGAAGCCTTGTTCGCTGACTTTTTCTAGGTGCACCTAGAAATCCTGAGCGCACACATTTTTGAGGGGCTCAAGGGCAGAGCCTCTTTGAGTATAGAGTATGTATGGATCAAGGCTACATGAAGGCCAACGAGTTGCCAGTGAATGGAAACAACTAAGAATGGCATATCCTTTCGATAAGAGAGGGCAGCGCTGTGAGCGTGTGTATTTTCCAGTAAAATCCGCTATTGTTAGGTGTCCAATAGAGAAATTTAGCCACATGAACGCTTACAGTGCTGCTGTCCGCGTCTTCAATGAATGAATGTTCAACTTTGCTTTACTTTGTAAAATACAATATTGACTGCCCATGAAATTTATATAATGTTTTAAAAAGATGCATCTGTTTGAAATATTTAAATTGTCTTCCATGAGCTGCTCTTATTGACTGCATACAAAATTTTGAAGGAGTAAAAAGTGCATTTGTCTGAAATCTTTCACTTGTCTTCCATGAGTTGCTCTGGGTAGTCTTCTGTGTTCGAGTATAGTTCATTATAACATTTATGAGCTCATTAGGTTTTTTAAAATGAGTTCATTGATTTTCTGAAGTTCTCTGACTTCCTGAACTGATATTAAAAAATACTTAATTACACCCAAAAATAGAAGTAGTTTTTATGAATGCATACAGTTTTAACAACTCAGAAAAATACCAAAATGTATTTAATACTAATCAAATTTATTTTTTCCAATAGAACTATATACTCAATTTATGGTTTCATGTTGGATTTCTCAACTGCAAATATAAAGAAACAATATTTTAAATATGTGAACCTTTTAGCCTGTAATATCCCGTTATTTACGCGGTTGCTTTTGGTATATTTTTTTTTTAGTTCCACACCAAATATACAAGAAGAACACACAAAACATGAA
>CAXAMN010017557.1:188120-216813 GCA_963970005.1 Durusdinium trenchii
CTGAGAGTCAAAAAAAAGTGAGAGTCATTTTTGCAAGCCCCTCTGATCATGTTAATTGAATAAAAACGTTGATAAGGAAATGAAACTCAATATGTATAAAAATACATTTTGAACACAATATTGAAGGATACAAACTTCGAGATATGAAAGCAGATAGAGAAATAAATGAAGATGAACATATTGATGTTGAATGGTGTATGGAAAGGTTGACTAAGCAGTGACTTTACAGCACGGCGTGTTTGTAATTCTCAATGCCATTCAAAGAGCAATTGTGTAGCGTTCTGTAAGTATTGTAATTGTAGTAGCAAATACATGATATATATAGTTCATTTTATCATATATATTATAATTATCGCATCAAAGCAAAAAGCTATTAATGATACATATTTTGATAGAAGTGGATATGGAAGTAAAGCAACTACTTTGAAAGATGCTAAAAAAGGACAATTCAATACACCGGGGAGAAAGTTGTTGGCGCAACTCCAAAAAAATAGCGGGAACAGCCGCGCCATGTAACTCCTTTTTCTCGCTATTTGGCCGTCATAGATGGCGCAACTGGTCTTTGGATTGCAGAAAATTAACATTCTGCGGGGTGTCTGTGCGGATACTAGTTTTCCCTATTTCCCACAAAACGTTTGGGGCCTATAGATGGCCCAATGGCCAAGTTCTGTACATTTGGCCTGCCGGCTGCAACCTGGCTATACTGTGAAGAAGAGTGTTACAGTAAGTACTGTAAAAATCTGTAAAAGTAAGCTGTCTTGCTTTGATGTGGAGGTCACGTGACCTTTGAGCAAAAATGTGTGGCCCGGTACCAATAGTGATTTCCTCATATTTCTTCTTGATGTCCTCTTGCCTCTTGAACTTATTCGTTTCCTTTTGATGTCCTTTTGCGGTGGGGCAATAGATGGAGCGGTCCCAATCTCCGCTATTTTCTGCAAAATAGCGCGCAAAATCATGCAGAATCTTCCTGTATTTTTAGCCACGGGGCGCATAGATGGCGCAACACACCTGAATGCCCCTGATACCTAAACCTGGCGCAATAAAAAAAGTCACCTCATCAATTTTCCCTGCGGAGTAACTATGGCAGATGTAGAAGAGTTTTTTTTAGCAAGACTGTTGAAGTGAAGAAGAAGCCTAGGGGCTTTAATGTCTTTGTGGCTCCGCATAATCATACTTATCAACTTGATATTTTTGTTTTTTCAGAAGATATTGAAGCAAAACACAAATTTAGAGCAGGGCTGGTTATTATAGATGTTTTAAGCAAGTATGCAGTATGCGGTAGTAGTGCCAATAAAAAGCAAAACCCTGCCTGATGCAATGGCTGGAACAATGGAAGGTCTCAAAAACATGAGAGCAAAACCACAAGTCATTTATACAAATGATGAGAGAGCCATAGCAAGTTCTGATTTCAAAGCATACATTGAAGGTGAAGGCATTGAGCTATATAGAACAAGAGGGCACCCTGCTTTTGCTGAGCGTTTTATCAGAATTTTTAAAGATAAACTTTTCAAGAGGGTAGATACGATGAAAAAAAAGGAAAGCGAAACATCCAATGGACTGGCTATAGATTTGAACTATATAATGAGTGCTTAAAACAATAAAGATGTCCATTCAGCAACTGGAATGACACACACCAAACGAAGCAAGGAAAAAGACAATGAACTTACATCAAAATTAAATGTATCAATGAAAGCAAAGAAGAAAAGATTGTATCCTGAATTAGAGGTAGGTGAAAAAGTACAGATTGAGAGAAAGAAAGCAATTACAGAAAAAGAACGCACTTCACACTGTCTAAAAGGTGAACACACGGTAGAGGCAATAAATCAAAACTGGGACAAACCTATTAATTATACATTATTCGATTGCCCAAGACCATTGCTTCGCAATGAGTTGCTTAAAGTCTAAAATGCATTACTTTTAGAGAGGCATATTTAAAGAGATGTCATCTTAGATAGTATCGGAAAAGAGATGGAGATGAAAAGAGATGGAGTATGTGTGATAAGGAAAAAACAACTGCTGAATTCAGAAATGAAAACAAAACTTGTAATGAAGACCGTGATGAAGCAAATAAAACCCAAAAAACAACACCGCAAAAGTGAGAAATGCAAGTTCAAACAATATGAAAACTCAGTGGGACATCAACACCTTTTAGAGATGTATGAAGCAGGTGAAGATGTAGATAAACCAAATGAAATAACACCTGGTAAATGGGGCAAGGTATAGTATGATTGTTATGACTGTAAAGGTAGTATGCTTCAATGTATGTGGGGCTCTCACATAGCATCATCAAGCCATATTGATTGTAAAGAGAGAGCCATGTGATTAGAACATAATTTATATAATATAAAATATAGTTTATAAAGTATGTGTTGAGTTCTTTGAATTTGTTTGTATTGTTGTCCTTTGTTTTGTTTTTGTTGTTGTTGGTTTGTTGTTATGTTTTTTGTTGTGTTGTTTTGTTTTTCTATTAGGCTCGTGATGGCACCTTTTCATATGATATAGATGTTAGTATGAAATGGGCTAAAACCACAGGGGGACCCTATATGAGAGAAGGTGTCATCACGAGATGCTAACTCTCAGAATAGAAAATCGAAAAAAAAAAAACATAATACTTTTAGCATTTCAGGAAAACATCCAAAACTGAATCGAAAAGTCGGAAAGGTCGAAAGGCCAGACTTCTTGCGAGAAGTTGAAGAGTATTGAAGAGTCGAAACGTGTTCGATAGTCCAAAACTTAAATTTATAGCTGATACAAAACTTAAGAATTAATTCAAATCATTTCTTTTTGAGTATAAGGCTTCCGGACTGTTTGGTATGTAGGCATTTGGATTGATTTGTCTGGTATTGGGATCAATGAACCCCTTCTGGCTGGTTCATCAATGTCTGGGGCGTGATGTCTTTTGCCTATTTCAAGAGTGCGTGAACTGCTCATCGAACAACACGATCCATTTGTCTCTTGAGCGTTCGCGGTGAAAGCTAGCTCTAATAAGAAATAAGCCGAACATGACAATGAACTTGCGCAATATATTGTTTCAAATAATCAAGAAGTCGATGTTCTCGAAAAGTCGAAAAGTCCGACTTTTCTCGAAAAGTCGAAAAGGCAAACTTTTTGACTTTTTGGGAAAAGATTTCTCCTTGTGGTAGTCCCGAAGACTTGAAACAAAAAGTAAAACTTTTCCCGAAAAGTCTAAAAATGAAATGTGTTTCGAAAAGTCGAAAACAAAAACTATTTTACTTTTTGACTTTTTGCGAGCAGTTTACTCGTTTTCGCGATAAATGTTTGCCCGCAAATTGCTAGCTTAGCTTTCCGGTGGCGCACCGTGGCTTGAGTCATCGGTTCGCCCTTCTTTGGAGCTGGCTGTTGCATTCCCATGCCTTGGCTACAGTCTTGGCTGCGAGGCTAGAGCTCATCACAAGCCCTACATTAGCATCTGAGGCGATGACTTTTCCGAATTTGATCCATGCTCATCTCGACCTAGTGAGGTAAGGCCAGCAGAACCAAAATCAAACAGTAGAGTTCATGCTGCACGCCAAGCAAGCACAATTGCTTCTCAGCGCCGGGCACTTCTGCCATGACCACCAACGATCCGCACATGCTGCTTCATGGGCATTTTCATGCTTCCACCATTCAACTTTGCACTGTCATTGGCTTGCGCCAATGTGCGCGAATAGGTCACGTTCGGTCGCCCGAAGTAAGTACAGAACTCCTGCAATGACGTGGCTTTGTCTAATGGGATCCTGACGGCCTTGTGGTGGGTTCAAATTGCGGCCCTGCCTGGAAGTCGATGTGGCCATCTCCATCTGTGTCAATGTCCTCCAGCTCAAATCCGCGAGCAGCTGCCTCAGTGGATGCACTCAAAGTGGAAATCTTGAAAGACTCAACAGCTCCATTTGAGAGGCTGAGAGACAAACAAGCACCTTCAACTCCGCGATGAGGGGCTCCATCTCTTTGGCAGTCAGAGCCCCAGCCCTTCAAAAGATTTCGTTCGCGGGTGAACCAAAGCCTTGAAACAGCTATATAATTGCCTCTTCACATCAAGGACACGAAATTCCTGACGTAGAAGTTCATCAAACTCGTCCTGTGTGTGTGTGTGTCACAACTTCGCAGCCACTTGAATATGCGAACATGATGGGTGCAAAAACGGCAGCCCTCCGATCCTCCATCGACAACAAACACGCAGCCGTAAACTCAAGATACTCGCAGGAGTTGTCCCCGTTCACATCCAACGCTTTGGCGGTCTTCTTGGCAAGCTCTTTGGAGATGCCTACCGAAACCAAAGCTGACCTCGATAGGATGGCAATAATAGGCTGGGCCCGGCCAAAAATACGACAACTGGCCTTGCTGCAAGAAAGCAACTGCACAAACATCAGCAACTGCATCCATGTGTCCACTCTACATTATGGAGTGACATTGGGGTTGTTCATAAGATTCCTCTGGCTCTAAGTTTGGGGCATTAGCTCCGGAGTGTCCAAAACGCCGCTGTTGTCTGTGTCGAACTTGATAAACAGCTTTGCGAACTTGTCAATGCAGGTGCAGTTTGCCGCCACCTCCAGGGTCGGGGAATCTTCGAGACATGTCAATGCAGATCCATTTTGCTCCTAGTAGCGATGCCAGGAGCCCCTAGTAGCTTCTTGTTCCTAGTAGCCCTACGGCCAGGAGCCCCTAGTAGCGTCCTTGCTCCTAAGAATGTTTGAAAGAAAAACATACAGTATTCTTTTGAGTTGCCAATAGCGATGGCCTCCAACCTACTAGCGATGGCTTCCACATTTACCACGTCATACCACCATGCAAATCATGCAAATAGCCGAACGGCGTCTGGGACACCGCAGGATGGAACCTGCACCTTTGCCCAGCCGCTCTTAACTGACCAGTCAGGCGTTAGCCCTTTCTATAAGGCGGTAGATGATCTCGGGCCTTGAGGCAGAAGGCTCGCTGACAAGGTGAGCGGTCTCTCCACGTCAGCACTGCAGAGCAAAGCTTCTGGAAGTCTTCTGAGGTCACTTCCTGCGGGAAAAGTGAAATCACAACAAACAGTTGAGGAACTCTGTGCTGTACTTTTGCTAATGCAAGTGTGCAAACGAGGGGCTTCAGCTTGTTGCATTTTCAACCATGGATGCTGCAAACTTTCTGCTGCGGAGGGTCTAGCCTCAGAAAAGCATATGCAGCATGCAGCATATATCAGCATGTGATTGAACTGGAGTTCAGTAAACAAAGAATGAACACGAGCACCATAAGCAAGGGCCCAGCACTCTCACGAAACGTCAGCAGCTGTTTGCACAGCGACTTAGCATCACGACCTTGAAAACGGCACTTGGGCAAATCAAACACTTTGATAAAGTGACCATGAAGACAAACAAATGTGGACTGACGTCCCCGCTGCATCGCAATATGTCCCAGTTTGGCCCTTTGCTGTGGAGCTCGACCCATTTGGCCTGGCTTTTGGACCCGCATCCCTAACACCAATTCACCGGGCCAAAAGCACAAATGATACGAAGTGCAAAATGCATCAAATCAAACATCATGAAATGCCGACCTGCTGCTTGGCAGCGCCCTCTACCTCGGGAGGTGCTGGCAGACATTCCAGAATCACAAGATCCCGCAGTCCAAAATACAGTATATAATTAGACTCAGCGCCCAGCATTCCCTCGCACTTCAAACGGAAGCTTGTTCGTGAACATCTCAAACATGACGCACCCCATGCTCCAAACATCACCTGAGACAAACGGGTTTGGAAACTATCATGCGCAAAGCAAAAAACATTTCTTGCAAGATGGTGTCTGGGCTTAGTCTTCTGCTGGATCTAATACCGTACGATAACATCGGACGAAAATGCAGGAAGAAAATGAGATGAACAAAGGCAGGTTAGGACCTCTTTAATCCCCTTTAGGCGGGGTTTAATACCTTATCATCCCCTATCTTCTGTATCTTCCTTCAATTAAGTATATATTTTTGATACCTATATAAGCATGGCATAGTTAGTCCTCCAGGTGCCCAGCTTTTGGGCCCGCAGCTGCCTGACCAAACCTGCACCGTGAGGGTCTACAGTTGAGTCGAACTGCCTGAGAACTGAGTTCTAGCGGCCTCAGGCGCCATTGTCGCAGGAGTCCCTGCTACCTGCAAAATGCTGTCCTCTTCCAAGATGTGTCTTTAGCAAATATACATTTCTTGACCGCCACACCTTGCTGCCGCGAAGGCCTGAAGAACTAAATTCAAACTGTTGGAGGCATCAAAGCCTTCTTATGCTGGTGTGGCATGCGCACCATCTGCCCCAAAATGTTCTTGACATTTCTTGCCGAGCTTGTGGCGCATGACACTGCTGAAGGAACTAGTATATATATATATTTAGTTATATATATATAGAGAGAGAGAGTATCAACTTCAAGGGAAATATATACAGGCTCAAAGATTGCGATGTTGAAATAGTTGTGGCAAACTCTCGAGAGGTAGTGAGTCTTGTGAAGTTCACCATGCTCAAGGTGCAGCTGTTTTTAAGCTCCTGGCCGAAAATACCACGGCAGCAAATTTCAGCTATGCCGAGATCACAAATGACAACATGAGGGAGGCGAGCAAAAACATTTCCACTTTCTCGCCTAGGCGTTGTCATGATGGTCGTGCTGAAAATGGCTCAACAAAAGTGCTGGGGGCCACACGTGTCATGTAAAAGGAGCAAATTTTGCCCTTTCAGGTCTTTGTGGACAACACCTTTGGAGTGAATGTACACCTCAAGCACATAAGCGGCACTTGTCTTGTGTTTAGATGGAACTGACCTGGTACCAGCTCTAATACCGAGCAAATTGCCAATGCTTGAAAGCTTTGACGGATGCTCGCAGCCTTGCACGGAGCTGCAAGACTCAGGAAGCAGAGTTAGCAGATGTTGTCAAGGTTACGAATGATTGGGGCAAGAACACAATAATTGCCTGTCTAGTAATTTTATGCAATCTTACTCTCATGTTCACTTCAGCCTCCCTAACAGCTTTGAGTGCGGAGCTGCCCATCGTTCTGGTAAGGCATCACCTTGTCGGCGCCCTTCTCTCACAACCTTCGCTATGCAAATCTGTTGTGAAGAGCGGACGAAATGCTACTAGGAGCAAGGACGCTACTACAAGGTCGTGGGGCCTTTAGCAACTCTCCACCATCACAATGCTCCATGACCTGAGCGTTCAGGGAACCATTTTGATCTATTTTTTGATCAAAGAAAGGGTGGCCGCCAAAAAGGATCGCTCAAACAAACCAAACAAACCAAACACCTCCAGCCACAACAAAGGAACTCATCCTACACCATCCCAAACAGATTCTGAAAAACTTGTGAGGCAAAGACGATGTTGATGGAGTCCCCCTCTTCGTACCAGGAAAAGATGCGAAGGATGTGCGGATGGTCCAAGTTTTGCAAAATCCGGGCCTGCAAATTGAGATGAGGCTGGAATGTCAAAAACTTTTTTGATTGATCTTGAGTGATTCATCCGGCATTTCGTTCGTTGCAGCGCCTCTAGCTTGAGGCGTTCATCATCCCACCCTTCCGGCCGCACAACGGACTTGAGAACTTTGCTTTGCCCGGTGGCCTGCGAAGCAACACGTATGCTGCAAGTCATGGAAACAACGCCGGACAACGGCTGCGGCACCTTGTCTTGCACCTTATGTACCATGCCATAAGCCCCTTGGCCAAGAAGTTCGCAGTCATCAAATTCTGAATCGGCCTCAAAAACAGAGCGATCCTGCTACACACAAGGTCCCATCCGTGCCCAAATTTACTTGAGGTGCCGGCATGGCCCGCATGCTCAGTCACCAAAGTGCTCCGCAACGTTGGTAAACCGCACATGTCATTGACTGTTGTCTTTTTAGCTCCTCGAAGAAGGAACGGACAAGAATCAAAGTCCAACTGATTAAACCACTGCAAAGTGCACCCTCACATGTCCAAAGCGGTGTCACTGCCCTCATCGAAAAATATGGTTAGATAGATTTAGATAGGGTTAGCCTGAGCGTACCTCGTGCCAACCACTGTGAAACCTGAATCACACACTATATATAGTCACTCTGCAAAATGTCAGGTCCTTTAAACATGTTGGGAAGCGCCGTTGGGCTTCCCAATGGAAGCGCCGCCGAGTCAAAGCCCCTCGCGTGAACATCATCATCCCAAACGCTAGAGCCATGCAAATGGCAAGCCGGAAGCAAGGCAACCGTTGACTTGATCACAGCGTTTACGATTGGACACCTGGCTGGCTACAAAGCAGGCGATTCCAACATGCTAGCAACAAACACATGCAGAAGGGCATTGCCACGTACCAGCAGGGCACCCTGCTACGAGTAGTAGGTTGTTGAGAAGGATTCTTTTGGAACAATAGCAATCACTGGCTTCGTCTTTTACGGACTGTGCGAACGAAAGCCAAATTGTGCTTCATCGGGGGGTGTATGAGGAGCCTGCCTCAAAATGCTTGAATGGGGGCTTGGTTAGTGGGTGTTAAATCGAACATTTGCTTGGATGATATGCTATTGCAAAACAGCTGCGGCTCAGACGCCTGCAGGTTCATGCCAACACGGGACCCGCACTTGCTCCTTTTCTTTTTGGTGTCATTCTCTACTGGGGTGAAGTGTGTTGCTCGTCCCCGGCGCTCAGAAAGAGAATGAAACCGGGAAATCAAATCCAGGGAATTCTGAAGCCTTGGAGCTCTGGAACCTCCCTCAGCGTCGATGAAAGCTTGGAACAACTCTGTGATGTCGAGCGCTCACCACTTGCCCAGAATAGGACACCTCTGGCTCAGTCCTCGCTCGAACTGGATGACTGCTTCATACATTAACTTCGGGTTTCCCAGCAACTGGAATCACTGGACACACTACTGGACACAATTGAGTTGCCTTCGTCAGCCGAAGGTGATTAATTTCGTCAAATCTAGGTTCGTCGGAACTTAAGGGTTTTCAGAACTTTAAGCAGTGGACCACATTTGCGTGATGGAAATAAGGCTTTTGGGGAGCTGGACATCAATTTCCGTTTGGAAATACTTAAAACTTTACAATTTACGGGTATCCTACAGGAAAGGATCCATCCAGGTGAGTCAAACGTGGTCTGCCACTAAATGTTCTGGATTGAGTGAGCAGTAAAAGCCAGATCCTTCGAGGCCATATGTTTGCTCTGGACGGAGGGACTCATTACAATACTCTCAAGACAGAATTTCAATTTGTAAAGGTCTTCCAAGACTTCCATGCAAACTTCCCTAGATTACTACCTATCAAATATATTTAAATCAGAGGAGTCTGAGTCCTATCTAAGTCGGGCTTAAAGTGGAGTTCCGACGAACTCCGACGAACTTGGCCTTAAAACTCTTAAATTCTTGTGTTTTTCAAGTTTTTGCTCGTGATAATTGGCTGTTGGTGTGGCCAAAACCACCTGAAAATAGCTCTGAACAAGCAAGTTTGGTGCATTTTCTAATGAAAATTGCACTTGCGCCTCTGAATTTTGACGTAAAGAAATTGGCTGAAAACAGCCCAAAGCTGCCCTCCGACGAACTCCGACGAATTAAGCTGGAATCAAAATATTCAAGCTGAAGTCAAATGTTTAGGCCCTGGAGGCTACAAATAGCAGTGTGCTTGCTGTTCTGAAATCATTCTAGGTGTTTGCGCTCTCCAATTGGCCAATTCAATAGCCATCAAATCTTTACTACCAGGTACAATGAGAATTTCACTTGGGAAGTGGGAATATTCCCAAATACAATGGAACAGGTTGCCCAGTGGGCCTATCACAGCACTAAATGCGGCCGATGGGGAGGGGTAGACAGAGGAACGGATATATTTTCACATGTTAAGATGTTTCAAAAATACTTAAAAATTTGAAACCATTTGAAGCTGATTAGTTGTAATTGATGCTATGAAAACTGGGTTGGACCTTAACTTCTTGAAAAAGCTTAACTCCCGACCAACCCGTAGGTTGACGAAATAAACCAGCCGAAGGTATCGCGTTCATATTGGCCGTGCCTTCAGCCAGCCACCTGACTGCCTTTTTGCGAGGGTAGCAGTAGGAATGCAGTAGGAGCCCGCGGCTGGCCAACTATGTTGCGCTCGCTGGGACACTCTCGTGCAAAACTGGTGGAACACCGTAGCTCTAGCGTCAGACTTCTATAGGACACTTTTGGGAGACATTTTGCCTTAACATGGTGCATTTTTTTGGAACATTTTGGTGGGACACTGGGACACCCTTGGCTCACACTCAGGAAAACACTCTTACAGATCTTACCGTTTGACCACAATATTTTTCATGTTGACGGCTTGCACCAGAAATTGGGCTGGAAGAAACAATCCAGCTTTGGCTGGCCCAAGAGGTCAACGGATGTCAACGGCCCCAAACCCAAAAACTCTCTAGATCTCAGCGGCTCATTTTAAAGTAATTTTTGGCAGTGCCTCCTCGTGTTAGCTTGCCTGATTTCTTCATCCAGGCTGCCTACAGCCGTGGAGCACTTCGGGCCTCACGCTTGGTAGTTGACATTTTTTGGGGCGCATGCACTTGAAAAACCGCAGCCTGAATCACATTACAAATCAGCTTAAGTCGGTGTGAAAACCAGCACAATGCTTCGCCCTTGGGTGACCAAAGCTGGCTGTATTCGTGGCCCTGGCTGCAAAATGAAGAAACAAATGTGCCCAGCAGCTTTAGCGCTTCACCTTGGATAACTACTTTGGCACTCAAATCATCAACCATCGACCCACTCAAACTGCGGGCCGCTCTGAATTTTGCGCCGCACAAAATGAGAATGGTCCGCTACACAAGTCCCAGCTCGACGGGCCCGTGCTGACAGGACTCATGGAATGAACAGGGCCTACGGGCCTGACGGGCGCGCCATCAGACAGCCTGGAAGAGGTCAAACACGAAATTACGCTACGTGTTCAACTGCATGGACCACCGCAACTCTCACTCCTGCCAGGTTTTTCTTCATGCCATCCATCACACAGCTATTGCCACGAAGAGTGACATGGTTCGGCTTGTGAAACATCTCCGTCTCCCAAACATGACCTTCGCAATGTCCCAAATCACCATAAATCAGTTCCGCCGCTACTGGGTATATATATTTTTCATCTGTATTCACAGGCTCTGTTTTAAAAACAAAACGTATATTTATGTAAAAATATGTCTTGACATTGACCCATATGTGTGTGTGTTTCAACTAACCACGACATCGAATGAGAAACATCATCTGTCATGTGTATGGCCAAGTGCTCACATCACAGCGAGGCTGTCTAAGGATAATTTTCCTTGCTATTGACAGTCATGTGTACATACGAGGAGGCTGCCCTACTTATAAGTAAACTCACAAGTACCAAAACAGATGTTGCAAGTACTCTAACAGTAAGTCATTTGTTTAGACTTAACATACTTGTAACATCGGTTAGCGGACTTACAGTAAGTATAAGTATGTTGGAACTTATATAGATTTACAAGTATAGCTGAAAAGAACATGGTTCAGACTTAGCGGACTTATGAAATGCATGTTTTTGCAGTCTATTTTTGCAAATTTCATTACAGAATTGTATTTGTGGGGCAACGTGCAGAGGGCTCAAGACAGGAGAAGTAGCCTCCTTTCCAGGACAACACACCCATTGTGGAGAAGCTGTCCGGAGCAGATTGTGACCGGAACCATGCAGACCTTGATGTGCAGGTTTCGCTGCCGTGGCATCTTTGGTGGGAGCACAAAAGAGGAGGGAACAGATGTGGAGGTCAGTGGCTATCACCGACACCAGTACGCGGCGTGGTTGCGCGGTGGCAAGGGCACGGAGGCTGCGCTTGGTTTGGGCACCCTCCATGTTTGGAGGCCTGCCAGCAGCTGGAAGCAGCGCAGGCAAATCTGGGAGCAGCAGGCCATTTTTTTTTGAGAGTGGCAGGCTGTGAGGGTGCACTTTTTTGCTATTTTCAGAATTCCATTAAGTCATTTGACATGTATAGTTTTGTGGCTTATCAGCATCTATATAGTGTCCAGTTGCCTTTGAGTCTGGCCCTCTCGTGATGGCAGAAATAGAAGGCGAGAGTTTGGCAAGACAATTGGGTGTGACCAGGGTAAATTTTCTTTAGATGAATGTATGGCAAAACTTTGGTATAATCACTATAGGGTCATATAAGTTTTTTCAAGTATAATATTGTATTTTTAGCCATCTTAGGATGGAGTCATCACCCTCGATGAGGCAGTGGCACACATTGCAGGAAACAAACTTCAAGGGCCAGAGACCAAACCTATCAAAACATCCAGGGAGATTGGTGAGGTTGAGGTGGGAGATCTACCCTTGCGCATCTTAGAAGCAGAAGGGACTAAACTCGAACAGTTCTTTGATGTGATCTTTGACCACAGACTCCCGGGTGCAGAGGATGTGTTTGAGAAGGTGATCTACAAACATTGTGCTCAAGGTGACTATAAAAACCGACCACAGCACCCTTTTGTTTGAAAAGTGAACTGCCGGTACCGTACTTGATGCAAATCATCATTGTCCCCACCACGACCCCTGAGAATGGAGACCCTGAAGCACAGTATGTCAATATCATCAAGCACATCTACCTGCACAAAGCCAGTGAAAATGTGTATGGATGCGTGCACAGTAGCGCACAGGTGGGACTATGGGCGGCATTTCAGGGTGGGTCTATTGGCTATGAACTATATGCTTGACCTCATGGGTGGCAGGCAGATTCGGCATTGGGTAGTTCAACCAAAGTTCCCCAAGAAACAAACTATGGACAGTGCAGCCCGCAGCGCAGGGTACCAATTCATCCGGGACAAAGGCCCCAAATCAAACAATAGAAACCAATTCATGGAGTGGACAGATGAGCAAATCCACACACCAGGCAGCCCCATTGAAAATTGGAACGAAGGGAAGGTCGTCACTGCCTTGCAGAATTACATGAGAGGCAAACAAAATGCAAAGACCTTAGAGTATTGGCCTTTCACCTTCAAGAGCTTCAAAGCATGGTTGTTCAACGAAATTTTGGTCCATATGCTCCCCAGCCTCAGGCAGAATGCCATCACATGGCTAGGAAAAACACGCACAGGAAAGTCCCTTGGTTCAAAGACCGTGGCCTTCATGCAGAGCAAGTTTGAGATCATCCAGGATCAGCGCGAGGAAGAGCTCATCCCCTCCATCATTACCGCAAAACACTTAGACTGTTTCAAGGCCGAGCCCTTGACCAAGTACAAGCCCGGTGTTTACGACGATGGTCAGATGCAAAAAAATGATGCAGGTCCTCAAGGCTTTCCTGAACCCTTCTGAAACTTAGCATCATCATATTGCTATAGCTATTACTTTCACCTTGAAATTTCGCAAGGAATCAGGTGTATAATAGTTATGTGTTTTACCTAAATCTGTTAGCACTCTGTAAGGAAGAAGATGCCACAGTGTGGGCGCGTTACTCGAGCGTGTACTTTGAGCAATCTGCGGGACGCCAAGCATGCAACAACCCCCACAACCAGGAGTTGGAGAATGAATTGGCAAAGCGCATGGAGGAAAAAGGCATGCGGCATGCAGCATGAACAAGACTTCCTTTGCGGAATTCCTCGACCTCATTCGGCCATCATTTGCTGCCATTGACAGTAAGGAAGATATGCATGCGATTCTCGCGCGCACTCGTGTCATTCTTTTAGGGGAACATGGGGTGTTTTGGAGGGTTGCAGGCACTGAGAAGAACGAGGTGAACTTCCAGCCATGGCCCCGAAATGAGAGCAAGGACATCCTTGTTGCAGAGCAGGTCCATAGACGCCTGCCCGGAAGATGAGGATGTAATGGCTGAGGAGTGTTATGAAGGAGGCACACAGCAGCCCCACCTTGCCTCAACATGTGTGTGGTGTGCTTGTACTACAGTGGTTTGGGTTACCAGTACCATGTGACCAGAATGGTCCCTTCTCCGTGAAAGATCTCAACCAAATGCTTGCTCCGTTCAATGTCCATTTAGTGCGCTGCTATCCCAAGACCCCCGCGATTGATGGTAAATGTGTGTGTGTGTGTCACTTCCAGAACCACTTCACTGGACTACATGCAAGAGAGGGCTACTTCCAGCACTTTGACAATGGGAAGGTTCAGGTATGGAACATCGGGCAGGTGGCTTGTCTTGCAAACTGCTCCGAGGTGACGTTGTTCAAGGTGAAACCTATGAGCCAGCGGGGCAATGAGGCTCCAGGTCTTGAAGGGATTGTTGGTGGCTCCAATGGTAAGTATACGTATCCTTTGTCTACATGCGTGCTTGATGGGTGTTGTGAGACTTTGTTGCCAAAACAAGTTGTGGATGCAACCCTCTACGGACTAGGTGGACCCCAGGAGGTGCAGGTTGAAACCAAGGTGTTCGTCCAGGACGTGTAGGGCAGTGTACGGGTGCAACTATGTATGGAGCAAGGGTAAAAAACTCAATGTCGTGTGCATGAAGGATTTGAAGGATGAGGCCTTGTTTGTGAGTAGTAAGTGTGGATTCACCATGGACTACCTGAAGTACCATGAGGAGCTATACTTCCGTGGTCATGTTGCAACTCGCGCAGTAGCTCATGCGTATGAGGCTGTGTATCGGGAGGACATGTCGGTTGTTCCTGGTTGGTTCCGTCAGTTTCATGAGCATGCACTGTTCTACAAGATTGCGTTGCAAGAGCTTGAAGTGCTTGGCTTGCACTCCAAGATTGAAACCGAAAACGAGATTTCAGATGAGGCGCTTTCCCTCTACAAGGCCCTTTGCTATGGCATCCTGTTCCCTCCAGTCAACAGGTCCCAGGTGACTGTATTGGTTGGAGATGGTCATGGTCAAGTACAAGTGAAGTGCAACCAAGCAAGGTCCTAAGAACAAAGGAGGCAGGCCAAGGCAGACCCCAAGGAAGGTGGGACGTCATGGGAATGGGTGGTTTGTTCTATGTGATCCCCACAGCGGTCGCATTGTGTACATGGGTGAGATGCGTGAACCTGAGGGCAATAAGACCGCCATTGAGGCGTTGAAGGAAACTTTGTGGGTGTATCCCAAGTGCAACTGCTTTGTGTATGATCGTGCGTGCTCTGTGGTGTCCTCGGCAAGCAAAGAAGATGAATTGTCTCAGATCAAGTACTACATCATTGATAAGTTTCAAAAAAGGTATGGTTGTTCAAGTAAAGCTGCATCACCCCTACTCTGCCAAAATGGTGTTGCGCGCTAAGGTCACATCACCCGTTTGAACAGGCGAATCAAAGGGTGCAACACTGGGATTTGTGAGCAGACATTTGCGTGGCTGAAGAATTATGCGTCCGCCCTCAACGAAATGCGGACAAACCGCCACCACTTCATGACCATGTACCTGGCAAAGAAGCACAATGAAAGCACAGACAAGGGAGAGGCAGTCTACATCAGCCGCTTTGCAAAGAAACGTCCAGCATCGCGATCGTATGGGTGCAGCAAGTAGACGTCTGAGTGTGACGGCAGGTCCTGTGGCTGAAGATCACAAATTTAAGAGCAACGTCCGCCGACCCCACACCGTGGGGAGAGGCGTGACTGTTGATGTTAGCCTTAGCCTTAAGCCTTAGCCTTAGCCTTATAGCCTTAGCCTTAGACTTAGACTTAGCCTTAGACTTAGACCTTACCTCCCCTACCCCTCCGGACCCTTGTTGCAAGATTGTGACAAAAATGTGACGTGATTGCGACCTGGATTGTCCAAGATGCTGCCATCCCAATTGATTTACATCTTGGGGCACCCTCTCCACCCGCTCCAAAATGGTCCCGGGCTCGAATCCCGGGCTGGTCGCGGCGTGTTCCCGGCCAATGCCCTTGATTTTTCCTAGATTTTGTCACGGTTTCTGTTGGATTTGTGAGATTTTCAAAGGCTTTTCCAGGATTTTCCTAGGACCTAGGAATGCTCTAGGCTTTGTCTAGATTTTGTTACGTTCTCGGCTGGATGCTTTTGCAAAAATTTTCTAGCATTCCCTCTTGTTTTTGGGTTCCCAGATTTCCCCCAAAAATTGTGAACCTATTGCTAACCTATTTTATTCCATTGTTGTACTCATGCCTTTACCCTGATTTTTCCTAGATTTTGTGACATTTTCTGTTGGAATGGTCGGAGTTCCCGGGCTGGTCGCGGCGTGGTCCCGGCCAATGCCATTGATTTTTCCTAGATTTTGTCATGTTTTCTGTTGGATTTGTGAGATTTTCAAAGGCTTTTCCAGCATTTTCCTAGGAATGCTCTAGGCTTTGTCTGGATTTTGTTACGTTTTCGGCTGGATGCTTTTCCAAGAATTTTCTAGCATTTCCGCTTGTTTTTGGGTTCCCAGATTTCACCAAAAAATTGTTAACCTATTGCTAACCTATTTTATTCCATTGTTGTACTCATGCCTATACCCTTGATTTTTCCTAGATTTTGTGACATTTTCTGTTGGAATTGTCGGATTTTCATCGAGCTCTCCAGCATTTTCGTAGGAGTGCTCTTGGCTTTGTTTACAATTTGTTACGTGTTTGGCGCTTTTCAACGCCTTTTCCAACATTTCTTCTTGTTTTTGGGTCCTCAGATTTCCTCAGGGAATTGCTAACCTATTTCATTCCACTGTTGTACTCGTGCCTGTCGTGCGCTGCCGGGCTCCGGGTTCCTGCTAGCGCCTATGGTCTGTGCTAGCGCCTATGGTCTGTGCTAGATTTTGTAACGTTTTCCGCTGCTTCGGTAGGATTTTCAGACGCCTTGTTTTTGGGTTCCCAGAGTTCACCAGAAAATTGCTAACCTATTTTATTCCATTGTTGTGCTCATGCCTTTCGTGATCTGCCGGGCTCCGGGTTCCTGCCAGCGCCTATGGTCTGTGCTAGATTTTGTAACGTTTTCCGAGCTTCCGTTCGCGCTGCTCCGTCCTAGAACCAACACGCCACATGGCGCGGACACAGGCGCCTCACTGGCCGGACCTCGTCCAGCGCATGAAAGGCACGAGTACAACAATGGAAGAAAATAGGTTAGCAATTTTCTGGGCAAACCTGGGAACCCAAAACAACCTTTGACATCCTACAACTCCCTTCTACGAAAAAACCCCAAGATGTAAATCAATTGGGATGGCAAAATCTTGGACAATCCACGTCGCAATCTTGGCGGATTACGTCACTGCAACAAGGGTCCGGAGAGGCAGGGGAGGTAAGGCTTAAGGCTAAAGCTAAAGGCTAGGGATATGGTCCAAGGCTAAAGCTAAGGCTAGCGCTAAGGTCTAAGGCTAAAGCTATGGCTAGCGCTAAGGTTTAAGGCTAAAGCTAAAGGCTAGGTAAGGTCTAAGGCTAACTAATGGCTAGGGCTACAACCCTGCCACTAGATTTTCCCTTGGGGGTCGGCGGCTGCAGGCGGTAGCCTGGTAAATCCGGGCGCCGGCCACGCGCCCGTGTCCTTGCCGGAGGCCTTCGGTTGGTAATCGAAGGTTATATACGCTCGCGCCCCCTGCCGCCGACCCTTTTGGTCGACCTCCGCCCGACCTCAGGTTAAATCCGGTCGACAGATTTATATGTAATTTACAGTGTTTCGTGTGTGTGAGGTACACAAAACACTGTGTTTTACAGGGTTTTGGGCCCCTCGGCGGCCGAGAATTTCATCTTGGAGATGTTTAAAAACGTAGGTTTTCCAGTGTTTTTGCTTTGCGGGAAGGAAAAATCGTAAAAAGTTGTATCGGAAGATATTTTTCTACATAAATTGCCTAAAATCTCCCCAACATAGGCCCAAGATAGCCAACATATCCCCAACGTGTGCCCAACATAGCCTCCAAGATGGATCAACATAGGGCCAGCGCAGGCCAACATGGGGCCAACATACGCCAACATAGGCCCAACGTAGGCTCAACCTAGGCCAACATATGCCAACATAGGCCTAACATAGGCCTAACATAGGCCAACATAGGCCCAACATAGGCTCCACGTGGGCCCAAGATGCGCCCAACCTAGACCACATGGGCCCAACTTGGCTCAACCTAGGGCGAAGATGCGCACCAGATGGCGTCACTTTGCTCCATATAGGCCCCACCAAGGCCAACATAGGCGAGAGAGAGACAGAGAGAGAGAGAGAGGGAGAGAGGGAGAGAGGGAGAGAGGGAGAGAGGGAGAGACAGAGACAGAGACAGGCGAGGGAAACAGAGAGAGAGGGAGAGGGAAAGCGAAAGAGAGAGAGAGAGAGAGAGATGGCTCAAGGGACATTGGCTCGAGGGTCGAGGAGGCTCAAGCCGGTTTGTCTTCGAGGACTCGGAGGGCACTGGTGCTACCTCTTGGACGGTCTCTTTGACCTTTAGAACCTCGAAGGTGGCCTTGAGCTCTTGGTTGGAACCTCACCCTGCTGAAGACCTACGATGATGAATGGATGGGAATACCCCCAGGGCATACTGTGTATGTCAAGGGTGCAAGAACTCGTGGATTTGGACAGATCGAATCACCAGCACCCGATGGAATTGTGACAAGTGTGGCACAGCGTGGCCACAAGGATCGCAAACTTCCTATGGATGGAATCACCGACCAAGAGCCAGAAAGACACGTGGCAGAGACCGCCAACATGTTGAGCCTCCCCCAAGACTGATGGGCAAAGCAAAGCCACCAAGCGGAGTGGAAGTGACCCTGAAGAAGGCATGGTCAACTTTGCCCCCTGACTGTCAAGCTGCTCTCAAAAGCTTGGGTCTTGACTATACACCGGAGCCGGAACCTCAGCCACTTGAAGAGCTTCTCAAAGCTCACCTGGCTTCACTACCCAAGGAAGTCAAAGAAGTTGTGGAAGGGCTTCTGGCTCCTGCTCCTGCGACCAATGTGGATGTCACTGGCCAATTGAAAGCAACAGTTGGTGAGTTGAGGCAATTGTCCACCAAGAAGCAGTCTCTTCAGAAAAGAGTCGACCAGGCCAAGGAGCAGTACAAGAATCTGTTAGATGAGCTCAAGCAAGTGCAAGCGGCTCTAGACAAAGAGCACAAGCTGCTGGGAGACCAGTCAGAAGCCTATGCCAAGCAGCTCAAGGAGGAAGCAGTGCCTCTGAGCCCGGGCCATGAACATGTTCTGGATGCAGATGCCACTGAGCATGTTCTCAAAGCTCTGGGGCAGGCAGGCATCATCTTCAATTCGGAACAGCAAAAAGAGCTGGAGAGGAACTTGGCTGAAACTATGGCCAAGCGCCGCAAGACCGAACTTGAGACCCCGTTGGGGGGGTAACAGCATCAGGACATTTTCCGAAGGAAAAGGGGACGCTGTCAACTGTTCTCTTGCTGATGAGGGGACCAGGAGAAGGACAGTTGCAGACAGGGCTTTTTCAAACTATTGGGGCTGTTTGAATGTATGGCGTGAGACACCTTTCACTGCTTGGGGGCAGATGCAGGGAGAAGGTGAGTGGGGGCAAACTTTGTTTGGCGGCATGTGCAATGGTTTTGAAGTGCATGAACATGCCGAGCATCAAGGTTTGCAGCCGTATGTGAATGTTGAGGACTATCATGAGATGCCATTTCCAAATGAGCAAGAACATGCAAATTTTGGCATAGATCTGGGAGTTGCACATGAATTTGCTACTTTGTATCCACCTCGGGACGGCGTGCGCCATGATGGGGTGGACTCCGGATCACCACGATTGGATGTTGGACAAGGAAGCCTGGCTCGATGCAATGCCAAAGAAGGATAATCCAGCTAAACTACAAAGCCTGATGACAACAGATCATTGGCGGAAGATGGAAGCTCACAACTCAGACCAGGGAGAGGGAAGGGCACTGACCTTGGGGAGCACAGAGCGGCTGGGGACACTCAGACCTGCTAATCTCAGGACCCTGAACTCTTCCCTGAGGGCTGAAATTGAGTCAACACCACACACCGAAGGTGGTGTTTGTGCCTTCATGGGTGGAGGCAGAACAGGAGAAAACGACTACTACATCTTGGAAGATGACGACAAGTACAATGAAGACATCCTAACACCAGGTCACCTGCAGGATCGATTGCTCACCTTGCAAGCTAGAGCTCTGGATGCAATCAAAGCCTTGCCGGCTCACTGCAGAGAAGATCAGGGCTATGGCCTGGTTGAAACCAGGGTTTGGGGACTAGAGGCCCTGAAGCACATCCTACGAATGCGACTGGCACTTCAAGGGAGCATTCAGCTCACGCGCCCAGTGCCAAAGGTGGCTCGTATGCCACCCAACAATGAGCTACTGGCGGCCAATCTCACTTTGGTCATCCGCAATCGAGGCAACCGCTGTTTTGCCAATTCGGTACTCCGGCTATGGTGCTGGATGGGCGCTCATCATGAAAACCCAGGAGAGTTCTGGGGAGCCTCCACAAATTTGTGCCTTCAGCTTCTCCAACAGGATGACATTGCAGACATTTTCTGGGCCTCAGAGATTCAGCCTGTCCTTGAGAAGCTCGAGAATCCGCAGGCTCAGCATGATGCATCGGAATTCCTAGTGCACTGCTGGGAATTCTGGAAGCAGACAGGACTACAAGGAGGATGGCACTCCTACTTTGGAGGTCGATGGCATGATTTCGAGACACTGCCTCTTTTTGTCCGGATGCCACAAGACGCTGCCACAAGACGCTGGTGAAGATGTGACCCTGGAACAACTGCTTGACGATTGGGCCAATGAGGCCAATGGACAGTGCTTGGGAGCAGAAGTGGAACACATAGTATTTCACATTGGCAGGTACTTTCATTGCTCCAAAGCCAGGGCGTGGGTTAAACATCATCACAAGCTGCAGATACCCTCCACTTTCCAATGTGCACAGCGTTCGTCCACGGGGCATGGAGGCAAAGGGACCTTTGTTCTGCGAGGAGTGATCGCGCATCAAGGAGAGTCCCTCTCCTCTGGGCATTACGTCTCTATGTTGGTAGAAGGAGAAGCCCTTTGGACAGTTGATGATGGTGAATGCCCGCAAGCACAACAGCACATCCCTGAGATTTTCAAGACTGGGGCAGTCATGATTTGGGCCTCCAGAGCGGAGCACTCGTCTTTCTGGACCAGAACCATCGGGTGCTTTGAACCGCCGACTAAACGGCCTCGGTTGACTGGAGATGGAGTTGAGATCTTCTACAGCAATATCACCCAGTGGAACAATGCTGCCAAAGAATGGGTCCTTCAGCAGGCACACCCAGTCATAATGCTTGTTGAAACGCACCTTCAAGGACCCAAGCTTGAACTGGCGGAGGCAGCCTTGTGTCGAAGTCGATGGCAGCCTGCATCCCTCCCAGCGTGGGAGACGGGAAGAGGTGGCAACAGTGGGGGGCAGATTTTCTGTTGCAAAGAAGGACACTCCTCCTACCGGCTCCACCACTATGATCATGAGGGCAACGGTTTCCTGGCCAATGTGCTCCAACGTCAACAATGGGAGCTGGTGCTAGTCTCTCTGTACTTGAAATGCGGGGAGGATCTCAACTCGCACGCCAATGCCCAGGTTCTGGGGCAGTTAGCTGCTTTTCTCACAGAGCTTGGCGTCCCCTAGATTGTGATCGGGGATTTCCAAGTCCCACCTGAACAGTGGGAAGGGCATCATTTGCTCAATGTCCTCAAAGCCGAAGTGGTATGCACTGCAAAGGCCACAGTCACTACAGGAGGGGAACTTGACTACGTGCTGGCCAGTTGCAAAGTGGCGCCTTTCCTTGAGCTGGAAGTTACTTGGGATGTCCCTTGGAAACCTCATGCAGGTTTGATTGTGAAGGTCAACAAAGCAGCACCAAGACTGATTCTGCAGCAGCTCACTCAATATGCAGCTGTCCCACGGCTTGAAGATGCTCCTAGATCATGGGATGATTTTGAGCCCACGCCCAAGCTTTTCTGGATGGGCAAGCAAGGTGGACCCAAGGAGCAACAGTGTGCAGCGTGGTGCCATCAAGCAGAGCAATATGTTTTGCAGAACCTACAAGACCCCAAGCAAGGCAGGGGATGGTATCTTGCATTAGAGTTGAAGCCCCTCCCCGCTGTCAAACCGCTGACACCTTGCAAGAAAGGGGATCTTGCTTACTGGGGTCAGTTTTGCTCCATCCTCGCACATGTAGCCCACAAGGGTGCTATTGGAGCTGCTACCCACATGCACTTGAGGGCCAAGGCTGCGGATTTGGACCAACGGTGGCAAGAAGTCCATGGCAAGGAAGCCTTTGTGGCTGCGCTGCAAGATCTTCTGAATGGGGATTGTCGACCCCTCACCCTCCTGACCATCGGAGCTGAGGCAAACAAAGACTATGCCAAGAAGCAAGCCCTTGAGCTACAGTCGAAAGAATATCAGGTTTGGCTGGCACAAGCGGCACTGCGAGGTCACAGTGGCATCTATCGCACACTCAAGGCCCCAGATGCCATTCATGTCAGGCCCTACAGAAATGTTCCTGTACAAGATAGACAAAAGCTGCGGGAGCAACAATGGTATGGCCAGTGGGAGGTGGTAGACAAACCACAAGCGAGTGCGGAAAGGGAGCGCCTGCGCTGGGAAGCCATTCAGCAAGCAAGGAGGTGGGAAGACCTTGACCCGCACTGGGTGATGAGGAAATTTCAACGACTGCCTCAAAAAGCTTGTGGACCTGATGGCATCAGCTATGCCCTTCTCAAGAACCTCCCTCTTGAAGGTGTCACGGCCCTGTGCAGCCTGTACCGAAACTGGGAGTTAACAGGCAGGCTGCCTGATCAAGTTTGCACCACACTGGTGTTGCTTCTTCCAAAAAAGGAGGACATTGAGCGTCCTATCTCCTTGACGAGTGTTCTTTACAGGACCTGGTGCAAACTCAGATGGGACAAGCTGAAGGACTGGCAGAGCAGCATTGGCACCCGGCTACCCTGGGAGCGAAGCATGCCGGGCACACAGGTACTTCATGTTGCCCTCATGCGACTCCTCAAGTGTGAAGTCAGCAGAGCTGTTGATCGCCATGTAGTAAGCCTGCTCATTGACCTGCAGTGTTTTTACGACTCTGTTGCATTGGAGCAATCTGGACCACGGCTCCTTCAGGCAGAGCAGGTCACAAGCACTGCAGTGTTTTGCAAAAAGGGCATTTTAGCAGGCTGCCCCATTGCTCCCCTTGTTGCTAAATTGGTTTTGGCTCCGGTCATTGAAGGCTTCCTTCGTGGGCACCCCAAAGCGTCTGTTGATGTCTGGATTGATGACATTTCTGTTGACTTTGTTGGTCAAGATGCCATTACAGTATGCCGGGAAGCTTTGGCTGGATATGAGGAGCTGAAACAAGGGCTGGAAAGTGCAGGTTTGAAGCTCTCCACAAGCAAGACAGGCTTCCTGTCCTCGACAAATGAGTGCAAGCGATTCATCAACCTGCATCGCACTGAAGATCAGCCTCGTGCACACGACCTTCTGAAAGATCTTGGCCTTGACTCTAGTGGGGCCAGGAGGAGGAGGATTGGCACGCAACAAAAGCGGCTCACCAAGGGTCGCGGAAGGCATATGAAGCTCACCCACCTGAAGCTCCGATCGAGACCTGTGAGGGTCAGGGTCTGGAAAACGTCCGTACATGCAGCTGTCAGCTACGGCATCGAAGCACAAGGCATGGCGCCGCAGAGGGTGAAAGTCCTGCAACAACAGCTAGCCCGCCATGGAGGCTACAGAAGGGAGGCAGCACTGACATCGTGTTTCATCAACATGCCAAGCTTCAAGACCCGAAGGACACAGCCATTGAAAGGCAGCTAAAGGCAATGCATCAGCTGGTAAAGGCTTGGCCAGTGGCTCAGAGAGGTGAGCTTGCCTCTGCATGGCGGGTCTCCTGGAAGAGGCTTGAGAGGGCTGCGCATCCGTGGATGGTGGTAGCTGGTCCGATGGCAGCGCTGCAGGCCTATCTGATGGAAATGCAGTGGGATGCTGGAGTCATTGATGATTGGGTCAGGGCAGCGCAGGGAGTGAGGCCGGCAGCCCAGATGAACCTGGAACATCCTTGGCCCTATCTTCAACAGCAGCTGCACAAAGAGCTTGGGGTACAGAGGGCGCAGCGCATTCAAGCACTTGAGCACTGTTTTCCTATGATGCGGATGCCTGACTGGACCATCTATCATCGTGTTGTCAAGCGGATGCATGGCACTCGCAAGGCTGCAGTGGATGCATGGACGCAAGGTTCTTTGAGAACACACACCCATGGGGGGCGGGCTGTCTGTCCGCTTTGCAATGCCCCGGTCACAATGAAGCACCTCATTTGGGAGTGCAGCTACCATGAGCAGCAGCTTCCTGAAGGATGGCCGCAGCTCATCGCGGCCAATGAGGACAGCATGCTCTGGGCAAGGGGCCTCATTGAACGCCCGGACTATAGGCCGATAGTTGGTGTGGAGTCGATCCAGGTCACTGGAATGCTGGAAGATGGATGGCCAATCCGCATCAGCCCCAGTCAGAGGATTGCACTTGGAGTCAAGGCAACATGTCCAGACGGGCGCTTGAAACGGTATGCGATAGCTGTGACCATTGGGCAATGGAAGCAAGGTAGCTGGCAGGTGGAAGGGACATGCACGGCACTCACTCCAGGTGACAACAATGAAGCTCGGGCGTGGGTTTTCGGATGCTGGATTGCCCTCAATTGTTGGCCGACACCAGATCAATGTCCCACATCGTGCTGGGTGGCAGGTCCTGCAGAAGGGAGACACTAGTGTTTTGGTGGCTGACCTGTGGCACAACCTTGAAGCTGCGGAATGGAAGAGGCTCCTCACCCTGCATGTGCCTGCAAAGCTGCTCCGAGGCGAAGGAGGCGAGCAGCGGGGGTGGCATCAGTATCAAGCCGCCCAGCATTGTGCCCACCAGAGGGCTTTGGCTGAAGCACCCTTGGAGCAACTCCATGCCCTTCAAGAAGCTGATCAATGGCATGAACAAGTCTATCAAGTTGCTGCGGAGCGCATTGGGGCGCTGCTTCAAGACAAACAGCACTATATGCATGACAAGCTTGAAGGAGTTGAGCCGGTCATCAAACTCAAAGAGAAAGCACCAAAAGGTCGCCTGGAGCTCACGCAGCAGCTGGCAAACAGAAAGCGAGCTGACGGAGCTGCAGGAGTGCATTGCTGGGTGCTCAAGGGAAGTGGACTTCAGTGCAGTGCATGTGGGATGCATCTCAAGGCCAGCAGCACGCATGATGAGATTGCGCGCAAAGAAGGAGCGCCTTGTGCAGGCATTAAGAAAAAGACGCTGATGGATCAGATGCAAGAGCTGATAGACAGCACAGCTGCATTGCCGGAAGAGCAAGAAGGGCATCGTTGGGCTTTGAAGGCCCATACCTTTCACTGTCAAAGGTGCTGGGTTCGTGTGCCAGTTCGCTGCAGCAAAGAAGCACTCGAGGCCATGACGCAACAAGCGTGCCATTTTGGAGAAGTTCACGAGGGTGACCTCAACTGGCGTACCAGAGTGCACAACAGCCACAGATTGCAAAGGAGAGGCGCATGGATTGTCTGTCTTCGCTGCTCGAAGCAACACAAGCTGCGCGATGGACATGTGCCGCATTGGTTGCAGCACCAGTGCCCGCAGAGTACAGGCCAGACCAAGCTTGTGTTTGGTAGCTCCAGCAGCTGAGCTCGATGGCTGCTTTCCCTGGTCAAAGGTGAATGACCCTTTCCAGGACCCGCTTTTGCCACTGGCGCGGGAGTCGAGAAGCGAGATGCAAAAGAACCGAGAAAAAAAAGAGAGAGAGAGACAGAGGACCCAACCCTGCACGCACCCAACCCCAAATGGGCCGGCGCCCGGCTGTCAGGCGTAAGCCTCATAAATAATAATGAATGAATATGAATGAATACTTTTTATAAGTAATTTTTCCTTGTCAGAGGTTCCTCGCTGGAATGCATTTCTGAATATTTATGTTTAGATATTGTTGCTCTTCATGCCCAGTATGTTCGTAGTTGCAGCGTTTAGCGATTGGCTCCTGTAAACCGAACTTGCGAAACAGACCGAAAGACAAAGGATGAGCGAAAAAATAGCAGACACGGCTGCCAAATAAAAACAGTGGAATACCAAAAAACCACACAAAACACAATATTCAGAGAGTCTTGGCTGGGAACCCACCCCCTCCAGAGAGTCTGAAAATATTGTGTTTTTGCTTTTGTTTTTTCAATGTTTTTGGCACCCCCTAGATCCAAATATTGCCTTGCCTTGCCTGCTGCCATAAAGAATATTCAGGAAATCTTGGCTGGGAACCCACCCCTCCAGAGAGTCTGAACATATAGATTTTTCTTGATGTGTTCAATGTTTTTGGTACCACTCTAGATCCAAATATTGCTTTGCCTTGCCTGCTGCCACCCTGGGAGTGCAGTTTCTGTAGTAAAATCTAGGCCTAAAAACAAATGAAAAATAACAAAACAACTGCACTCTCAGGGCCTGCCGTTCTGTTTTTTTCCCCGTCGTGGGTGGCGTGCGCGGGTGCAGAGATTTCTGCCGAGGAGCAAGGTCACCGAGTTTTCTGCGTGGAAGTGCGGGACCTGAATTCCTGGAGGGCTGCTGCAGAGGGAAGATAGGAAGGAGTGAATTCTCATTGGATGTCAGATTCCTGTGTTGAAGGAGAGAGGGAGAGAGAGAGAGAGAGAGACTTTTCGGAGGGCGGACCTTTTTGGGATGGTCTAGGTCCCTGTTTGGAAGGAAACCTCTTTGGAGGGAAAAACTCCAGAGAAGACCCCCGTTCGGAGGGAAGAACTCCCGCCATTGGTGCGGGTGTCTGCACTGGTCAGGGATGCCAAGTTGTTGGCATCCCTGACCACGCACTTTCTGCCCTGCACTGCCTGAGACGCTTTGCTGGCGAAAGAAAATGTATTGGAATTGTTTTTCTTGCAGATTGCGAGGGCAAAAAATCGAATGTCCGCTTTTGTCCGCGGGCCTGGCAGATTTCGTACATTAAAGAGTCGTCGCGGCCAATGTCCCAATTTATTCGCGGATTGCAGCTTCTGGGTTCAGCACGAACACACGCGTATCGCAGACCGGATCGCAGCCAGAACATCACCGACGCCGCGGAAACTGTGCCGGAAACCTTGCAGCGCAGCCAGTGCGGCCGTCTGAGCGCAGCCAACGGACAAAGTGGTCCGGCGTCACCTCGGCGGTTGGCCGGCCGTGTCTGAGGACCAAAGAAAGCCTTCTTCACGAAAACCCTGCAGAAAATTCAACGCTCCATGGGAGTGCGCGCGCGGCTTGCTGAAGGAGGCGCTGGTCCGCCGCAGCAGCCAGACCGTGGATGTCAGCCCGCTTTTCAAGCCAATGGAGCACTGAAAGGCGCGCTGTGAAGACACGGAGTGAACAACTCGTGTTCGAATCGACCGCTCGAAGTGTCGAAGTGAAATGAAGGGGTGAACTTGTTCTTTTCTCTCATGAGCGTAGCTCTCGTGAGGCTTCAAGGGGCCCCTGTGTGGGCACAGGGTAAGCCATGAAGGAGCGGCGCGACGCCAACCCCTCGAAGAGACTGAACTCCGGAGTTTTTCCTCAAGCAGAACAAGGTTTATATCCTCAACCAGTCTCTGTCTTCACAGAGACTAAAGGAGGAACACTTGCTTGGCGTCGCGAAGTGATCGCGAGCGTCGCCTCGTAGTGGTTGAATCCGAGAAAACATATCCATACTGGAGGGCCCCAAGCCTCTGCATTAATTTGAGAAGGTGGTTCGACCACGAACAAGGCTTCATCATCTGATGGCTGATCGGTCACTACATGTATGGGGCGGAGAAGCAAATGCGACATGGCTAAGTGCTTCGTGTGTCAAGTTGTCGAATCTATTCATCTCCGGGCCCACCATAAACTTGAGAGAAGTGATTCGTCCCGGTGGCCAGAAGCGACTTGATCCCAGGGGGAGGGAGGGGACCCACCAGAGAGATGGACTGTACTATGCGACAAAGCCCTTTCAAACACAACAACAACAACACCAGCAGCAACAACAACAAGAACAAGAAGAACAAAAACAAAAACAAGAACAAGATGAACACCAACACGACCAGAACAACAACAAGAACCAACACGAACAGAACAGCAACAACAACAAGAACAAGAACAAGATGAACAACAAGATGAACAACAGCAAGAAGATGAACAACAACAAGATGAACAACAACACGACCAGAGCAACAACA
This sequence comes from Durusdinium trenchii, assembly GCA_963970005.1. Taxonomy (NCBI): domain Eukaryota; class Dinophyceae; order Suessiales; family Symbiodiniaceae; genus Durusdinium; species Durusdinium trenchii. The sequence goes on from CAXAMN010017557.1 coordinate 216,042, forward strand.
GCAACAACAAGAAGATGAACAACAACAAAAACAAGAAGATGGACAACAACAGAGCAACAGCAAGAAGATGAACAACAACAGCAACAACAACAACAACAAGATGCACAACAACAACAACAACAACAACAACAACAACAACAACAACAACAACAACAACAACCATTACAGCATTTGAAGTACCGCTTCCTAAGTGTTCGCTTCAACGTTGTAGGTAAAGTACTAGAGCTATCAAAAGCTTAGGGAAGCTACCGGAATTAAGTATAACTAATCCAAGCTAAGAAAAGCTTAGCTATTCCAAGCCCAAAGTCTTTATCTTTCCAAGGGGTTGAACATAAGCTGGCTTGCATTCACCCAAGTGGTATTCAAGCCACTTTCAGGGTAGTGTGGTGCAAAAGTTCGTCTACCAATTGTCATGCCATACTCCTAGCTCAACAGAAGGCCTGGAGCAAGCTACCCAAGTTCCCTTTAGCATCCACTGACAGTGTCGTGGTTGTCTCAGTGGTTCATGAACAAAGGCCTACTATGAAGTGAAGTTCCAAAAGAAAAGAAGTAAAGACTTGGTAGAAGTATAGCAGTTTTTTTGTTCACTGGTGTGGTGTGGCCTTGGTCTTGTGAAGTGTGGGTTCTAAGCCTTAAAGCTTTCAGTTTCAAAGTGATATTAGTTAGTTTGTTTGTGGTTGGTAGGTTGCTGGCTCGCTTGTAAGTTTGATTGGTTGGGTGGTTGGTTGTTTTGCTTTTTGGTTGGTTACAGTCAGTGACAGTCACCTGGCTG
>CAXAMN010017557.1:216823-229251 GCA_963970005.1 Durusdinium trenchii
CCCCCAGGAACCTTGAGTGGCCACTGCTGGGGTGAAACAGCCAATAGTATTGGCACTACCCCCCCACACGTTGCCAATAGTCCCTATTCAATTCAAGAAGTGAATGTTGCTTTGATTCGGCGCCTGCCATTGAAGGGGCCTTGAATCAATGAAGATGATTTCAAATGGGCCAGGCCCAAAACTGCAATTGGCCTAGCCTAGGCTAGCAGGCATCCAAAAAAACTATGTCAGGCTACACAATGCTACAAAATGCCCTTCCCACAAGAGCACACATCCATTTTTTCTCAATGCAACAACAGGCAGAGTAGGTCAGGCAGCACTCCACTGCACACCTTGGCACACTAAGTCTGAAGAGGCCAGAACTTTTCTGATTCACAACCCTGCCACTGTCATTTGCCTGGCCTGTGCCATCTTGAAGTGGCATTATGCCCATCCATGGGTCATCCTCCAGGTCCATGCATGGGTCATCCTCCAGGGGCGATGCAAAGTGAACACTCACAATGAACAATGCAGCCATAAACTGCACATTTAAACATGCCTTCCAAAACTGCGTTCAAGAACAAAACTGCGCAATCATTCACACAATGGGTGCATTCACAAGAAACAGCTTAGAGTAGCTGAGGGCAGGTTAGGTGCTATAGTAGGTAACAAGTTGTCCTGGCTCTGGGAATCCTGGCAGCAAAAAAGGGACCATAAGCCCCCTTGCTCACACACATACACATGACATGCATGCAGTGCATGTGCAAGAATACAGCCACAGTTCCAAACGACACCACCCAGTTGCTTCACAGCCCACTTTGTGGCTTCCACTTGACACACAGACAAAGTATAAATATACAAATAAGTACACAGCAATGTCAGAAGGCCACATAGGCACAACAAACAAGTGAGAGCCATACACAAACACATAGAGCCACTTACTTTTTTCAGGAGGCCAATGGCTTTTGCAGTGCGTCAGGTCTCCCAGCACTTTGCTATTGTTAGGCAGCTTCATCGCTCCTTTTACTCTCATCGCTGAGCCACTGCAGTGCGGAGTCACACTGATAAGAACAGATACTGCTCTTACATCTTTACATGTGTGCTTTCATGTACTCTTCAAATGTTTAACACCCTGCCTTGCGTGAGTTCTCTTTTCGAACTCTTAGCACACTATTCTTCCAGCTCTGTGGCCGTGAAGATCAAATGATCTCTCTCTTCGTCTCTGTTGTGCCAAGCCTCCACAATTGCGTCCCAAGTCTAGTCATATTCTCCATTCACCAAATCTCTGAACATTTTGTGGTAGTTGCGGTCATAGATGTCGTACATCAGGGCATAGTCGAACTGTAGCCCTGGTTCATCCGGGTTGCGCTTTGCTGCCAAAAGCTGCAGGAACTGCTTGCACAAATACTCCGGGAAAAAGCCAGCCTCGTAGATCCTTTCAACTCGGATCTTCTCGATTGCCGGGATGAGAGTGTATAAGTACCCCCAATCCTCAAACCTGTTTGGAACTGGGTCAACAGGTTCCTCTTGCGGCTCTGGGCTGCTGCTTCTCCTTGCCGGTCGATCTTCTGGATCGCTGTCTGTCATTCCACCTTCTCTCTCTGAGCTTGTAGGCCTGTAGCGGCGCACATAGCTGCTTCCATCTCTTGTCCTCTGGAAGTAGCTTTCTCCACTTGAAGCGTCGCTGGAGTTCTCGAGGATTCTGTAGTTCACCATTCGTGCTTGAGTAGGAGACCAATCATAGATTGTGTTCTGCTCCTCCTCTTCAGTCCTCATGTGCACGTCGCCATCTTCATCAACCTGTTGTTGACCATGTTCTGGTCCATGCCTTTCTCGCACGCGTCTTTCGCTTCGAGCTATCAAGAAGCGGTCATAGGCTGCTTGAACTCTGTTGATTCGAAGGGGTTCAAGCTGCGGTGGTTGAACTTGGTCATCACTCACATGTCCTCTGTACATCTCCAGCATCTGTGTTGTCTGCCGGACATAGTCTCTTGCATGTAGTTCTGCTAGAGTTCTGCGGTGCATGTCACGTCTTTTCCTCTGCATCTCATCATGAAGTTCTTTCAACTTGTTCCAACATGCGATCATGCGCTCTTTCAAAAGTGCTCCAGCAAGTACTCCTCCAAAGAGAAAAATGAAGTTCCAGAAAATGAAACCACGTAGAGTGAACTTGTAGTCCATCTCCCACCAACCAAGCCATGTCATTGCTTCTTGTTGAATCTCGTTCTCCATGGTGTTGGTCATCTCCCTTGTACCAAGAGTTTCGACACACATGCTCAGTAGTGTCACTGCTTTCACCATCTGGCGGGGAACAGGTGTTGGGCTTACACCATCCACAAGGTTTTGTAGAAGTGTTCTTCTCACCTGCTTCATCCTCTGAGCTGTTGCCTTCTTGCGAAGAAACTCATTGAACTCTTCTTCGCCAAAGCAGTTTCGTCTCGATGTGCTTCATGCGCCCCACACCGAGGCGTTGCACAAATTGTCGACATGAAGACGAATCTGTCACCTTGCATGTCTCTTGACATAGGAACCTCCAAACCTCTGCAAGATGAAGTGCTTCTGCCACTCCTCCAACACATGCTGTAAGCTCTGCTTCACAACTGGAAAGACAAATTGACTTTTGCGTTCTGCTCCAAGATTGCACCAAGCCTTTGTCCACAAAGATCATCACTGAAGACGTTGAGTGCCTCTTGTGTCTTTCTGAACTGCGGTCACCTGCCCAGTCGCTGTTTGTGAAGCATTCCAGCACATGTCCATCCTCGACTTCATTGTGCTTGTCGTAGAGCTCATTCAGCTTGCTGAAGTCCTTTCTCACATACGGCAAAAGAATGCCATAAGATTCTGTGCCTTTCAGGTAGAGGATCAGGTGCTGAATCCCCTTTACTGCTTCCTTCGTTGGATTGCTCATGAACTGAGCAAGATTCCTCACTGAGTTCTGGACATCTGGGCGATCTTGGGATAGATAAAGAAGTGTTCCCAAGGCGCTTCTGAACCTCTTCTTCTCTGCCTGGTCAGCTAGTTCACCTTCAAGACGATCAATTGCGATGTCAGGCGTTGCACGTTCCTTTTTCTCTCCAAGTCCATATAACTGCACCAAAGCTGGAATATACCTCTCATGACATGCGGTTTCACTATCACACCTTGCTCACAGAAGTAGTAGTGCTTCTTCAAGAACCTCACCGGATCTTTTGGGCTTTGCTCCTGCGGAAGAAGTTCGCCTCCGCTCATAGTGAAGATCTTCTTCACTCTTTCATTGGCCCATTTGAGCGCTTCTTCTGTTCCAGCTAACACCATGTCGTCAACGTGCGCCAGCACCACCACATTCTTCGTCATGTGGCGGAACATCGCCGGAAGGCATGCCAGGCTTTCAAATCCCAACTGCAAAAGATGGGATGAGGAAGTCAAACCATCTTGCTGCTGCATTCCGCTGTCCTGGAAGGCATCTCCTCAAGCTCCAATACCGTGAGGTAGCTTGGGTCCACCATGTAGGTACCTGTACCAGGATCATCTCTTGCTGCGGAACCAACAAAAATGCGTCCTTCACGTCCAGAAAACAGAGGAACCACCTCCTCACACAATGCAAAAGAACCATGAGCCTTGTTGCTGCATTGTGGCTAGTGGGTGCAAATGCCCATAGTTCCCCTTGTCACCAGCTTTGAACTCTCTTGCCACATACCGGCATCGTCGTCGCCATTGACCATCGCGAAACCTCCAGTCGAACACGCTTCGCGTCGAAAGAAGCTTGCCATGTTCCTCCTCCTCTGGTGTCGGGTTCTCCATGACTCCCATTGCTAAGAGTCGTGTGATCTCTGTGATCCCTGCCTCAGCTTCTACTTTCTCAAGTTCTTCTGCTGAAAGTTCAGGTGGTTGTCCTTTGTCCATGGGCTCTTCCATGTCCTCGTTCTCGAAGTCTTCGAGAGCCATCTCTTCACCATCAAGGTCATCGTAGAGATCTTGCTCCCACTGGTAGTCATTGACCACTTGGTTGATGCTCCCAGCAAAATGCGGGGGAAACATCTGAGCTGTAGGACTTGAGCTTGGACTTGTTCTTGCTGCCTTCTGTTTTGGTTCCTTTGCCTCTGTATCATCCTCTATTGTTGCATCCTCTGCTGAAGCTGAAGGTAAAGTTGGTGTTGTTGGAATCTGAAGCCCTGCCTCGCCAAAGTGGGGTTCTTCCTCCTGCATAAGAGTTGAGGTTTGTTGACTTTCTCCTCCAAGTTGGCCTGTCTGGGCGGTTCCCATCAAATTTGGTTCTTCTTCACTGTCGCCATTGTCTAGTGCATAGCGCTCCACATCCTCTGCATCCTTGTCCTTGGACTTCTCCACGGGTTTTGGTTCAGCTGCAAATCCAGGAACAATTCTGGGTGCACGTTTCTGTACATCCGCCAGCTTGTAGGGCAAATCCTTCACCATCCATGTGTAGATTGAATCCCATGGTTTTGCCGTTCGTCTGATTGCCCTTGACTTCACCAAACCGCTGGGTGTAGAGACCGCATGAAGGTCATCACTGCCATCTGTTGTTTTCCCCAGCCATATTCCTGGAAACCACTGAGGTCCATGCTTGTGTCCACTCTTGTTGAGGACGAGCACTTTCTCACCAAATCCCACAAGCCGACCTGAATAGCGGCGACCATTCACCAATTCAAAGGGTGAACATTTCACTGTACTGTGGCAATGAAATCGATTCAAAAGCCATGCCGCATGGATGTAGGCCCATGAAACCAAAGGATGCTGAACTCCATAGTTCATCTGACAATGCTCTTCCAACTGGTGCATGACTGTGGATGCCTGCCGCCTCAAAGTTTGTATTGCCCGTTCAACTTGGCCTGTGCGGCCTTTGCTGTAGGGCTTTGCGAAGGTCAAAGTCGTTGCAAACCCAAGACTTTGTCTGATGGTCCTCACTGCCTCCATCACGGATTTCAACACTGGTTCATTGTCACTCACCAGCTCCATCAAGTCGTAGTAGTTCAGGTAGAGGCTAAAGCGCACAATCTGCTCTGCCTGATATTTGAGTGTCCTTGCTTTGGAAGGAATTGGAATAGCCAGCAAGTTCTTCGTGCCAGTGTCAAGAACCACCATCACGGTTGTTCCTTGCTCTCGGGACTGCTCCTTCACATAGCAGTAGTCCACCTCCAAACTTGGAATCCTCCTTCTGGGCTCCTCATCCAACAACCTCTGTTTGTCCTCCTTCGACTTGCATGCCACACAATGAGGACACCACGGTCGAAATGGTAAATGAGTCAGCTGATGTAGCTGTACTTCTTCTTCTGTTGGCTGTCTCGGCAACGGAAGGGAGTGAAGTCCTTGAGGTCGTGCTTCTTCAAGGTATAGTTTGTTGGCCACTTCAAATGCCTCAATGGCCTCCTGCAACTGAATCTTCTCATTGAGTCTTTTCCATACTTGAGCCTTTGAACCTCCACCAGAAAGTCCCAAATATTCAGCTGCATTCCAAAGAAGCTTGATCGGACTGTTGGGATAGACCTCATGGCCGTTGATCATCAGGACATCACGATCCTCCACTGCCACCTTCAAGTTTTCCTCCTCATTGCCCCTGCCTGTGTCTGGCTGTTCCATTTCTTCTTGAGTCAAACCATCTTGTAGTTCTTGGGGCACACTTGGTTCTCCACGGAAAGCGAATTGGAAGTCAGTCTGTCCACTAGTTGTTTGCTCAACTGTGTTGCCATCGCTTCGAGTCCGTTCTTCTCCAATGATCTCGCCCAAGACATCTTCACCCTCATTGGAATTGTGCAGAACTGTCAAAACATCACATGATCCATCACATTCTGCAATCTGGCCTGTTCTGTTCTCCAGCTCCATGTAGCGACTGCAAAACTCAACAATGAACCAAGCATTGTTCTCACCTTGTCGTACCAGCGTGCTCCTCAGCGGCCAAAACCTCCAGCTAAAAAGGTAGGAAGGATCTTGAAAGGTGTCGCTGTTGGTCGAAATGGAGAAGGGTCGTCCACCACTGTCAAACCTCCAACCCTTCAAACCAACTCGTTCCATCATCGACTCTGCGACCTTGACCACTGTCTGCACGAGGTAGAGCTCCTTGTCTTTCTCCTCAAGTTGAACATGCAGTGCTTTCTTAGGAACAGGAGTTGTAGTGGATTTCTTCATCCTCACTTGTCGAATGTGTCCATGAACTGCCAGAGAATTGCGCTTGTAGACAACAGGGATGATGCATTCTCCATCTGGTGAAGTTAACCCTGTTCGAGTTTCTGCTTGAGGAAGGTTGCGAAAGTTTCAACCCTTTTGAAAGAGCCTGCCCAAACTGATGAGTGGGCTTTGCACAGAAGCTACAATGAACTCGTCGTTCACCAACACAACATCACCAGCTTCCGTCCACATCTCAATCTGTCCCATGCACCTTCCATAGGACTTGACCACATTGCCCTGAGCATCTTCCAAGGCTGCTGCTGTTTGTTCCAACTCCTTGTCTTTGCACAACTCATATGGAAGAAGGCTGATGTCGGCTCCGGAGTCCAGGATCAACAGGTCGTTGCTGTTCACCATTCTCACATGTTCAACAGGTTCTGCTAGCCATTCGTAAAATTTGTCCTGCTCAGGTTGGAACATATCGTCGTCCAGGATGTAGGACACCACGCGCACTGAGTACCAATCCTCATCACCATTTTCATCCAGCTCAAAGAACTCTGGATATTCTTCTGGGGGTGTTGCCACATGGTACATCTTCACCTGTCGAACTTGGCCTTTGCTCCCAACCTGTGAAGTCATTGTCGATGAAGTTGACTGGGAAGGTTGCCTGAGGTAGGTCACATTGATCTGACTTGCACTGTCAGGCAAATTGGTTGAAACTTCTGAAGTTCCATGTTGAACTGTTGAGGCTGCGTTCACCTGCATAGGCGCTTGACCATAGCGAGCGTGAGGGCATTCATTACCCCAATGACCATATTCTTGGCAAATTCGACATTGCGTTTTGCCTTTGCCCTTGTTTTTGCCTTTCTGTTTGCCTTTGTCTTTTCCTTTGTTCTTGCCCTTCGACTTGGACTTGCCTTTAGCTTTGCCTCCTCGTCCACCTCCATAACCCCAAGGGAGCCATGGTGAGCCTCTGCCCTTGCCTTTGTCCTTTCCTTCCTTTCCTTTACCTTTGAAGCCAACCTTGTCAATCTCCATGGGTTGCGGGCCTCCAGCTTGTGAACCACCAGGACCATTGTCCAGCTGTTGCGTGAAGGTCTTCAGGAAATTTTCACTGTTCCATGTCTTGGTATTCTTGTCCAAGGTGATCAGCTTCTCCTTGAGGTCAAAGTAGGACATGTCGTCAGGCATGTTGTACTGCAGGTGCTTTCGTGTCACTGGATCAATGCATCTGAGCACTGTACCAACAATCAAATCTTCTGACATCGGTGATCCAGCTGCTATTGCATACTGTTCAAGCAAGGCATCAAAGGAAAGAAGATTCTCCAACATCGTCTTGGAAGTTGAGAAAGTGGGATGCTGCATCACCGCTTGCCCCAATGCTAAGGTCCGGGGCCTGGTTCTTGGTGCATAGAGCTGTTTCAACTTCTGCCATACAGCGAAACCATTCCTTGAAGAGGATTGTCCTCTTACCAACTGAGCTGCTGGTCCTCTCAGGTAGGAAGACAGAATCGAGAAGAGCCGTTCTGCAAGCTCCTTTGTGCTGTCGCTCAGGTCGTTGCCAACCTCTTCTGTCATGCTCTCGACCATCTCCACCAATTTTCCATACCTGCTGTCACTGAACACCAACCAGTTGAGGAATTGCTCACGCCACAACATGAACTGCACTGGATCATCTGTTGAAAAGGTCTCAGGCTGCTTCAACACGTTTGAAGCTTCACCAAAGTTGCTTCTTGCCGTGCTCGATGAACTTGCCTCAAACCTTTGGATTGAATCTGCTGAGGCCTTTGCTGCTGATGTTGCAGCTGCTGACAACTCCATGACCTTGGTCAAAACCTCCTGAGTTGCTGCGTCCATTGCACGAGCTTGTCCAAGAAGGCTCAACAACAGAAGTCCATGCCGTTGCAGCTTGCACCTCCACTTCACTGCCAAATCTCCTTTCCATCTGAGTGTTTTTCTCCTCCTTTGTCCTAGCCGGCCCAAGTGGCTCGAAGGTCGTCTTGTTGTTCTGCATCTCTTCAACTGAGCTGCCATCAAAGAAAGCAAAATGCCACCAAGGAAAAGTCCGCTCCACTTCATGAAGGTCACAAAGTGCCTGAACAGTCGAAGAGCTCCTCCATGTTGAAGGTGTCACCATAGGGCGGTTCCAATCCACCTCTTTCCACTTGGCCAGTGGTGCCAATCCACTGCTCTTTTCCTGAAGAGGTTCCAATCCCCTTCTCCATAGGATCGCCAGATCCTCGTGAAGTCCCATGGGGATTTCCAAATCCCCAACCACCTTCTCCTTCTTCACCTTCTTCTCTTCCACCTGTCCTCGTCCATTTCCTCCTGGGGCTTTGCGTTGGGCTCTCCAAGCACCATCGCCTCGAATTTCGGCAGGTGCTTCTGGTGGATCTCGATCCCCACCTTTCCCTCATGCGCCAGTTGCGCACCATGCCATGGCGCCACGAGTAGGATCGCCCCCAGGAGCCCCGCTACCATGTTAGGCAGCTTCATCGCTCCTTTTACTCTCATCGCTGAGCCACTGCAGTGCGGAGTCACACTGATAAGAACAGATACTGCTCTTACATCTTTACATGTGTGCTTTCATGTACTCTTCAAATGTTTAACAGCTATTGCAGCTAGCAGCTGGGCTGGCTCAGCACAGTGTGGCAAGTTAAGCTGGCAGCAGCACTGCCAGGAACCTTTCACTTAATATAAGCCAACCCTTCCATAGGGCATGTAGCTGAAATACTAGGATTGCCTGAAGGCCCCTCAGGGCATCCATTCTTCACTCACCAACCAAGCAGGTTAATTTTCCTTTGGCCAGCTCACCATTCCAGTTGCTTTGCAACAGCTTAGAGAGACATGCTCTCATGCCCTCACTTCTTCCCATATGCCTTGGCCTTTGCCAAGCCATCAATGAAAGGCTTCATTTGCCCAATGATTTCCTCACTCACCTGGCCTGGGCTTTGTGCTTCCTGGCCAAGTGGAAGTGGGTACTGATCTGAAATGAGCTCCCATTTCATCCAGTTGTGCTTGTGCACTTGCCTCAGTGCTTCCTCCCATGGCCTCATTTTCTGGAATGAAGCACTCATTGTTTTCTGGCTGGATGGTGGCACCAAAGTTGTGGCATCAACCTCTTTCCAATTGGACACAAACCTCCATGCATTGAAGTCCAAACCTATGTAGCATCCTGGAGGAACCAGTTGGCTCAAAACTTCCTCAGGGTTTCGGTGCACGTTCTTGATCTCTCTTGGAGCTGAAGATGAAGGATGGTCTGCTTGTGAAGGCTTTTCTGGGTTGGAAGGTGCAGGCTCTGGGGCTGAAGGACATGCTCCTACCATGTCCTCGGCTCTGGATTCACTCCCAGGCTTTGCACTTGTCTCTTCCCTGGAAGCAGTTTCCTTCTCCTCTTTCATTTTGTGTTTTCTGGCAAAGTTCCTGGTGAAATTCTTGATTTTGTCTTTCCTTTTGTCTTTCTTTTCCCCCTTCCCTTTTCCTTTGCCTTTCCCCTTGGCTTTGGGTTTTTTTCTGCTTCCACTGGCTTGTCTCTCATATGCAGTTTCCTCTTTAAGACCACCGGAGTTAGAAAGATAGATTATGCGAACAGCATTGTCAGGAAAACTATTGAAATCATTGCCAGAGTATTCTTCATAGAACATCCACAGGCGGGACTTTTGAAGGAACAGGGCTTTATGAAAGACTTTGATTATTATGATGTTGATTAGTGTAACTATGGTTTTGAATATAGGAACCGGACAAATATATGGACGAACTTGAAGAGTTGGAAACCCAGACCCTTATGTAAGAAAGATTGTAATAACATAATAGGGAACAGACACAAAGAACAGAATACCCGAAGAATTGATTTATGACATCATATCAAACCTTTAGTATCTCGTGGTGAAAGGTTCTGTTTCCTGTCGGGTCGTATTCTATCTTTCTCACTTTGTAGTTTTCTTTAGACCATGTGCTGGTCGTCTCCTTTCTATCCGTGTAGTTGCCTCTTCCCTTGGTAAAGATTTTCACCGTATCATTTTCTTTTATCTCTACATACTTCCTCGTGTTCTTTTCTCTTCTTGTCAGCTTGACCGTTACATCCATATGGTTCTTGTCATCGTGTGCTTCGTTGGGTGGGAGTTTTGTGGATGAGTGTTTGGTGCTGTTGTATTTTTCAAGACGGGCGGAAGCATACTCGTCCATCCTGCCATATTAAACCTGACCCTATCATAGACCATAATCTTAAGTGTCCTGATGAAGCGTTCTACAACGTTGGCGTGTGTTAAGGTGATGATGTATGTGATTGATGCCTTCAGCGTCAAGGAACTCTTTAACTACATTTTTAAAGGCACCGTCATCATCACTATATATTGACATACAATAATAACCCATATTCTTAGAAGTCTCTTTCAATGCTTTCAATACACTCACCCCATCTTTTGTTTCTCATTGGAACGGCGTTCGCCATCTTGCAAAGATGTCTATAACAACTAACGCATATCTTGGTTCTGTGTTCTTTCTTGGTATTTTGACTCCTGGTTCTCTTGTGAGTGGCACCATTACCATAAAATCAATCTGATATTCAAGCCGTGAGAAGGGAGCGGTGTATGAGTTAGAACCCCTATAACCTCTAATCTGTTTGTTGCGTTGTTTCTTCATAAAGGTTTCAACATCCACCCTTGCTATGGATGGGTCTTGTTCCTTTGCTTGTTTTAGTGTGTCTTGGACAGAGCCGAATCCCTTTTCCAAATCATAATAGACATTGCTTATTATCTGTTCTTTTGTTAATCTTCTTGCCATACTATACTATTAGGTTTTAATATATTTCTTCGAAAATGGACTACCAAGCAGAACCTCCCAAAAATGAACCTACCACCAAACAAAACAACTTAAAGAAACATGAACCAATTAACGATACATATATATTAAAAGATGATTTTTACCCATGGAAACTGTAGATGTTGTAAAAATGAAAAATCCAACGTTAAGGTTCTATTGAACAACATTTTCCCCGCCGGCATTTGCGATATGATATGTGATTACAACACCCACTGTTTCAAGTGTAATAACTTAATCTTCAGAATACAACAGATATTCAAAGGTGGGAAAGCAAATAATTTTTTCCCAAACAAAGATGCCAACGCCCACCTATTTGAGTGACACTAGCAAAACAAACGTGAGAGTGATGAAAAGGGAGATAGACGTGTTGATGGACAGAATTATATGTAAGGTTGAAGTAGGGAGAAACAAAATGAAAACACACGAACGAAGCAAACGACATCAAGACATTATGAACAACACAAAAGGAACCAAACAAGAACCAGAACCTAAAAACATTGAAAAAGAAAAAACGAGTAAGAAGACAGCAAACGATAGACTATATTAATGATACCTTTCCTTCATACCAAGAACTCGGAGTATAACTACAACCCATAAAAAATTACAACCTACTTGAGAGGGGGGAGACACGAAAGGTAGGACAGCGGGAAGAGAAGAGAACGCGAGTGGCATACTTCGAGCCACAGCAGCATCTCCAAGCCCGCATCGTTTTTGGTGTGTGATCTCGGTCTCCATGCCTGTATTTCGTTTTGGTGTGTGGAAACCCATCTCGTTCTTGAGAGGTCTTCCTACCTCGTTTCACAAGATAAACATGTCATTAACCAAACCATTGCAAACAAATGGCGCATTTGATGCCCATCTCGTTTTCGGGGTGTTCCTACCTCGTTTCGCCAACTAACTCTGACATTGGGCTATAGAAAAGGAACGCCCCTAGACCAATCACCACTACCGCAAATAGAAGCCGTTGCTCATATGCTCTCGAAATGTTCAGAAAGGTTCTTAGGGAAACAACCTCGCCCCATGGCTCAGATCATCGGTGAGCATAGAATCGGAGCATCATAGGGTTTAAACTATTCTGAAACCAGAAAAGACTCACGAAGACGTTCCCCAAAAGAGAATAGACGTGGTTCACAAAACAAACTCTAGGTATGTATCCCCCCGGGGAACACCTGTCGTGATTAGAATTTCATATGCACTCTGTCTGAAAGTTCAAGAGGGTTGCAACTATCCTGAAATCATGAGAGGCTCACGAAGACGTGCTCCAGGCAAGAATTGAATTAAGAGGCCCCAGGCCCCAGGAGAGAAGAAAATAAACTCTAGGTATGTAACACCTTGCGATCTCTTCGGGGAACACAGAGACGCTTACGAAGACGGTCTCCAGGAGAGAATGGTATTTTAACGAGAAAACATTTCGTAATTCGAATTTCATATGCACTCCTTTTCTGAATGTTCAAGAGGGCAAGAGGGTTTCAACTATCCTGAAATCATGAGAGGCTCACGAAAACGTTCTCCAGCGGAGAATTGAATTT
>CAXAMN010017557.1:229351-257581 GCA_963970005.1 Durusdinium trenchii
GGGGGGGGGTCTGTATTGAAAAATCAATAGAAGGGGGGGGGTTGAATTGAATGATCAATTATTAGACCCGGACTCGCCGACACTTGCTTCGCAAGTCAAACTCAAGGTATCCCCTAAAGGGCTACCTTTCGTGATAATGACAGCATAGTTACAACCCATACACCCCAACCTCAAAATACAACATAACAACCTAAACACGCTAAACAATCACCCACCTCATCTTAAAACAAATAGCCCCAGAAGAGTTAGGGAGAAAAATGTCCTAGAACATACAGGACATAAATCATCAAAGGCAAGGTATGGCAAGGTTCATAGGTTGGACTTCAACATAAAATCCTATAAGGCAACACTGAACCAAAAGTGGCCCAGAACCAACCTTTTACCATTTTTTGGGGGGCGGCTCGGGGCAGAGGGCCTCGAAAGCGCCAAGACCTCCGCGAGGGGCACCGGCAGGGCACGCGGCGCGCGCCAGTCGTCCCCGAAAAGGCTAGGGCACAACGCGCTCTGGGCGGCAACGCTGAGGCGGCCCCGCCAGCGGCGGCACCACCCGGCGGCAGCCGCGGTGCGGACAGCGGGCGGCGCGCGTACGGAACCAGAGAGAATCTCCAATCACAAAGGGACTGCAGCGCAGCCTCCAGATGAAATGGTCTCAGGAAACGCACAGAGGAAACCTCTACCAAAGCCACAAATGGACCACCCCACCCCACCGCACTACTGCCAAATGGCAATCAACTTTGAAAACCGCCTGGTCAGACCTTCACGGATCTGAAACTAGGAGAGCCGTGCAAATAGCACTCCGACAGACTGATGAAGACATGGCCATACATCCAGTTGACCATACCTGGCAACTGTCCATCCAAGCCCTGCCTGGGGCTTTCCACAGAGCAGCCACTATGATCCCATTTCCTCTGGAAGACTCCTTTTCACAGGGATTTTCGACACTGGCAACGCACAGCACAGGCTGCAGCACAAAAGCTGGCCACACCGAAGCATATGAAAACCTCACCATGCAACCGAAGGACTTGTGGGACAATGCCAACACCGCAAACTGCAAATTGGCTTAGCAGGGCTATTGGCTTACATGACTTGCCGGGCAGACAAGCGCTCACACAAGCACAAACACAAGAGGTGATATCTCTCTTTCTCCCTCTCTCTCTGAAACGAGTCCATTTCCTCTCTTTGGACCGTCAGCAGCTTGCCAAAAACATTGATCAAGCATGATCAAGCACAACAACACTTTCTCAAACAACCACAACAAAAAGAACCAAAAAAAACATTAACGTTGGCAAATGGAGATGCGCAATGAGGAACATAAACGTAGGAAATGGCTTCAACGGCAAAACATGGAACCCTTTCGTCACCGACAACGGTGCCATCACTCACACTGACCAGCAAGCGCTACAAAACCTGCATGACTAGACAAATGTTTGGATCCATTCCGGACAGATCAGCACCCACCAAAAGCAGCACCCCACCTCGCACCTAACACAGGCCGTCCAAAGTCCACAGATTTCCTGGCCTGCCGGGATAAACTAAAATGCGCGGCGGGACCAGACGGATGGACAGCAAGTGAAATAAACATAATAAAGGATCAGCCCTAGAACGTTTCGAGCACATCACCGCTGTGGGAACACTTGCACCGCACACCGCAACGCTTTACTTTATCAAGGCAGGCGCGCCTGCCCAAAGAGAGCTAAGCACAACACAATAACACTATCAGCTTAGCACACCTCCGGCCCAACAACATATACAGCCGTTGGTACCGCTGTTGGTCTAGCACCTGGGCACGCAGGGATAGTAATCAAAACATGGATTGGAGGCAAAACACATTCCCAACAGCAGTGACAGGCGGATCCGGCTCCCCGGGAACCGAGCAACTCACCAGTCGCATGGCCGATTTCCAGGATCAGCAGGGATGGTTGGCTTCTTTGGATTACAGTTTGGCCTTTGATCGGATTGACCCAACAGCGGCTACTGCAACTGTGGGCAAACTCGGGCTACAGACAGGCCTATGCCAAACATTGGTTTTCCAATGGAAACACCAACGTAGACTACTGCAATGGCGCAAGGACACTTATGCCAACCCCGTGGAGACGGACAAGGCTGTTCCCCAAGGAGATGCTATAAGCCCACTGGCCCTAAGGGTCTATATGTGCGCCGGCTACAACCATGTAGAAACACAAGCCCCGCCCCAACACACAGACCGCAGCCAATGCATTTACATTTACATGGATGACAGGACATGGACTTGCACCAGTCCCGAGCTCCTAATCCGCACACTGAAGGCCTGGCATGGAAGAAAAGCCCGACAAAACACAACTTGTGGGCAGCACGCACCGCAAACGCGCGCAACTCAAAGAAACCCTACAAGCATATCCTGCCCTGGTCGAGCAGATCCAACCGTCCGCATGGATCCGGGGTTGTTCTACCACCAAAGCTACGCAGCTCACTGACAAAGAGAAGCAACGTTTCACAGCAGCCAAGACCGTCTGTGGGCGTCAACGCTTGCTGCCGGTCTCTGACCGCACCAAAGTGGCCGATCAACGATGCCTGGTCGCAACAAGGCAAGCTACGGATGGGTAGCCAAATCCCCGCCCAAAACCGCGCTCAAGAACTGGACCAAAGGGCACGAAAGGCAAGCCGACCATTCATCCAAGGCTCAATTTATCTTCCGAACCTCCTTGAAGGAGGCATCACCTGCCTAGAATCGGTGGTCGGAACCGGACAAGCCCTTCTTTGGCTGAAACGCAAATGCCAAGAACGATGGACACCATTTCAGGAACAAACCAGCAAAATAGCCGCCGAAGCGAAGAGCTGGCTCACTCATATGGGATGGCACATCTCTGAACAAGGCTGGCGCCATCCTATCTTGGACAAGCACATCCAAACAGCATTCCAGCCAAGCCATACTTGGACCAAACCCCACGCCAAGAACATCGCCCACCTTTGTCGAGAGAGCTGGCGGACCAAACAATGGAAGGTCTTCCTCGACTCCGGCCGGCGAGAAGCCAAAGTCCTTGGAAATTGGCCATACCAGGAAGCACGGTTCACCCACGCCCGTAGCCTGGCAAAGACCACAGCGCTGGCCTGGCCATTCTGTATGATTCCGCTGTCAGCCCAGCTTGTTTCAGCTTACGTCCTGAGCGCGTGTCTTCCAAGCAGGTGGCTATCGTTTGACGTCCGGAATTCCGCCCACAAAACAGGCAAGCGGGGAGGATGGGGAGGAGTGACCGACAGTCACGGCCTGTCCACCTGTCTGAGCGTGATGCGGTCGAATGCAGCGGAGGGATAGGGGCAGCCAGCACGTCAGGGTCAGCCTCGTCTACTGCCTCTACCGCAGTGTTTGGAGATTCCTCTGCTTGTTTCAAGACTTTGTGTTCAAGAACTCCGCGACATAGAATGCGATGCCAGTTGAGATGAGGCCTGTTTCCACTTTGTCGAACAAGTGCTTGGTTGCTTTGACGCTATCTCGTGTTGAGGCGGAAGAGTTGGTTAGTGTGGAGGCAGGTCGTTGATCAAGTTTCTTATGGTTTCTTGGGGCGCCCCCTTGATACACTTTGTTCGGATGGTGGGCTTTCAGAACGGGGTCTGTGATCTGTTCTATACTCTATTTTGCCAGGTGGACGTCCAGTCTCTCACAAGCACCTGCGCTGCCAAGTCTCACCTTCTCACCTGCACCTCAAGCTGGCTGGCTGCCAGCTTTTTGCGAGGTCGCAAAGAGCTCTGCCGCAGCATTTCTCGTGGGAAACCTTTCAGGCCAATCTCCTTATATAAATCACTGGAGCAACCACCCACCACCTTGCTAGTAAGCTTGAAGCAAAGGAGCGGATGGCAGTTGGTGAGTGGAAGAATGCTGCAAGAAACTAAGGCACCGATTGGCCATGGCAAACGCTCGGCCACCCTCCACTGACCATCGGACCAACCTGGAAAGGTTCGATTGGTGAGCAGTGATCAGCGTAGAAGTGAGTCCCAAACAACAAACAGCAATATCGGACCTCAAGAACAAGGCTGAGAGTTGGAACGCGCCGGCTTTGCATCTTGTGCACTGCCGGCAGCAAACATATTATATATATTGTATATATATATATATATATACACGCATAATTCTATATACACGTGTACAACTGTTGAAGGTGGACTCTTTCGTCATCGATGTGCCGTATCTTGGCCGTGGGGGTCGAGAATGCGCAGCATCCATGCTTGAGTCAACACAACGACCAGTGGCTTTGTCTCAGGCTGCAAATCCAGGTGCAGCCGCAGCTGCAGTTTTCCCAGGAGGTTTTGGCTTATGTGGGGCGAACCCGCCGGAATCACAAAGCACGAAGCCCAACAAAGCAAAAGGAGGGCACGCGGTTGCACTGCGTGACCATGTCACCTCCGTCAACAGCAAATTGAACGCACAAGGGGACATGAAGATCCCAAAAGAACTGTTGAATGTGCGAACGGTAGCTTTGGTCAGCATAAAACCAACGCTTTCGGCAAGCATGTGATCCACTCTAGTTGATAGATGCTTTAAGCATGCGCTCGGTGAACTGTGGACTGCAGAAAGCAACACTTTGTTATATTGCTGAATCAGAATCATTGCTGTTTTCCGTGTTTTGCCTTCGTGGATTCTTAGTCGCGAACCAAAGGGAAAGTCGGTTGCCTTGTGCTTATCTTGTCCAGCATTTGCTTGCGCTTGCAAGAGGTCAAAACCTGGGGTCCAGTGCATAAAAACGAACTAAACAAAGGCTTGACTCACACTTGTTCCTTGTTCCTACTCTGTCTACATTGTTCCACATTCTGCACCTATACCAAGCTAAACATGCAACTAGATTGGCTTCGGGGACTGAGGCTGATGTCGGATGAGTGTCGTGAAGTGTCTGTCGTGATCAGTGGTGACTTGAAAGTAGACACAATGCAGTCTGCACCGATTGTTCTGGCGGTTGCTGTACTAGCTAGCTAAGCACAAAAGGCCCAAAAGGCCCATGTGTTCAGGATTTGGTGGCAATGATTTCTTGACAACTCTAGGATGAGGAAAACAATTTATGGAACCCAGGACCTGCAGCTAATTAGCAAGTTCCGAAGTGTGGAGCTCTGCTTGAGGGCAACCGTTGATCTTAGAGTCGTGCCACATCGGAACAACACGTTAACACGTCGAATCTATGCATCGCTCTATCTCGATGTTACAATTCACAATTGTCGGCGACTGCAAGTTTGAAGGAGAAAGTCTCAGAGCTTGCACACGCTGAGTACGCTTGCCTTAAACAGGTCAAATTTACCTCAAATTGAATTTGCTTGACCTTTTTGCGACGCCCTTCTGCACTGGTATAGCGGAGAAAGTGCACGCGCAGTCGAAAAGCAAAGATGTGGTTTCATTCCAAAGTTGCAAAAGCGACAGCTTTTGAATCTTTTTGTCCAGCGGCTGTCGCAGCACCCAGTTCTAAAGGTGCAAGACCAAGTTCACTTTAAGAGGCCGAGCGAGTCTTCGACTCCAAGGCGTTGCCAAACTTGGGACATCAGTTAGTATGTTGCAGAGTCCCGCAATCGGTGCCCAAGGAAAATGCACAAACAGCCAATGCCAATGGCTGAAATAGAGATCACCTGGCCCGATTGCTTGAGCCACTTGTGCAAGACCACACCGGGGTTGCCACTTTTCAACAAAAGCACACACACTGTCAAGAAAACATTTTAAAATGAACACGTTGAGCGCCTGAAGCAGCCTTTTCTGGGTCTCCTGTGGTGTGCGAACTTCGCCATGCCGAGCCTGGCAACTACGAACTTGGTTCGGCGGCTCAAGTTTTGGGAATTTGAAGTCTCTTGACAAACTGCCAACAACCTGTCAAAGGGGTTATATTGCTGCTTTGTCATGCCGTGCCTGCGTCCCACCCATGTTATTTCTTTTCGGGCAGTGCGGTGGAGGGGAGATGACGGTCAGCCACAGTAACTATTAGAGTCACCTGGTAGAGAGGAAGCTAGTAGCAAAAACGCAGAAGGGCGTAGGTTCTTCAACGCCTTCAAACATTCTTCCAGCGACTCGTATTGGACACGATGATGCTGAAAGTTAATATGAAAAATATAAAATTAGAAAATACACCCAGGGATGACTTGGAGGCGATCCTGTCGGCCTAAATCCATTCCAGTAATATCCCTTTACGTGCAAAGAGGCCGACAAAATGGGACGTGCGACAAAATTTCGCAAGACGGAACGCCATGGAACGCTGAGATCCCCGAGAGAAAAGGATTGCATATTCCATCCATTGCAGGCTAATGATTCAAGGAACAGCTGAAGTCGGCTACAGGTACTGCCTGGTAACAACACAATGGGACGGCGAGACATTTCTACAGCCTGCGAAAGATGTCCCGCACCAATCGCTCACGATGTGCATCTCACACGCACATCCTCGCTTTCGAAAGGTTGTGTAAATTAAGGAGGCGCGCCGAAGCAACCTGACACCCAATTTATTCCTGCATACTTCTACTGTAAACGACCAGGTGGCCCGAAAACACAGTAGGAGATGACACAAGGTATCGATGATGATGGTGACGATGATGATGACGGCCATGATGATAATGGTGATAATATTGCTGACGATCACAACGGTGCTGATTCCAAGACAAAGTAGATGTGATAATCTCAAGATTTGTGGGGCCTGTGGTGGGTTCATGCACAACACTCTTGCAGGGACAGTGTTGTGGGACACGCTTGCAGGACACCCTTGTGGGATACTGTTGTAAGACTCACTTGCGTTACAATATGTTACAATTTGTAAGACACTCTTGCTTGTCAAACAGTTGTGAGGACACTCTTGTCGTGGGCCGCTGTAGGGCGTTCTGGGACACTCTTGTACCAGCACGACATTCGTTTGAGGACATTTTTTTTGCCTTGCATCCAATACTGAGTCTCAGCATCGAGAAGGATGCTTGGGCGCTTGGTTTTTGGATTATATTGCTCGATTTTGCGCCGCCCTCAAAATTGCGTCATTCTGAAAATGATCTCCATCATATTGAGTATGACTATGCAGCGCATGAATGTCTTCGTTAGACTTAAACACCCAATGCTGACGCGGTCTTCCAACTCTACGTTGCCCTATATGTTTGAGCTCGGCGCTGTTTTGTTGATAGGATACTTGTCTAAGGGGGTCGTGATTAGGGGCCCGCAATATATGTCCAGCCAAACGAACTCGCTTCTGATCCAAATCAATCGTAACAGGTCTAATTCTACTATTAGGATCACGCGGATATGCTGTTCTTGAAGCAAGTTCGAGCACCCTGTCGTTCGTCCACCGTCGGTCAATGTAGGTTGTGGGTATAGAATTTGCCTCAACCCACGTGGTTGGAAAGCCTCCATTTTCTTGCGTAAGGCTTGAGTGAGGAACACAGTCTCCAGATTATACAGCAGCTTGGTTTTAATGACAGCATCATATATGACGAGTTGGCATTTCTTGCTTACATTGGAATCTTTCCAAAAGACCGCTGAACGCCTCCGTTTGAGGACTCTTATAAGCACTCATGCCCGCATCTCTCCCGCTCTGCAATGGCATGGGGCGATGTTGCGCTTTTCACCAAGACCAAGGCCGCAGAAAACCGCACGGAGCCACGCAAACACACTTTCCACCGAGGCTGCGCGAAACCAAGTCGCAAAGCAACGTCACAAATACTTTCACCGTGGGCCGCACGGTGTGCCACAGACTAGATTAGATACAACAACCCGCTCCCCAGCGACACGCCGCGTCTATACGCACGCACAATTGGCACTGCGCCACGCAAACACACTTTCCACCAATGCGCAAAATCGTAATTTCGCCCCAGATCGCAACAACATAACACCAAGCCTCGTGGACACCGCCAATCATCCTGCTCCCCAGCGACACGCCGTGTTTACGCACGCGTGCTCTTCGTTGACGGCGCGGAGCCACGCAAAAACACCTTCCACTGAGGCCGCGCAAAACCACGTGGCGCAGCAACATCACAAACGTAATTTTGCCACAGCGGGCCACGCGAGGCGCGGCGCAGGGACACAACGCCAAGCTCCCAGAAGCTGTGCCCCGCACGACAATTGGCGCCAAAGTTGGCAGGCCAGGAAGTAGAGGTCACAGCACCCCCTACACGCTAACTTTACGTTACAAAACAGCCTTCCCGCACTACATCGACATTTTTGACAAGATGCTTCCCGCGCTACATCTGCACTACAAAGTCCCAGTTCTGAAGGTAACAGGTAACTCCCAGAAGCCCGCTTTGTACCACAGCCGGTGACCTCCGGGCTGATTCCTGCACCAAATTTCTGACCACAGCCGGCGACGATTGTGCACTTTGGCGGCCTCCACCTTCATTTTCGCCGATAGTTGTACGCTTTGGCAGCTTCCAGCGCGATTTGCGACGAGCGTTGCAAAATACTTTGGCCACTTCCACCACGAGACGACTGCGCATTTTGGCCGCATTCCCACAGCAATATTTCGACGACTGTTACACACTTTGGCAAGTTCCAACCTGATTTTCGAAGACCGAAATGTGTCCTCTCTTCGCGGACTTTTGGAGCAAGGCGCTTTGCCCTGTCGGGTGGGACTCTTTTCGAGCCCAGCTGCGTTCGCTGACACATTGCGACGCCGCTCGCTTATTACGTCTACATGCGTCCTCTCTTCGCGGACTTTTGGAGCGAGTGAAGCCACAGGCGCTTTGCCCACTTCAGCTCACCATGGTCGAACGAGCCTACATAACCTTCAACTACGCACGACCTTCGATGCCCTCTTCTCCACAATCTCTTGATCCAAGCTCGTGGCCGCCTCAAACGTTTTCATCAGGATCAGGAAGTCGAGATCTTCAAACTTGGTCTCCATTCTCTTCTAGCCGATCTTAGTGACCTTTGCTCAAATCATCCGACGGCTCATTTTGTTCACGAGGAATCAAACCAGGTCAAGGTCGCGGTTGTAGAGTCCAAGCTGTTTGGCCATTAAGACCAACGAGACAGGGAACTTGGTCAACAGGTAGGAGTTTGACAAATTGTCCGCCATGCCCGGGCCAAACAACCAACCCCAGTCCTCCTGGGCCGAAAACCATCAAAGCCACAGTCACTGCCAAAAGCTCAGAGCTGGCGATGGTCTTGAAGGGCTCGCCTTTGACAAAGAGAAGAGGGGCATTCTATCTATCTACAAGCAAAAGAAACCACCTCGCTCTTTGAATCAGCTCCGCCAAAAGTCTCCCGCGCGCCTATATTGCAGAGCCTTTGTCCGCCATGGCGTCTACTCTGAAAACTTCACCAAGGACTGCCGGCGACGTAGAAAGCTCCTTCGTGGGACGAGTGGCCACCATCTCAACGAAGAACCTCATGGCCAACTTCGAAGGTGCCACCATGAAGCCGCGACGCCAAGGCGTACAGCCGAGCCAAGAAGGGGTCATACGACCCAACCCTGCCCGAAAATCATGAGGAAGGAGCGCTCAAAAGTTTTGAAGTACAGATTGAACCTTTCTGATTGACTGCTGGAGGGCACTGTGCCACTGTTGGAGGTCACTGTGCCAGTTATATGATATCATCTCGCCCTGGAGCGCTGAAGCGCCCTCGTACTGAGTCGACCATGAGCAGCGGCAAGGGCAAGGGTAGCAAGAGCGGTAATTACGGTAAGGGTGGGAAATCCAAAGGTGGTGGCAAATGGGATGATGATCAATCTCATTTCAACATGGAGAGAGATTTTACCACTGGTGTCCGGATGACACTATTGAAATTGGTACCTGGCTGCGCCAGCAAGTGGCCAACAAGGGAAGGGGGGAGATTTCGAAGTATCGTGTTGGTGACCATCCCCGAACCCTAGCTGGGGAATGTCATGAAGCTGAAGTACAGGGGGGGCAGCTTCCTATGACCTCAGAACGGCCGCACCCCGAGAAGTTATACATTCCGTACTGTATCAAGAATGTGGCTCCTATGCATGATGAGAACAATCCATTTTTGGAAGCTTGGCTTTAATGTCATTAGCCAGTCTTCAAGAAGAACATGTAGTGCCTTTGACATGAAATTGCATAGGTGTGACACGTGAGTAAGTTAGCAAATTTACATCATCCTGGGTCTGAGGACCATTTCTGGGACTATGAAGCTACTTCCGCCGACTACTATGAGAAGGCCGAATACTGGGCCTTGTCGACGGGCCCTAATGTTGAAGGGCTTCGTGCCAAAATGGTCCTTCGTTGACTGAGAAGTAAGGGCACAGTACAAGGCTTTTCACACGGGGTTCTGAATGTATGAGTATGTCAGACTCGGGATGTGATGAATATCAACAAGGTAAAAACAAATACACTTTGTTGAAGTCATCTCAATGCTTGATTTGATTGTTCGCCCTGAGTTTGACTGCTGTGACTCTGGCCTGCACTGCAATGTGCCTGCAGTGCAAAAATAGCAATGTTTTTTGTTCTCATTGCGCAACAATGAATGAGGTGTCCTACTGCGCTAGTGACTGAAGGTTCATTGAAAGTTGAAGTCATGCTGAGGTTGCGCAGCAGCCTCATAAGGCACAGGTCTGAGAGACTGACCGGTGGCAAGAGTGCAAACACCTTCATTTAAGTCTACAACTACAGTAAGAGAAGGGTTCAAAGTGTGGGTATTGGTTCAGAGAGGATTGCGTTTGCTGTTTGAGGTGTGGTGCTTGGCCAACTTCAACACTTGTTTTGGGCTCAGTCAGTATTTGAATCAAAGTCTTGTACTGACTGGCACAGTGCCCTGCAGCATTTTCAAGAATCTCTGCCACATTTTGCTCACTGATCTATTATAGTGTGTGAGTCTGTAAAAAAGGTAGGATGTATGTTGGTATTTGGACCTTGTCTTTGGTGGCTTGGGTTTACTCTTTGTCTTATTGCAGTGGTTTGGGCTCAAGGCACTGATCACAGTGGCTAGTGGCTGTCTCTGGGTGTCATTCAAAATGCATTTTCGAAGGCCATTTCGGTATCAGTGGAGGAGCGCACAAATGACAGGGCTAGAGCTGTGTGAATATTTAAACAGCTTTTGCCTAGTGATGTGGGTCCACAGTGGAGTTTCAGCTGCACTTGTTGTTTGTTCTGGTCCAAGTCAAGTCATTGATGTTTCTTTCAACGCTAGCAAATATGTTTCATGTATCAGCTGGGACAAACAAAGACTACCCCTTCCATTCATTCATTGGACCTTCCAAATTATTGATTTGAATATATGCCAGTTGTTCTTGACATGATTTGCCCAGGATTGAGCCACGGTCTATGAATGCTGCGTTTGCTGCGTGGGTGAGACTGGGGTTGACTGAGGCATGTCCCTTTCAGTGGCACGGCAGCATTCCTTATTCAATCTTTTTCCGTCAAGTCTTGTGAGAGGTGTTTGCCAGGTCCAAGTACTTGTCCATTCGATGTGATCCTGATGTGTTTGGATAGAGAGTCTGGGATGCGCTTTCTCCTGGACAAGGACAGGATAATCTCTGTTGATGGCATTGAACACAGAGAGGTTGAATCTCAAGAGGTCCATTGAGCAGGAGATTCGGGAGCTTGAACGGTATGCAAACAATCCTCACCTCTGTTTTCAGCTCCTGAGGCCCAGAATCATCAGGATGGACGATCATCTAATTGAAACTAATGTGTCACAGTTGCAGGTCCCTGTGCCAAGCGCCATTCATAGAATCAAGCGCCATAGTTTGCTGAAGGACTCTGTGCCAAAGGTTCTTCATTCTTAATGTCACATGCTGAGGAGCGAAACACTTTGCTGCCTGTGTCAGTGAAGCTCTGTAAGTCCAGTTTTGATGTTCAGTCAGACTTGGGATGCGATGAACATCAACAAGGTAAAAACAAGTACACTTTCTTGAAGTCATCTCAATGCTTGATTTGATTGTTCGCCCTGAGTTTGACTGCTGTGACTCTGGCCTGCACTGCAGTGTGCCTGCAGTGCAAAAATAGCAATGTTTTTTGTTCTCATTGCGCAACAAAGAATGAGGTGTCCTACTGTGCTAGTGACTGAAGGTTCATTGAAAGTTGAATTTATGCCTCATAAGGCACAGGTCTGAGAGACTGACAGGTGGCAAGGGTGCAAACACCTTCATTTAAGTCTACAACTAAGAGAAGGGTTCAAAGTGTGGGTATTGGTTCAGACAGGATTGCGTTTGCTGTTTGAGGTGTGGTGCTTGGCCAACTTCAACAATTGGTTTGGACTCCGTTAGTATTTGAAGCAAAGTCCATTTGTACTGACTGGCACAGTGCCCTGCAGCATTGTCAAGAAACTGTCAGATCTAGTATGGATCTAGCAATTGTCTCATGCTAAAAGTGTTCAAAGTAGGATGATGAATATACCTCTTGACTTTGCATTGTGGCAAACCAACTTAGCCGTTTGGGTTGCGGTCAAACTGCGATAAGAAGGTTGTCACAGCTTGGCATCTGTCTTTGTCTTAGAGCAGAAGTGAATTGGTGACGTGTTGGAATTGCAGAATTAATAAACAATTCAATTGGTTGTAGAAGTGTGGTTTTACACTCAATGCAGGAGTCTGTTTGGATGTCTTGATGCCTCAACAAGCCTTAACTGGCTCAAGGAAACAGTTGACTCGACTAGTCACTTCTAAGATGTCCCAACAGCCTACAGAGGAGGACTTTCGTGCTCTCCAAGACATCATTGAAGGCAAAGCCTCACGTGGTTGACCTCCAATTTCACACGAATGTTTCCTGCTGTTGGTTTGGTCACTCTTCAGCGCCAACAACTCCCAGAGATTGTGCGTCACTATGAGTATGTTGGCAGGGGTTGTCACAGAGATTCCATCAAAATCAAAGTGGATTTGGACATGAGCATGCCCATGTCCTCTGTCACAAAACTGTGGCATGAGCAGGGGTGGCAAAAGCACAGAAGGTCACTGTGACGGATGGTAGTGTTGAAGGTCTCTGTGACAGGTTGTTAAGGTAGACTCCTTAGAGAGGGAAGTGAGGGGTGGCTGTAAAAGGTGTGTGACCTGTCTACATTACAAATTGTGAAGCTATTTAGAATGTGATTCTCAAGAGTGTGTTTTTATTTGACAACAATGTTTGTTCATAATTGATGGCCCAGTGAGTCTGCAAACAGATGTGTTGTCATGCGCAGAAGACTCTTGACTGACAACTGTATCATTGATTTGAACCACTCCACTTTGTATGCTGACTGAATCAGTTGCCATGCATGTCAACAAGAATTGTGGAAAGTGATTGGTGTGCGAAGCATTCACTGCCGTTTCTTCTGAGGTTGAGGCTGGGTCTGTGGTCAATGGTGCAGATCCCAGTTGACAGCCCCCAGCCTGAAGTAAGTAAGTAGCATGTCATCTTCGAGTCTGGGAGGGCACAGTGCCAATGCTGCTGCTCTGCCTGTCCCAGGTGGCAGGCAGGTCAGGTCTGCTGGATATCATGGCAATGTGAATCCGCATCATCATCAGCAGGTGATGATGCAACACCAGCAGCATCAGCAGGGCGGTGTCCCGATGATGCCTGTTCCGACTCCAGCAGCCAACAATGCTGTGGCAGACCTGTTTTCTGATGGGGATGAAGGACAAAGTCTGAGCACTGATGAATCAAGAAGCAGAAGCCGTGGCAGGGGCAGGAGTCGTGGCCGTGGCACGAAAGGCTCGAATCGTGATGATGCTGACAATCGACGCCCTGGGAAAGATCGACGTCGTCGCCGGACAAGATCGGAAGATTCGGCAGACGCTGCCTTGAATCAAGGCGCAATCTTCAAAACACCTACACCCCGAGGAACATTACTTTTTTGAGGGGTGTGCCCAGAGTGACCTGTTGTCAGTTTATGACTTGTGACTTTTGTCAACTTGCGTCTATTATATGTTTATTTTTGTTAGGTTCATTATAATGTGACTATATACATATATATGTATGTATGAGTTGAGTTTGTTCTGAGGCACAGATCTCCATTCTGCTGGAGCGGACGCACCCTGATTTCTTGGCATCAACCACGGCAAATCTGAGCCAGAAATCATTGCTGCGGCTGCTGTGGTTGATGACCAATCAAAAGCCAAACGCAAGGCTCTGCTCTGTGAATGTATGATTGCGGCGTTTAAGATGGTCACCCAAACCCGCAGTCATACAAATTGGGTTCGATTCAGGAGCACTTCCAGGGAAGATGGCATGAGATGGGAGACCTTGAAATCAATACCTTCGCAGTTGAAGCATGCTGGAAAGAGGAGTGGATGATGGTGCGCCTGGCTGCCAGGGGCAAAGCCCGAGGCAGGCCGCCATCAAATAATTCATCCATCCTTTCGCACGCTGCGCCAACACCAGCAAGAGCAGTTCCTGTTCCGAAGGCATCGGCTGCGAGGCCCAACGTTGAAGGGCATAGCGCCACAGTTGATGAAGGAACAGTTCCTCTTGTTGAAGGGCACAGCGCTGCAGCTGTTGATGATGCTGGCCGCGCCACTGAAGGTTCTGCTGAGCCTGGACAAAGTGCCGATGAGCCTGCCAATGCGCCGGCCAATGCAGCTGCATCTGGAGAGGCTGAGGCCTGCCCAATTTGTGACAATGAGCTGCTGGAAAGTGAGGAGACTCAACGCCTAACGTGTGGCCATGCGACTCACACGGAGTGCGTTTCAAATTACATGAGGGTAACAGGCAAAACGATGGCGGAGAGCTGCCCTTACAGGTGTCACCAGTCTCCAGTAGCTGTCATGGTTCCATTGTAGACTCAGACATGCTATCAGAGCAGGGTGTTGAAAGGCGCTGTGCCACAGATGTTGCCAGAGGCTTGAAACATTTGATCAGGGTTTCGCTGTGTCGTGGTTTGACCACAGGCACTTTTGTCTGTGTGGGGGAAGTACCTACATAGTTAGACTACAGCCAGCCAGGGGTAGTTCTGGGGTGCGTGACATGATATGTCAGCGTAGCTGGAAAAATGTATGATGCTGGATTGAAGTGATTCAGTTTGATGCTTGGTTGTTTAAATCAATCAAAAGGGCTTCCCTTTGCCTTATTGGAGGATTTGCATGTGCATATTGCTGTTTCTCTGAGTGAATGGATACTGGAGCTGGAGTACTGGAGTACTGAATGAATACTGAATGAATACTGTTGAGTACTAGTTGAATACTGGTGGATCTTTGCTGGAGCTGGAGTTGCACTTTTTTCACTTTTTGCACTTCTTTTTCACATGGATGCACTTTTGTGTCACTTGTGTGATTTTGCAAACGTCAGCTTTGTGCACTTTGTGTCACTCGCATGCACTTCAGTGCACTTCTGTGTCACTTGTGTGCGCTTCAGCGCACTTCAAATCTTATTGGCGGTTAAATTTGAGAGCACATCGGCTTTGTGCACTTTTTGTCAAAGAAGTGCACAAACAAGATTTAAACTGATGTCAAACTGATTTGAGCTGATTTGGAACTTCAAAACACCTAGGCGCCACCATCGTGACACTGCCGGGTGGCTCAGTGGTGCCTTTGGTCTCAAGACGCGCTTTCAAAAAAAGTTGTCCGCGCTTCGCGCGGAAGAGGAGTGAAGAGTAACGATTACAGCATTAGTTCAATAATAAGAATGAATGCCTGGGATGGAGCTGGTGTTGTGTTGTTGGGCGTGCTTCGCACGCAAGAGTAATGCATATATTTGATTGTATTAATGAACAGTGTGTGGTGGGTCTTTGTGTCTGAATAGGAGCGTGACCCAAGGCAAGGCCCTTGTAAGAATGATAAAAGTGGGTTTGCCTGTTGGGAACTTTAATTGCAGAGTTTGCCAATCAATCAGTGAACTGCAGTGAATGAATGAATGGAGAGTGGAGTGAACTGTGAGTTGAAACAACTACATCATTACTATGGCTCAATGTGGGCTTAGCTCAGCTAGTGACGGGTCGTTGACTGAAAGCAATCATGCCTCGAAAGGGTCTGACTCAGCTAGAAGTTGTCAATCGCAAAAGAAAATTGGAGCAACTTATCAACGATGTCAAATTGGAAGAAATTCGCATAGAAGATGTGTTTCTCCAGGAGGTATCATCCATGACATTGGCTGATTTGCCTTGGTTCAAGTGCTCCAATAGTCGAGGGTCTCAGTGGCAAGGCAGCAGACTCCCGCTTGATGAAGCTGGAAGTTTCACGCGGGGAGAGCCTGCGTTCATTGCTGACCTTCGACCTATTCTTCCAGACTTTCTTGAGCTCGATAAGTCTAGCAACAATTCTTTGGCAACATTACGCTGGTGTCCGATGCTGGTTAAAGTCTTTCCAGAAATGCGGGCCTGGCGCTTGGTTGACATGCTCACTGCCTTGGTGCTGCGCTGTTGGGAGACCCGTGCAGAGACAGCGCATGAATCCCAGTTTGACTTTGTGGAGTACTTTGCAGGCCATGGCAACCTTAGCCGGGAACGCATCAAAAATGGATGGTGTGGGATGGCCACGGTTATCCTGTACAGCGAGGAGCATCATGATTTGACAAAAGCTTCTGGACTGCAATTGGCCTTGGGGGGGCATTTTCAGCTGCGAGATGCATGCCTTGAATTGGATGGCCACGAAGCGCTCTTCGTTTGTGACCTTGTGCCAATGTCAAGCTCAAAGGCTTCCGGTCAATGACTTTTTGGGAGATTGCTCCAAACAATTCGCGCGCGATGGGAATGCCTTGATGGATGTGACTGCTTTGCTCTACTTGCTTGCTCCGCTGTGCGCGAATCTCTCACTGGTATTGAAGTTCTCAAATGCTCGCATGACAAGTACATATGGCGCTGCTTTTGGGCAGACTTTTGGTCGAACAGTGCAAGAATTGAACAAATGGCCAGAGCCAAGCCAGATGTGGCAGTTACCACTTTGGCGTTTTGTCACGATGGCCGGTTCACTGGCAAAAAAGAGTGCTTGCAGCATGCAGAAGTGTACACACGTGAGTTTGGTGCGGCTGCGGTCAATTGTTTCCAGTAGCTCCTATCAGGCACAATGCAGCAAGTAGTTCCGAACCCTAAACCTTGGATTGCTGATGGGCACAGTGCCTGATTTGCCAATTCAGTCAGGCAAGCCTGCTGTTTAGCACAGTACCATTTCAATAGTGCATAGTGCATGATGGCACTGTTGCTTAAGTGCATATAGGCACTGGGCTAATGGCACGGTGCCCCTCAACATTCTTTGTGTAGCCTGACAAATCAATGAGTGCAAGAAAAAGGTAGCTAGCTTGCTGGCAACTTTTGCGTTGGCTTCTCAGTGTCCTCTTTGGCTGCGTGAGATGTCACTTTTTTGTTGAGGGGTTAATGGCCATAAATGACTATGGTGGTGTCACAGATACTGCCAACACCAAGGCCCATGCGCAGCGACTTTTTGCGCGCATCAACTACCATGAGGACAGCTATTTGGGGTTTTGGGGTGGGCTGCAGTCAGGCTAACCGACATTGCGTGTAATGTTTGCTCAATTTGCAAAAGTGAGGAGTGAATGGAGAAGTAAACTTTGTTTTGCGTGGTGTTGCTGACTCAGGCCACTGATGGTGCATCAATTGGCCAATGGTGACGCTGGCTTGATTGACTAAGTCGCAATGAATCAAGCTCATTCTCAGTTGCTGTTGCTGAGGGGGGCACAGTGCCTTGGTCGCTGAACCTGCATTCATGTCATATTCAAACTAGTGAGCCATGGCCATGATGGAAGCAAAGTACCGATGTTTCAAAAAGCTCGATTTCAACCACATGGTGGAAGCCATAAACGACATGCTGGATGAGTTGGATGAAGGGGACCCCAAGAATCAGGGAATGCTGCTTGCCTGAATCAAACATGACAAATGTATAAGTTTGTAGTCTGCCTTTGACAACCCTATTGATATTGTTCTCACAATGTAGGGTTTCGGCGATGCGCAGCGCGCTGGTCCGAGAAGGTCGACCTTCTCAGCAGCTTACCCAACAAGTCTTAAAGCTGTGTCGTGTTTGTGTGTTTGTTTGACAGTGTTTCCTTTATTCAACAGTTGAACAGTGAGGCTGAGCGCTGACACTGACGCATCAAGAAGAAGAAGCAGAAGCCGGGGCAGGGACCGTGGCAGGACCAGGAGGACCGGGAGGACCGGAACTGCTGTAGATTCCAATGATGCTGAAGAGCACTGTGCTCATTGGACAGTGGCTGATGGATGTTGTTTGCGCCGCCATTTGTCGAGATTGGAAGATTTGGTAGACACTGCCTTGGATCGAAGCATTTGCAGCGCCTACATCCTGGAAAGTGCAAAGGGATGGATGGGTGTGCCCAGAGCGATAGTGACCTGTTGTGAGTCTATTATGACTTGTGAGGTTTGTCTTTAGTTTGTTTTGATTCATCATTAGAGTATTCATAAACAGATCATTTGTCACCATATGATTTGAGTTTGTCATGTTGGTTGCGGTCTTGCGTTTGGTGTCACGCAGTCATGCATTGTTTGATTCATTTGCAGTTTCAAAAGGGTTCAAGCATAAGAGTTGCGAATTTTTGACCATCAATCAAGATGGCAGCTGCCCAATTAGCATTCAGTGGCATAGTGGACGATGGCATTGAGAAGTACTTTGACGCACTGGAGTTGGATAAATTGGTCTTGCAAGACCAAGGCGACCAACGCCATATGTATCCAGGATGCAAATCAACAATCTGAGTTTCCTTTAAAATCCAAATCAGTTTGAAGTAGTTTTCTCTGTCTGAGGATCTGGGCGCTGTTGGCTGAAGCGGCCCAGCACGTTGCCAAAGTGGATGAGATCCATAAAGAGCGCCAGCCTTAGGTGGGTTGATGGGTTGGTGGGTTGATGGGTTTGGTGGGTTGATGTAAGATAGGGATAGGGATAGGATAGGGATAGGAGAGGGATAGCAGGGTAGGAAGGAATCCATAATGAGTGCTAGCCTTGACTTCATAACCATAGTGTAGGATAGGGATAGGGATAGGATGGCAGAGGGAGAGCTTTTTTCTTTTCATTTTTTCTGTGTTTGTTTTCTTTACTTTATCTTTTTCTTTTTTCTTTTCTGACAATTTGGTTTGAGGAAATATGGCCCTGGTTGTTTTGTGGTTGAAAAAACCATGGCCGATATGCATCCCGCTCTGAAGTTACTTGGCTCAATGTGTTTGGTTAGGTTTGCTCGCGGTGACCTCATTTGTTCCATAGTCTGAATAATAAGGCTTGCGACAGCGTGTTTGATGCAGCGCATGTGTGCATTTCTCCAGTCCTGGACAGAGTGGCGCCTCTCTCAACCCAAACCTGAGCCTGGGCAAACGAAACTCAAAACTGCGCAATTGGCGCGGGAGATCGCAGCCGCGTATGAGGGGGTTGGACATATATATGCCCCACACGCTGGAAAGACTTATGTGGCTACAATGTCCTGCAAGGAACCGGAGAAGTTTTTTTGGCACAGCTAATTTGACTGTATGAGTCTTGTTTATTTTCAGTAGTTCTGTTTCGTCACCACAAAGCAAATACTTTGAATTGGTGAAATTGATCTGAGGTGATCTTGCTTTCAAGTTCTATGGCATCTTCCTACAACCTGTGAACATCAAGTTGGCTCAAGGCAGAGACGCAGAACAAGATCTGCCTGAACTGTGGATTGTAGAATGCGCTGAATCACAATGAATCAGTGAGAAGTTGAAGGTCTCTGTGCTGAGGGCGCTGTGTCATGGAAGATGGGAACTCACGTTTTTGGTTGAAGAGCACTGCGCCACTTATTTACGCAAACACAATTTGCAGTTTGGTTGAGGGGCACTGCGCCCCTTAATTCGGTAGTTAGTTGGCGCTGTGTTACTGAAACACAATCACCAGTCACCAGTCTGGAAAAAGGTCTTTGCTGCTCAGTGATTGCACAGTTTGCTGGTTTCGAACAAACATAGCATTCTATAATCAGTGCAGTGAATGAATGTTTCCAACAAAAACATGTTACTATACTCATGAAGTCAATCAGCACCATGAATGACTCAAAAAGTATCCGATGCACTTCACTGATTGTGAATGATTGTTTTGCTGGCTCAACAGTAACAGGAAACAATGCGTCAATTCAAACCAGAGCTGCTCCAACCATCACTCCTGAGCATTGGAGAAATATATCCATCAAAAAAAGGGTGGTTGAGACATTCAGGACCAGATTTGTTTATCCAATGAACTTCACAGATTGTGAATGATTGTATTTGCTGGCTCAACAGGAAACAACATGTCAATTCAATTCAAACCAGAACTGAGATGGCACTGCCTGCTGTCAGCATGGAGAATCTTGGCTGCTTTTGTGACAGTGCATGGGTCAATCGAGATTCTCGGCAGCTGTGGTGGTCACTGCTTCATTTTCGTGACAATAATGGTATGCTGGAGCGGCCAACATGCAAAATTCATTGGGGAATTTCAGAAGCAGGTCCAGAGCTTGAGACATGGGTTGGGTTTGCGGCAGGAGATTTGTCCTCAGGACATCAAAGGTGCTCCACTGCTTCGTTGCTCATCTACTTGTTTCACATCAGCAGTGACCTTCGTTGGTGCAAGCACGCAAATAGGACACAGAAAATTCGAGACTTTATCCACAAGATGGTCCACAAAGTGGAATCTGACATGCAGTCTGGCCCAGAGCAGAACAGGATTCTAGTCAGTCGAGCTGCTGAAGGTCTCAGTGACGTCGCCATTACCATCACGAACTGGGGTATGGTGTGGTTTGGTTCCTGGGTTAATTTGGAGAATGGGATGCAAGTGCTGAACCAGGTGAAAAGGACTTGGCAGTCAATGAGAGAGCAAATGAAACAGGGATTGGGAGAATTGTTGCCCGATGGCACATGCCACATTCGTGACTTGGTGACTTTCTTCCTGAATGTGAAGAGTTTCAGAAATCAAAATGGGCTCAAAATGTTGAGTCTGCAGCAGGTGTATGACAAACTTTTTGTTTGGCGCATTGGATTTTCGTCAAGGAAGTTGGATGAATTGTTGGTGGGCATTGCGCTAGAAAGACTTGATGCTGGCTTTGTCCCTCCTGCGCGTGTGACCCCAGGGGGGCACGTCAAGGTAGACCCATCGGTAGTTTGGCAATTGGTTCAAGATGCTCGCGCAAAGAAGCATTCATTGTTGGAAATACTGCAGAGACACTTGATGGACTCAGAACGAGAACAGTCCAATTCCCGTTGGACTGCTCTGAGTCGCAGGCATGGAATTGGCAGACAGCCTTTTTGAACGCGTATCTGAAAAGGGCAAGTGAGGAATGCGACGCAATTTTCTCTTGCGACAGATGCTTCTACACACAGCAATAAAGAAGTTGTTGTGAGTCTGTGTCACGCTGATGATCACTCTATGATGGTTCCAATCACAATATGCAAGCAAGGCCAAAGCAATGTCACCGATGTAGATCTGCCAAGCTTCTCGCAGCTGGGCGACATTACAGAGAAACAAAAGATTGAAAGAGAAAGCGCATATCACTTCATCAAGGCAATCAGCCATGAACTGGGTGTGTTGCCTTCTGGCAGGGTCAACATTGCAACCTTCAAGATTGACGAGGACACGTTTTCAAGAAGACCTGTCAAGCCAGGTGAACATCGTGCGAGGAGAAGTCAACAAGGGATGCTGCATGTTGGAGATCACATTGACAATGCTGAAGGTCACAGTGACAATGCTGAAGGTCTCAGTGACAATGATGGAGGTAATCGTGACAACGACATCAATATGGCTTCATTTATGTCACAGAACATGTAGCTCACATCCGAAAAGTTGGTGGCTCCTTAGTGCCAGTGTTGCCGACGAGCTGGCCATGGCAAACGCAGCAACCAATGCTGACATTGAGCATTGATCAGGGAGGAGTGGGCATGGCTGCCGCTGCTTTTCTGTTAAAAGATCACATGCTGCACACCCGGTGCGACAAGATCCACCGAGTTGTCAGAGACTACAAGCTGGCAATTGGTCATGCTGCAGATGGATTGTTCTTGAAGGCGCGGCTTCACTCTGGCTATATTTTCTCTAGCAACTGCAAGCCATTCAACAAAGGCAACTTTTTTGAGCAATAGAAAGATATGGTTGAAGCATTTCTTGCAACAAAGCAACTTGGTCGAAGCTGGGAGCAACTTGTCGTGGTGATTTGTTGGTCACTGAAATTTACTGGTGGTGATTCGTTGGTCACCTAGCTCTCCAGCAAGTGAGATCTTCCAGGACTGCGCGCCCCTCATTGCTGCAGATTTGGCCTCTGAGTCCAAACGAAAAAACAATGAAAGTAAAAATTGGCAATTGCTCAAACAAACTGCAGGAGCATTCCCATTGGTGTCTTGATGCTGCAAATGGCCACCAGGCCCTTGTGGACCTGGTATACGAGGCAGGTGAAGAAGGTCAAAACCCAGTTCGATGCAATTGACTACGCCATCTCAATGGTGTTGTTATTGGAGGAGGAAGTATGGTCATGGATGGGAGAGGAACACCTGCGTGACCTTGCAAAGGTTCCTTGCA
The DNA here is from genome assembly GCA_963970005.1 of Durusdinium trenchii. Lineage (NCBI taxonomy): Eukaryota > Dinophyceae > Suessiales > Symbiodiniaceae > Durusdinium > Durusdinium trenchii. Next base: position 251,635 of record CAXAMN010017557.1, read on the forward strand.
GTGAGGAGGTATCAAAGTTCAATTGTGAAAAAGATTCCCTATCGGCGCTCAAGATATTTGACTTGATTACGCAGTTCCTTGCACGGCGGACATGGTCATTGACTGTTCGGCATGCCCTGCCCCCAGAGCAATATGCTGGAGCGCTCTCTCCTGAGAATGAAGTTCGCAAGACATCCCTGGAGCTTTTGAGGAAACATCATGAACGATCCAAGTTTGAAGGAAAGTGTTGTAGCTCACCAGCTCAAAGAAAAATGTTTGCTTTGCAGTCAACCATCTGGCAAGACTTATGATGGATGCATTTGAAAGCATTGACTATGACCACAGGCGACTGCGAGGATGTGGCCACAAGACCAGCGTGGTACTGGGGCAGAACCATAAGGAAGCTGGAGAACACTTGCTGCAGACATTGATCCAAACATTCCCTGACAACAAGATTGTTGAAGATGTTCACAGTGCCCTGCGATTGGAAGCCAGGGAAAACCAAAATAACAAATTGACGCCTTCAACCATGCAATCGGTTTGCATGAACTCTGGAGTCCTTGAAAGCCGTGGCATTTCGCACGAAGCTGAAGTAATTGAGTCTGCGTCTATTCAGTCACTGGCGGGCGAATCTGGGAGAGTCGTCAAGGAAATTTACTTGTTCAAAGGCGCACATGTTGCCTGAAGATTTCAATATGTGGCATGAGGTCGTGGAGTGCATTTACAGAGGAGTCATCTGCAGCAGCTTGGGCCTGGCTCCAATTTCAGTCTCAGACCCTTTCGGTCTTTGGCAACCTGAAAGCCACTTCAGGAGTCTTCAGCAAAGTGGCCAGAAGGGGCCTGGTGTTTCAGTTGAAGGACACTGTGTCATCGCCACAGTTTTCTTTGGGTCATGTTGACTGGGGTGTGTTGATGTGGCCCCTTGAGTTGTATTCTTCTGATGATGAAGTTGAATACTACACTCTGAAATGCGACGCGGAAGCAGAGTGGGAATTTTGGCACGAACCACAGGACTGGAAGGTGGTGGAAATGGAGCCTGTGTGGCAATCGAATATGATTTGTCTTCAGTGCAATCGATCTTCTTGGGAGAATCTGCTGGATGCTATGCTGAAGGACCGAACGTATCCTGACAACCTATTTATGCATTCACTTTATATATTGATTGCATAAATATATAACTCGCTCTTTTTTGATTGTCAAGTATTGTGGATCATGGCAAAAGAAGTTGTTGGAGCAGCTGGCTGCGCAACTTGGGGTAACTGGCTTGAAAGAGAGAGACACAATCAAGGAGACTGACCTGGGAAATGATGTTGACCAAGATGTCCTGGAATATATTGATGAAGAAGAAAAGAAAGAGTTTAATCAGGTGAGAGAAGCTGCCAAGCGCAGAATCAAGGAAAGAGCAGCCATGCTTCATGATCAAATAGTAGAAGCTAGGGCTAAGCGTGAACCCAAGAAAAGAAAGCCGGCGACAAAGTCAGACAAGAATCAGAAGGCTCCAAGAGAAAGCCTGTGCCCTTGTCAAAGAAAGACAGAAAGAAAGAAAGAAAGAAAAACAAGAAGCTCAGAGCCAAAGGACTTGCAATTGATTGTGACTTGCAAATCGTCCCTGCAGCGGAAGCACCTGCTGCTGAGCCGTCGCACGCTAGCACAGCGCCTGCTGATCTGCCATCGCAATTGACTGCTGATCAGACTTTGCTGGAGGGCACTGTGCCTGCTGCTGATCAGCCTTTACTGGAGGGCACTGTCCCTGCTGCTGATCAGCCTTTGCTGGAGGGCACTGTGCCTGCTGATGAAGAGCCTTTGCTGGAGGGCACTGTGCCCTCAGAGTCAGAGGGCACTGCCTGCTGCTGATGAACAGAAGGGGGCAGTGCCTGACCCCAACCAGCTGCCGGGTCAAGGGCCGCCGGCCAAAAAGCAGAAGTTGTCTATAAGACGAAGTCGATCGGTCATAATATTGATGAACTGATGATGATACTTCTTTGTGTGAACTTCAAAGTCTTGCTCTTGAAGAGCCTGATTGGCGTGCTTCGTCATCATCAACTCAAAGACCCACTCCAAAGCTCAGCAGTGAGGCTCCCGAGCTGAAGGAAGCAAGGCGAAAGACTCAGACTGAAGGTTCTGAAGCAACAACAGTGGCCCCCAGCCACCGTGGGCCAATTCAACCAAATAAAGGAGTCATTCAATGGGAGACAGTGAAATGCGAGACACGAGGCAAAGTTGTTGGTCAGTACAAAAAGGATCCAAGCCCTGGTTCCCGAGACAAAGGAACTTACTATTACAGGGTCCATGCCAACGAGGTTGGAGGTGCCTTGGTTTCACAAGCAAGTTGTCTTTGAGGTACTGAGATGTTTATCTGTTTCATTGATTGTCTTATGAATATGGTTTCATGATGAGTTCAGGTGACTGGGCAACACGCGCGCCCCACAATGGATCATCCACAAAGATTGATGAGAAGGGCGCGTTGGATTGGATCTGCAAACACAAGAAATGGGCAACGCCCGAGCAGCTCCGCTGTGAGTGGCTTAACAGCGTTGCTCGCTGAGAATATACATTAGCAGGAGGGTAAAGCCTCCTGCTGGACCTGAAACAGACGACAACAATATAAGGCCTAAGCCCTACCACTACGTGAACATACAAAAGGGTGTGACCGTATTCACACCACCCTTATATCTTTCTATAAAGAAAGAGTGCCCCCAAAGCCTGATCCATGTTGCTTCTGGGCGTGCTAGTTTGCAGAGGGTTTGGGGTTTACGGGGGGGTAAACTTTAGGGTTTAGGCCCCTAAACCGGGGGGGAAACCAGGGGTAAACCTTTTATTTGTGAAGGGGGTAAACCTTTTCAAGCCGTGGTTTTGGGGTGGTAAACCTCATGAAGCCACGTCCCAGGGGTTTACCCCCTAAGTGAAAAAAGTATGCGCTGAGTAGTTGCTGCACTGCGCTTAAAGATTCGCATTTGATTTATCATTTTGCCAGGCGCACGTTTTGATGTTATTTTGATCTTAGCAGTCAAGTTGAGTGTTCAAACTTGTCCGTAGTATGTGTTGAGCTGCTGCACTGATTCGCATTTGATTTGTCCTTTTGCAAGGTGTATGTTTTGGTGGTAATTTGATCTTAGCAGCCAAGTTGAGCGTTCAAACTTGTTCAATCAAACGCGCTGTTTATGATGGAAGTCATGGCAATCCTGGTGACATTTAGTGTGGCTTTTGCAATCATCATGGTGGTGATTCACTTCTTCAATTCCTGTTCCACCAACATCGTTTACAATGAAGGTTTATTTGATAAACCGAGTGCTGTTGGCAAAGTGCAGTTGTCTGATGATGATGACTCTGACTCTACAAGCTGCATTTCCTGGAATTCCGATGATTCCGATATGTCATCATCACATTGGGGCACTGAGTCAAACCCTGGCATTGAAAGAGTCTGGTCCGAACGACGCCTGGTCCCACTGGTCTCTCAATTGCGTGAGCCTCAAAAGATGGATAGAGAAGCCTTTCGCATGTTCTTCACTGACTTGAAGCAGTGACTAATCAGAGTCGAAGCTGAAGGGCACTCTGTGTCACTGTGCCAAACTCTTCATTTGGATGTCAAATTAGCAGACATGGTTTTGTGATGGAGACTGGGCACAAGTTCCATGTCTGCTTTGCTGAATTAATTCTGATTCAGGTTGTTCACAGTCGTTGGGCGAGTTGGCATAAAAAAAGGGTGTTTGCGACCTGTGATAGTCTTTGATAGTTTCAGTCATGTTTTGATTGCTATGATTCCATGTCATGGGACTCAGACTTGCAGCACAGTAAACTGAATAGCAGTGCACTTCGTTCGCGCCAGCCAGGTGAATCATCATGAAGATCAATCATGGATGACCACGACTTGTTTGATGAGGTTGATGCTGATTGAGCTGAATGTCTTGTCACGTATTGTTCAATTTCAACCTAGACTAAAAATTGCGCCCTTCTGCATGTTTGACTGAGTTTGATGTTGTTTGCAAGGGTTGGAATCCCTGCCAGCACAGTGCTCTTCAGCCAAAAACTGTCTAGATAAAGTTTCAATAAACTTACTTTCAGCACAGTGCTCTTTAGATTCAATAATTATACAATCCCTGCCAGCACAGTTAAGGCTTGACTACTTTCATACTTTTCAATGCCTTGAGCCAATACTAGACTAGTTGCAAAAACCTTACTTTGTCACAACCCCTGCTGGCACAGAGCTCTTCAACAGCCAAAACTTACTAGTTAGTTCAAGAACTTTCAACGAGGCCAGGAGTGATTTATCGTTAAGGAACTGTTTGTACTATTAGTACTTATTTCATTGTGTTTTGTAAGTTGACTTGTTGCTCGACTCGTCAACTTATCGTAAAAGGCTATGTTGAACTTTCATTTTGTCTGCAAGTTCACTGCAACTTCACTCGTGGCTTCACTCGTGGATGTACTCGTGAAAACACTTTTGATTCACTCATACTTTTACTCGTTGGTGAATATTGTTCAAAGGCATGTCTAATCATTTTTTAGTCATTTTTACTCTTTTGTAATTTGAGTAATTCCTAATCATTTGAAATCATGAAATCTTATTCGTGACAATTTTATTCTTAAAACATGATTCATTATGATCAAAACAATTTCAAAAATGCAAAAAATGAATGGCCAGAGTGCCCTGGAAGGGTGCTCATCTCGACCTCAACTTTAATTTGCTGATATGACGCTGGCGATCCTCAGATCTTGAAGGAGGGTCCAACACTCTGTATCCGCGCAGAGCCTCGATCGTCACGCGTGCAATGCGCCAAGCAGTTAGCCAGGTCCGCGCCCATACACAACCACAGTGACAACCTTTCAGATCCAACTCCGACAGAACCTATGCGCCCATTGAGCTCTTTGAACTTTTTGAGCCTAGCAGCACTGTGGCGTCGCATTGATGGCGGTCACTACACTGAACGCATACTGAGGGCACGCCGTTGCTGTGGCATCACCCGTCATCCTGTCAGGACTGAATGGGGAAGCCTGATCATCTCATGTTTGCACCGCCTACACTCACGTGGTGCTCTTTGTCCACCAGTGGCACCAAGGCGTCTTCATGACACTATCGAACATGTAGCTGCTTGTGGCTATATGATGACCACCTTGCATACGCTCGAGCTCACCATTTACAAGCAGAGGTGCCACGCAACGCCCGTCTCCTCTGCTGGTTTGCAATCCGCATGCAAGGTGAGACCCGGCAGTTGTAGAAGTTAAAGTGAAGTACAAGTTCACTATAGTGTACTATAGAGCACTATAGCTTGCTTAAGTTCCGGATAACTAAGTAATGGATTTTTTAAAGTTATAGTGAATATATAACTTACTAATAACTTACTGGCGTTTTTCAGAGTATTGATTTTCATTTTTTTTCGTGAAGTTATCCGGAAGTTACTGCAAGTTATTTATTTTTTCCAGAGAAAGTGCGATCTTTGAAGACGAAAATTAGCAAAACGTATAACATACGAAATTACAAAAAGGCACCACCCGCGCGCACGCGCAGAAGTGTTGGTTCAGAGCCATTCGAGACGCGTCGCGCATGGCTTGGGAGGAGCGGCAGGACCGCTGGGCGGACGAGGGCAGCTGGCAGCGGCAGGGCCGCTGGGCGGAGGAGGCCGAGCACGAGCCGGCTTGGCAGCGGCAGGGCCGCTGGGCGGACGAGGGCAGCTGGCAGCGGCAGGGCCGCTGGGCGGAGGAGGCCGAGCACGAGCCGGCTTGGCAGCGGCAGGGCCGCTGGGCGGAGGAGGCCGGAGCACGAGCCGGCTTGGCAGCGGCAGGGCCGCTGGTGGGACACAGCGCAGGAAGCAGGTTGGCAGCGGCAGTGCCGCTCGGGCGTCTGGCAGGACAACGCCTGGAACGACGCCGGCAACTGGGGTGGCTGGCGGGGTTGGGAGGGTGCTTGGCGGCCGGACCGCTGGGAGGAGGCTTGGCGCGAGGAAGACACTTGGCGGCAGGACCGCCGGCC
>CAXAMN010017557.1:287581-307203 GCA_963970005.1 Durusdinium trenchii
AACTAATAACTGCAGGTATAAGTCCATAAGCTCCAAAACCATTGAAGAACAGCACGGATGTGTTTGGCATTCGGCTTGCACACGGTCTTCGCCGAACATCTTCATCAATTCTTTGTGGACTTTCTCGTACTCAAGTTCACCTTGGCAGAGGGCCTTGATCTGGGCGTGAGTCCACTTCGCAACGCCAGACCGGCTCATAAGGCGCCAGCCTGCAAGCAAATTGGGATTTGCACCTTGACGTCAATTGGTCATCATGGCGCGGTGCCTCTTGCGTCTCTTCAATCTTCAAGCGGCTGAACTCAGTGAAGAACTCGTCGCATCGGGCTGGAAGATGACACTGTCGCTCAAATAGTTCCAACCTTCGGCGAAAGCTTCTGTATACATCTGGGTCAGTCCATCCGTGGACAGGCATGCTTTTGCCAATCCACCATCCAAGCCACGAACCTGAGGGGTGAACGGCATTTCTGAGCCAGTGCCTCTATTGGGTTGATCGTCCATTTCCTTTGCCTGGCATGGGCGCGCGGGAACTTTGAGATGGTCACACTCTTTTCCTCGGGGAGGATCTCCAACAAAAGCGCGGTGATGTAGTCTCACCCAGGTCAAAGGAAATCTGGAGTCTGGAGCGTATCGGGCTCCGCTACCAATATCGAGGTATCGCCCGATCGCCCTACCGCAAACGAAGTCGGTGGGGTCAAACACAATCAAATAGAAAAGCGCGAGGCACCGCACGGTTTCCTAGGTCGAAGTCGCGGCCTTGCCTAGCCTCAAGGGCCCTAATTGAGCCGGAAACAAGCGTGACATGGAACGTCAAAGTGAACGGACCTGAAATGAAATGCACAATGTCACGCGCGAGCATCAACACACAGCCCATTGCCTGAAGGGCGCCCAGAAAGTGACACAACGACCAAGGCAACTGGGTAGCTTGTCTGGGTTTCACAAGCGTCTTGTTTTGAGCAACGGACCACAAGGTCAGCGGATCAAAGGACTAAGGGCACCCAAGGACCAGGGGGCCAAAGGACCAGGGACCAAAAGACCAAGCGACTAATGGACTAGGGGTCGAGGGGACCAATGGACTAGGGGAGCTACTCAGGATTATTTGTTTGATTCTATTCTTATTGTGTATTGATCGTGTTTTTGTTTGTTTTTTGATCTTGTTCTTTTCTGTTGATTTAGACGCCTGCAAAGTAGGTGTCCGGCGGTACTTGTGGGTACGCTGCATTTCTTTCACTTAAACATGAAAAATCCAAAGGCAATCACCTGTCATCATCTCTCTCAAATTACCTCCTACAAAACGCAAATAAACATGTTCAATCTGCACATTTCAAGCAAATGCTAGGGCAACATAAATGTATATATAAAATAGTTCCCTAGAAAAAACGATCTGGGATTCTAGGGGACTTAGGTTCTTACATATGTCCTAATGGACACGTCATCAGGGCTGGATAGAGGAGCCAAATACAATCCTGCACGCGTCACGCGCATTGACTTTTGAGGGCTCGCTTCAACCTGGTTTAGAGCTGAACAAATTGCTATGCGGTGATAGCAACCAAGCAAGACTCAATTGTCTGTTCGCACTGCGCTTGAACAGAGCCCACATTTTCAGTCTCGCTGAGTGGCTGTTGTCATCCACACTTAACTTGTTTAAGACACAAACGATAAAGTTGGAGCTGATAGCCATTGAAGTCTCCAAATTGTCGACCTTCCAAATGGGGCGACAAAGCAAAACATGCAAAAGAAACATACAAGAACTCAGGTCTGGTGACCCATCCTGATGAGGCCACCCAGCAGGAACGAAGATCAAATCGTCAGCTTCCAAAATGGTTTCGTAAACTTTGACCTCTTCGAGTCGGGCCCCACAAACAGTTTGCGCCACAATGCGCTTGCAAACGATTTGCTGAGACCCCGGCACCCCTGGCCTGACCGTCCTGGTAATTCCAGAGATTAAGGCTTAAGGTATGGCGGTCTTGACTATCAATGTTAGGCTGCGTCACTCCTCTAAATCCATCGGAAACACTGGATTTAAGTCTGCCAAGTACAGCGGGCGCAGCAAAGACATCTCATCCTAAGGCGCACGAAACTGCAAGGTAACAACAGCAGAAAACTGTTCGCAACCCCACTCTGTTGACCAGCCGCCACCGCTTCCGGCCAGAGCACAGGGCCTCAGCGCTTTGAAGGTTGCGCACGCACGGATTTGCCCTTACTTCTGTGTTGTGTGGTGTGGAAACAAACTCGGGAAGGCTTTCAGGAAACTTCCAAGTTGCAACGGGCGCAAAAAAAAAACGAGTCAATCTAAAAATGGGCACGCAAGCTGGATAGCCAAGTAACCCGTGTAAGCACAGTTACCCCATAGGTTTTGAAGCCTACCTCCCCAACAAAAATATCAAAGACGCCTGCCAACCATACACAAAAGGGCGCCCTCTGCGGGGTGGGAGTTCATGTGGAAGACATGCGTAGCGGAGGAGGACGCGGTCGGCAAAGACTCATTGCAAGAAATCGTTGAATTTCTTGGGGGCGCCCTTTTTTCTGATGAAGACGTCCCCGAACCAAGCAAAAGGGCACCCCATATGGGGCGCCTGGGAGGAGAACAGAATGCAGCGGGCAAGCTTTGAGTTGCTTGGGGCGCCCTTTTCTATGGCGAAGAGGCCTGTTGACCGCAAAAGGGCACCCCATATGGAGTGGGAACTCATGCGCAGGATAGGCGCACCAGGAATCCGCATTCACCCCCCATGACCATATTGATCTCTTTTCACGGCCTATTGAGGAGGTTGTAGACAAGTGCTGGTTGCGTCATTACCTTAGGTAAGCTATGGAACTTGGTTTCTTCATTGCTCAGTTAGAGCTCGAGCACCGCAGCTGTTCGGGTCTGGTGGGGCGCGCTGGGGCGATGTACGACTGCGTTGCATTTGGGTGCAACTGCTCCTGTCAACCTAAAGACGTTTTTGGGCGAAAATACAAAAATCATATACTTGGGAAGAAAGCCAGCCGATAGCCGCTGGCCTCAGCGATGGGAGCCCCACAGCAATCTTTGCTCAATGTTTGGCAATCGCATGATCATGACCTTTGCAGTAGACTTCCCTCGATCCGCTCTTGGCGGCACGAGTTTATCACTCCCTATCGGCGTGGCCGCAATGTCAACTTCGACCCAAAATAAAAGCACTCTTTGCCCCATGTTAGCCAATCACTTGATCTTGCACGCCAAGGCTTCCATCTACAGGACACGACAAACAAACAGCGGGGAAGCGTGTCTGTGTCTTGTCTCCCTTCTGTTTCTTTTTGTCTACCCTTCTTGTTGGTCACCGTGTCCGCCTTGTCTCTCTTCTGTCTCCTTTTGTCTGGCTTCTTTTCCCTCTTCTTGTTGGTCATTGCGTCCGCTTCTTGTTGGTCACCGCGTCCGTCTTTTCTCCCTTCTGTTTCCTTTTCTTTCCCTTGCTGCGGGACAGCCGCCTTCCCCCTTCTTGTTGGTCACTGTGTCCACTGTGTCCGCCTTGTCTCCCTTCTGTCTCCCTTCTTGTTGGTGATCGTTTCCGCCTTGTCTCTACCTTGTCTCCCTTCTGTTTCCTTTTGTCTCCCTTCTTGTTGGTCATTGTGTCCGTCTTGCCCTTTTTCAACTTGAAAACGTCCGTGAACCGGGAGAAAAAAGGACGTCCCCCCTGACCTCTGCATTCTGCTCTCTATTGCAACAGCAGTAGCATCGCTGCAATGTCGACGTCCCCCCACAACAACGGTCATCTTTTCTTGGCAGCCCACTTTCCTCGGTCCACTCTTAGCAGCACGCTGCCTTTATGCGTCTATCTACCAGACAAAACAAAACAAGTGCAGGCAAGCGCCCCTCAATTACTTAAGGGCGCCCTTTTATCTCTTGAAAACACCCCTTGAGGCAAGGAAAAGGGGCGACCCCCGACCTGTGAATGAGAGCCTGTCGTATCGGTCTTTACTGCGACTTTCCACCTCTGCCTTTGATTGCCCCATTCCCGACAGCGCTTGCGGCGCACTCTCCAATTCACCCCCCATAGCCATGTTAATATCTTCTTAACAAGGCTGGCTTTCGAAAGCTATGACGTTTCCTAGCCGGTGGGTTTGTTATATATACACTGGTTTAGGATTTCAATATCAACTTCATTTTAATAGGATGTATGTACGGGATTGAACATTATTTCCGGAAAACGCGCGTTGCTTTTGACATGTTGTTGCACGGTTTCTTTGCCACTGTCCAAAGGCTGATTGAACACATTGGCTGGAACAATTGCAAACATCTGCCACGAGCTGAACTGAGCATGGCCCGCACTCCGGCGCAGTCTGGGATCAGCCCTTCCATCACCCACCCCCTCAACCTAACGATAATTGGTGGTTCCCTCTGGCCAGTCTTGAGCCCACATGGACACAAGAATGGACCCACCCTAACCGCCCTAAACAATCAATAGACACGCCCCTATATGTTGATGTGGCCTTTCAACCCGTGGAGATGGGACCACGACTGGAAGATGCGAAGCTCAAGCTCAAGATGAGGCAGATCATTGACCAGGGCTGCGGTTTCTAAGTGGAGATGCCCAGCTTGCTTGTGTCACACGATCCAGAGTGGTCAGACTCCCTGCGTGGATATGGCTGTGTGGGAACCACACGGTTAAGCCAATGGAAGGCTGTGGGGCTTCCTGGAGCGGCGAACCTCGACGCCTCGTGCAGCTGCAGTGATGACACGGTTGGCTTCAGCTGCGACCTTAGACTCTTAGACCTATGCTGCCGGAATCAGGACCAGGGGCATGTGGCAGCCCCAACTGACGCTTTGGGTCCGCAGGAAGAAGCGTTCCACGCTACACACCCTGCGCTGCCAGCGTTCATCCCCTCACAGCCGTGGAACTCAGTGATCAGAGCTAGCGCAAGCCGCGTGGGTTCTGGGCAAAAGAGTCTGGTCGTCCAGCAATGTTGCGGGCATTGAACACATCAAAGGCATGCAGACGAACCAGCGTTGACCCAGAAGACAGGGTTCGATCCTCAGTGCAAAGATGGCCGCTTCTTCAGAAGCAAGACTGGCGTGAGCATTTGCTACGCTGGGTCGTGGGCGATAAATGCGACAAGTGGCGTTGGCAGCTATCAAATAGATTGTCTTCACGGAGATCCGTGCAGAGTCAGCCGGAGATCGAGGTTGCGTGGAGGAGGAATCGTGGATCAAGTTGTCGTTGAGCAGTCAGCTACCCCATGGCCACCTAAGGTGGAAGGGCGGCAGTGCAGACAATGACATACGCTCATGGAGCTATTTGCTGGTGAAGCTGGTTTGACACAGCCAGTGGGTCGTGTCAGTGTTCACAGGCCTGGCAAGATCCATACAGGCGAATGTGTGTCGGTTGGCGGAATTTTGCTGCGGAATCATTTTTTCAAACAATTGACGACCAAGGATCAAGCAGAAGGCAGTTCATTGGGCGCACATCATGGTGTGGTTTTGCAAGACCTTCTCCAAAGCGAGGAGGAGGGATCGTTTTGCAAGGGTCAGACAACTTCGTTCAGATTCAACTCCAGAAGGACTTTTGAAGGTGAAGCCTATTTGTCGTCTTGTTCAGCACAGCTGGCCTTGTTGCTTTTCAAAAAACGGATCTTCATGAATTTGGCAGTATGGCTCGGTCAATCGCCTTTTGGAGTTAAAAGATGTCAAACCCTATGTAGGTGACCAGTGTTGCTGCACGGGTGAGTACCTCAAGCCCACAGGTTGATTGAGCAGCGTTCTTTAAAGTCTGGGGAGCAGATTTCCAGGACCACCGGAACACGCGCGCCAACCGCTCGCGCGGTTCACCGCAGATTATTGCGGGCAGACAGTGTTCAAGACGGCCAACTCCAGCTTGTTCGTTCTACTCCCCACTCTCGTCGGCTGCTTCATTTGGGATGGACTATCTCTATGTGGAGTTGAAGGCTTTAGGGCAGAAGTCATCTGAATCTTTCTCGATGAGCGAACTATTTGGAGGAGATGATGAACGGAACGCTCGAGCTGAGGGCTCTGATGTTTTTCCTTTGAGGAGGACGCACGTGCACCACTGTAGAAAAAGTGGCAGGGGAGCCTGTGCTTCCATGTGCATGACCCTGCGAAGACCGTTTACGCGCGCTTGAGTTATGTAGCCGTTTCCAAGTCGACAAAGGCGCCTTCGCCGACGCGTGATTATATATGGTACCCCCATGTGCCCCCCAAAAAGGTACATCTTTGACAAAAATAACTCACGCACCTCCCTTACTGCTGGTCGCACACCTATTTCAGTCGCCACCAGAGGCCCGCATCTCCCTTTCCTGGAGGGGTTCCCACCACTTTTCGCGTCCCGTTGTCTCCTCTTTCCTATCATCGACATGAACTCCCACCTAGAAAACGCTTCAGGTTGCCTCCTGAGCCCCTCATCATGCTACTGCTAATGATGCACACTTCGCCGTCAATTACATCACTTGCATCACAACACCCCAAAAACCATACATGTTCAATCCAAATCGGCCCCTCGCTTTTTCGCTCTCCTCCACCAGGCTCTGGGTTCGCCCTCCGAAATTGGTCTTCCTGCGGCCACCCCCCCACATCCCCTTTTCGCACTTCGTTCGCCCATCCCAACTCCAGCCTAGCCTATCCGCTGGCTTTCGTGACATTTCACATAAGCAGCATGAAGATACAAAGGCAAAAAAGTTATTGTTAATGTCAATATAGTGATGTTGGAAAAGGCAGGGAACTAGCAAGAGCCAGAAGAGTATAGATGTTGAAACACGGACACTTTATGATGTGTTTAAAGTTGAAAAAGAAACAGCCACCAAATTGCCAAATACTATGCTCCAACAGTATCTGACAAAAAGACAATCAAGCATTGAAAGATGGCTCCAATATAAATTATCTGCATTATGTGATTGATATTCTGGCATATTTGGGACCGGTCACCCATTGCAAACGTTTGCAAACGGATCCTGTGACTGTGACACTATGTTGTTTTTATTTCAAGTAGTGCCTGATCTCCAAGGCTCAACATGTCTACTTAGAAGACATTCCAATGCTCGCAAGGTAGACTTTTCAGGGGATAGCATATATATAATATATAGTTATGTATATTTTGTATACATGGTAGGACTCTGGTGAACTCTCTGACGAGTTCCTCCATGAGTTCAGTTCAATCTACAATCACCTGATGTTTCCAGCGAACCAATTTTCAGAAAGGCAAGAATGTCCAAAATCCACTTCATTCTTTGGGGGGGGGGAAGAAGCTACGAAGGAAATACGTGCGAAAAGAACACAAGGGGAAGGCAAAAGGCAAACGATGCCCTTTCTTTTAAACATACACCATGCACTGAACTTTCACTGAACTACCATTCAATACCATTCTCTCCTAGCAGCTCCTACACCGGGTGGAGAAAACTTGAAAAAATGTGTTCAGAACTTGAATGGGGGCACTCCCAAATTTTTTGTTTGCCTTTCCATGCAAGTACCGCCACATTCAAGTTCAAACCACATCCAAGAATAATAACTTGTTGTCACGGTGTTTTGTCGAACATAACATGGGCTGCCAATCCTTAGTTGTTGACCTAGACGTTTTTCAAAAGCATATTTTCCAGGGTGTTCGTTCATGTTGGACATGTGGGATCATGGGAACCGAGGTTTGAGCATACAGTACAATTATTGCCATAAACTTCATGTGTGTATATTTTTAAATATATGATATATGTAACAAACAAACAAACAAGCAAACAAACAAATTGGTTGCAGGACATGTTGGATTACCAAACGGGTGTGAACCACACAAATTGAGACCACCCAGGCCAAAGCAGTCGCCGACTTGCAACGGAAGCATTCTCACCCAACCTGTGCTTTAAATTAGTATCGAGTAATTCCTGCCTGCAATTCATCATGAAATATGGCTCCTCTACACCACATGTCAAGCTAGCTGTCCGTGTACTGAGAGTCTGGCCATCCAAAAGTTTGTCCTAAAGAATTGGGGCAATGGGGAGCAAAATAAACAAAGGGCTTCAAGCTTTCTATTTGTGCAACTGGGCTTCTGCAGTGTATCCACGTGCAAAGATGAGCCCGATCCGCGTGGAGCCACAAAAAGTGTTGGGCCAGCTGATCCCGTGACCTTGGAATCTTGCTCAGAACCCTCGAGAACCCTGGTATTCTCAAGAGCAGCAGGTCATTGGATGCTGAGACTGAGAGATGCGCTGGCTGTATTTGAGCAGCCGCATATGTATACAAGTCCACCGGAAACCATTTGCTTGGCATAGAGACCTGCGTGTTTCCTAGTACAAAGTCGCAGCACAAAAACTCTATCCAGAATCCAAAAATACGCAGCAGCATGCACAGAATGTGTCAAGCTTGCAGCATGTCTCGCCTGGGAGCCAAGAGATTCAGCACAGTGCCTGGGTGCACCGATGGAATGCAACATGCAACGTAGCACAAACAGGAAAGCTTCAGAAATGACAAAACACGACTGGGAAGGCTTTGAGAATCAAGTTGCTGCCATATGGAATAGTCAAAGAGTTGAGGGCTGTTTCGAGGAGCGTCCAATCCTCATAATTTCATTCACCAGTGTTCGTAATTCTGCATTGCAGCAAACTATGACAATGAATAGTCCTGGGAGTGAGACTATCATAAGGCTCTATGTGAGCCTTACAGCAGGCAAATGCTGAGAGCCATGGCAAGTCATGCAATTTTCAGGTCGATACTTGCAGAAATTCATCGAAGCGCTTCACGCCCACAAACTCCAAGCGAGCCCACTTTGCTGAAGCTTCGTCACAGCCACGAACAGGCACCTCCAAGAACAGTGAGCCAGCATGAAAAGGTATTTTGTATCATCAATATTCAGTGGTTGCAGAGCGAACTAGTTGCAAGGCGAAGTTGGGCCTTTGCATGTTCTACATGGTGCCTTGCATTATTTGCTTACAACGTCTATCTTGTTTGATCTTGCTTGTTATTTGTGTCTGCGTTGACATGTCTTCCCGCCTGTGCCTTGCTTATGGCTTTCAAATCATCAAGGGTCCGAAATGAAGCCACTCCCGCACCACGAATCACGCACGGAACTCCTTCACATCTTCAAACTTCACAACTGAACGCTACCAGCTGAGCAAACCAGCTTTACAATGTTGCTGCAATTGGTGCGCGTCATGGATTTGCGCAAGAACAGGGAATCCTCAGCAGGCCTTGCAACGCTTTCAGTTGTCTGCCCTACCAAGCACCCTAGCTTCAGGAACCAAATTGTTCCGCTGTTTGAATACACTGGACCATACCACACTCACCTCGCAGGCGCTGTAGCGCCCAAAGCGAAAGTAACGAAACAACAGTTCAGTCATCAAATTCTATCCCGTCAGTGCCATTCAATTCCCATCCGTCGTACAACCGTAGCATCTTTGTTGCTTGTTAGCTGTTGACAGCACGATTAATGCAAACAACGCAGTCTCGAATTAAATGGCCTTCAAGTCATAACATGCGCCTTACCCGAAAGCATGTCATACACTGACACTGTGCCTGTAACTTGGATGCGTTTTGACTGCAGTCCAGGACTGCCAAGCTATATAGGCACAACCCCGGCATTCCAGAGGGTCCTACGCAATTCAATAAGGCATGAATGCCACGCTGACAGAAGCCCATACATCTTCTATAAATTGTATATTATTGCACTCGAACATCATCCCTTTACGGCCAGCACACTGTAGGTTTTTCATGCTAGCGCTTCTTGCGCTGCATGCCTCACTTCACATGATATATATATATATATAAAGGTCTTTAGCCACCCCTGGGCTCCATTGCCTCAAATTGGCATTCACCGACACGGCTATCTTGGCAAGCCGGTTTGCCTCTATAGCGCTTTATTGAAACAAGTACGGCTATGTTGGCAAGCCGATCTGTACTGCTTTTGCTTGATTTGCTTGACTCAAAAGTCAGCCTTCCACGTCCCCTGTGCTGGGACTGCTGAAGGCAGGACCAAGGATGGAACTGTAAGTGGTGACCAACCGCAGGGCGATGCTGGACAGGGAAAGCTTGGTTAATATGCTCAAACCTTCCTGGATATACTGTCGGGCTGCGGCTGATGAGCCCCAACGCCCCTTTAACAGGGATCGTTCCATGAGGCCATGGAGGCGAAAATCCTCTGCGGCCTCCCCGGCTGAAAGGAGGCTTTGAGAAAGAATTTCAACAATCGCCTGAATTCCTCCCGAAACTCGCTCTTAGGGCGATTCCAGACCAATTTATGCGGTGGGGGACGAAGGGATAACAAAGTTTCACCAATCATGCCGGGAAGGAACATGAGAAACCACGACGTTTTCGTCAACTTGTCGTCGCACTCCTGTTTTTGTTTCCCCCAACCGAACGATCATGTTCTCTTGGCAGACTAGGAGACGCCGCCATTTAATGGGAAACAGTTCTCCTGCGCGGAGCATTCCCCAAAAGCCAAGGCATAGACAAAAGGCCAGGCGTAGGTTCTCAAGTTCCAAAGCACGCCCAACTAGGGCAGCCGCCACTTCAACACGCAACGGAGGGGCCTGTTTGGGCCTTTCAATGCGCCTCCAAAGTCCACACAACTTCCACGCAGCTCTGATCCTCCTACACCAGGGCATGAAGTGGTGGAGTCCCGACAGGGTGTCAGCGATGGCCGTTCCTTGCACATATTCCTGATCGATCCATTCTACCAGGAAATCTTCCAGGGGCTCACAAGTGTCCTCCAATGCGGGGAGAATAGCCGTCACGGCAACAAAGTATCTCACCCGTGTCTTCATGGTAATTGACCTGTCACGCAACGAGAAACCCTGTCGTCTCTTGCGTCGCAGTCGGCGAAGAACATCAGGCGCGGGAGCCTTCATCCGTAGGTTTATCGGCTGAGTCAACGTGTGCCAAATACAAAATGCAATGGGAAGCTAAAAGAAGTGCATTGATCTTGCGGGTAATGAATTGAAGTTTTTGACTCCCAGTCCGCCTTTTGAAAGTGTGGACAAGGTGACGTACGAGTCGCTGAGGTGAAAACTCTGCGGTTGCACAGTTGATGATTTAGACACTTCCACAAAACACTTAAATACACACTTCTCATCACGAGGGCATTAATGCGCTCGCTCAAAGCCCAACGATTCTGGAAGAGCTGCCTCCGTCTCCACCAACCTGCCTGAACACTTTGACGGGG
The DNA here is from genome assembly GCA_963970005.1 of Durusdinium trenchii. Lineage (NCBI taxonomy): Eukaryota > Dinophyceae > Suessiales > Symbiodiniaceae > Durusdinium > Durusdinium trenchii. The sequence continues at coordinate 298,690 of CAXAMN010017557.1, forward strand.
CTATGTTTTTGCAATCGTGATTTGACCTGTGGAAATACGGACGTCACTTCCCGTGAGACGTACCCGTGCAGCCAGATGTCTGTTAAGGTCTGATACCCCAGACCGCCCATGAGGAAGCCTACAACCAGGAGGGAGTCCCATTCTGGCAAACAGCAATGCAACATCAAACGTACCGGTGTACTTCTTCACCGCGCTAGCCGCGAACAGAACAAAGGACCACACCAACAACGAATCGTCACCAACCAAAGAACACCTCTCGCCCTCATACTTGGACTCGTTGCCTTTTGCTGTTGACGCCGCAGTGCGCCCATGACCGTACCCCATAAGCCTTTCCCTTTCCTCAGCATTCAGGAGCCTGGCATGCTTGATGCAGGGATGGCTCACAAGGTACTTTGCTTTGTATTGGTAAGGCGGAAACCGGAAGTTCTCCGACCGCCACCGAGCTTGTGTCTTCCAGTCTGTTCGCAACAGGCCCGCAGGCCGCGGTTATGGCCTTCATGAATGTCGGGTATACAGCAGTCGGATCATCTTGTACCCAGTCGGGAGTGATCCATTGCCGGGGGTCGGGCCACTCTCCGTCGACTTCGATCTCAGTGTATCCTCCATAATCCCACAACCTAAGACCTTCAAGCTCCTCCATACTCTGGTTTGTCCAACAAAACCTAGGTCTGGAATTGAGCACCTGTCTCGAAGGATCAACTTTGTATGGAGTAACACCTAGCAAATCAGAGATCTGATCTCGTACTTCCACATCCATGCTGGCCACATTCTTCACAAAAAAACTTGAACTCAGCATGTGGGTACAACTCAGCGCACTGATCAAAGACCCGGATTGCCTCATGAATCAAGCTACTCGAGGGTCCTGCTACGTTCTGACGATGTGCCCGAACTGGAGCTGACATCCACGCAAGGAAAACCTGTTGGGTAATACTGGGAAGAGATGCCACACGACCTGGGATGACCCTGAGGACTGCGTTGCTGGGAATCAAGTTCATGATCAACCGAAGGACGACACATTCTCCACTGGGCCGCCTTTTGCTCTTACGCACTCCAAACAAACAATTCAGCACCTTCTCACCCCTAAATTGGAATACCTTCTCAGCAGCAGTCCATTTGCAGATCCCTCGGCGAACTAACTCCTTCGCAATCATCAGCCTCTGACCTGCCACAATATGTACCTTGCCTTGCAACGTAGGGAGACTTTGCGCAACACAATGTCCAGCGTGTTGCAACAGCCAACGGGTCCTGTCACCAACAAAACTCCTTATGTCGACAGAACCACCATGCCCCTCTGGGGGCAAACCTGGCACGATGCGATCCAGACTGAGGGGCTCAGCCAAGCAAACCTCCTCACGTGTGTAGCTTACCATCCTCTTACCAAAGTCCTCTTTAATCTCCCGAGCACCCCAGTCCACTCTAGTGTCATCACTTAATACCCTGCGTACCGACGCTTCAATGGAGGCGAGCATCTCCCTCTGAGGATGTGTGGGTTTGTTTGTACCGAAAACAGCTTTACCGCCACTCAAATTATTGACAAAAAGCACAGCAAGTTCACACCAACATGCCACTGCAAAACGTTGCAAATCATCAACTGCTTCAAACAACTCATTAAATGAAGAAAACGAAGGAAAAGAAGCAAGCTCATCAGTCCAAATAGAAGGTAATGGGAACACTTCTTTGTTTGAGCGCTTGGCCCGTGTCTGCTGGCCCTCTTTTTCTCGCGACCACATAGCTCTGACGCGGTGCAGTTGTTCTGTATTTCCCTTGAAACACGGAGAAATGTAGTCCGAGGCCTAGCTCGGTCAGCGAAGCCAAAGCCAAAAGGTTCGGCAACCATTTCAAAGAGGGCGCTTTCAAGCTGTCTTGGACTCCTTGCCCTTCCCCTTTTCCGTGTCCTCTGGTGGCTGTCCCAAGTCTCGGCCCTCGGCCTTTGCCCTGAGGGCGATTTCTCTTGTCGTCTTGCCCTGAGACCTTCTCCATCAACTTGGAGAATTTTCTCGCCGCCAGCGTGACCGCTGGTCCCGCCGCGGTGGTGTGAATTTCCATATGCCGAGCCGCACTCCAATTGTTGTCCAGAGCTGCTTGCTCTAGTGCAAGCCATCTCGCGGCTAGGGCATCTCCGACTCTTCCTAATCTGCCGGTCCTCAGGAGATCTATCGTGTTTGCGAGCAGAAACAGTTCCCTCGCTCTGCCGGCTGATGGTTCCAGCCTGTACCAGCGTGCGCCAAGACGTGACCACCTTCATGCCCTAGGTGATCGGCTGGTCGCGCTCGTCGTCTCCTCCCAGTTCGTTCAGCCTCGTGGGATGAAGCTCATCGCTTCTTTGATCTGGGAGGTAACCCAGCAATGGATGCCTCCGGGTTAAACTCGAAGTGACGCCTGTCCAAGCTCCTATGCAAGGGGACGAACGGGTTCTCGTCTCCTCCCGGGTTCTCGTCCCCTCCCGCCAGACGCTTGCGCTTACATCCTGCACGATGAGTCGGATCTCCCTTCCTCCTGCGGCGCTTTTTGTCCGAGCGCTTGGACTCTTTGAGGTGACTCCTATGTCCTCCTCGGTCACTCTTCCTCCTCTCAATACCCGATGACCTGCCAGGCTCGGTACCTTCACCAGCCGCCGGGCCTTCTTGTCGAGGATCTCCGTGTCGAGGTTGATGAGGTGGCTTTGGGGCGCTTCCCTTGGGCAAAAGGCCCTGACCTCGCGGTGTAAAGCCAGGGACGCGCGTCACCTCGCTCTCACTCTTCTTCTTCCCCTGACTCACCACCGCTGCTATCTTCCTCCTTGGGGGCCACCCCTCACCTGCCTGACCGCGGGCACGACCACGTCAGTCGCGATCGCGCGAAGGCCGGCCGCCGGCCAAGTGAACGAGAGCTCTGCGCCCAGAGCCTCCCACCCACTGCACGCCAGGCGCCACGTGCCCCTGACAGAGGAAACCTGCGGCAACGAGCGCACAACGACACGCAACGCCGTCGTGCGACCCTATAAACCCAATTGGCCGCGGATGAACACTCGCGCAATTCATCTCACAAAGAAGATTACATATATGTGTATATATTATATGCCTATGTATATATTATATTTCTATACATATATATATATATATTAATTGTATATATATATATATGTATATGTGTATATGCGGTTGGCTGTACATTCCCTGTCTTCCCATCCTGGTTGGACAAACTTTTTCCAGAGCTCTTCTCGAGAAACCTGGAGAGTTGTAGCTGCAAATCTGCTGTATAAAGCACATGCTCTCTGTGGCCCCAACTTCTGCCGGCAGGATTTCCACTGGAACAACCTTGCTGGGCCTGTTCTCCTGGGGCTCAAGAGTAAGACGGTGGTTATCTTACAGCAAAACGACATTGCCATCTCCTGCTCCAGACGAGCTCGCTCCGCTTGCCATTGTACATGACGCTGAATCATATGTGTCAAGAGACGAATTGCTCCAAAATGCCCTGGCGAGCAATGGAGTGAACAGTTGACAACTCTGGGCTGCTTGAAGGTTCGACCTGGTCTGGCTTCATTTGCGCATCGCTCCTTGAGAGCATGAAGGAAACTGATGGATATTCGTCGAAAGAAGTTCCAAAGCAAAGCTTCAGACTTGCACAGTTTGCAAATCCTTCGGGCTTCTAGAGTTCTAGAGTTCTCCAGCTTGTCCTTCAGGACTTGTTGAGCTTCAACGTGTCGACCTTGCAAATCCAAGATCGATGCCCAGCGAGCACACTCAAAAGGCTCACTGCCTCAATCAATCGAGCAAAAGATCTGAGCAACGTCCGAATACATGAATTCAAGTTGGACTTGGACCAACGCTTGTCAAGCGTTCTGCTGCAGCTCTCAGGCGCTGGATTGCTGCCTTCAAAAACCCGTGATCAATTCGGTGGTCATCAAGTTTCAGGGAACATGCGCTGCTATCACCACGTGTACCCTCATAATATGTCTAATATGTTCACTGGCTAGCCTGGTTATTTCTGCGAGAGGGGCGGTGCAGTTTTGACCCATTTTGCCAGCAAGCACAACCAAAACAGAAACAGGAAAGCAAAAGAGATAAATAAACTTGCATCTCAATAAACATCTCCAACTTAGCTAGAGTGCGCTTGTCTTGGAGATCACACAGGACTGATTGCTTTGGAACTCTAGAATTTGGAGCAGCCGTTGCGGCAATATCATCAAATGAAGCCCGCCACAATTCCTTACCTCATCTGATAGTCCCAATCGCGTCAGTTTATATTCCCTTGTCATTCTGTCCCTTCTGCGCTTCTTTGCTCTGCTGTTCCTTTCCAAAACGTGCCTGCTGTGATTCACCTGACCTTGCACCTCTGAAACAACAGCTACTACTTTGGCGCAGTGTTCTGCGCCTTTTTCCGCGTTGTGACATTTGACATGTTTTGTTTCAGCGATGCTCTTAAGACTCCTGTTTGCGACCGTGGACCAATCTGTCAATACAGTTTCAAGGCACAAGTTGGTCTTAAGCAACTGAGCAATCCAGCAAGTGAACAACCTGCGTAGTCCTGTCCGTAATGTCAGCAAATTTCTTGTTTGGATGTCTGTCTCAGAGGGAGCCCCTACTATCCCTACTGAAGCCAAGCCCAATGCGCCCAACAGGTCCCACGGGCCCAACAAGCCCCCAACAGGCCCCAACAAGCCCCCAACGGGCAACGTGGCAACGTGGCAAGGGACCTTCAACGGGCCCGCCAACAGCCATGATTCTTGGCACGAGGTTCCAAAGCTAGAAACAAAAAGCACCAGCATGGTTGGTAAACTGCTAAGCATCTGCTAACCCCACTCTTCTATTCTAACATCCCAGATATGGACAGCGCCTCAATCGCGCACACGCTACTTATTTGCGCACACACTGCACAAACCTCATCCACGCACACGCCGCTCTACAACGCTTTATATGCGCACACATGGTCTGTCAGGCATGGGGGGTGGGGAATCAGTGCAATTTCATCCGCAGTCGCCACGCAATTTTTCATCTTTGGGCTGGGGCAAGTTCATCCCACGCTGCAGCATGGCAGACACAAGGTTGAGAGTTGCTAGCGCTACTCTAGACTCACTCGCAGCGTCTGCGCAATAAACCGCGAGGAGCCTCCCGGAGAAAACTTTGAATAGCCACGCGCAACTCAAACCCCCGTGCCAGCTACCAACAAAGGGGGCCCAAGTTTGGAAAAGACGCGGCTGACTTTAGCGTGTCTATTTCTCACACGCAGCAGAGCCAAGGCGCACAGACGCGCACAAACGAGTCTCCTCCCTACGTGGACAAACGAGTCACAGAACCACGCGCAACACTCGCAGGTGAGGGATCATTGCGACGTTGGTACTACGTATATACCTTCAACGCTCTGATACATATGGGGTCTCACGAGCGACGGGCCGTCAACAGGTCTAACGGGGCGCAACGGGCCTAACGGGCCTGACGGGCCGACGGGCTCTCGACGGGCCTTCCACGGGACCTGGACGGGCTTGACGGGCTAACGGGCCCGGCCCCAGTGCGTATGTAAAGAAATTGTTTGGTAACTTGGTACGCGACCAATAAGCCGCTCATTTTGAGGCACTGCCATTGAACATAACGTCCTGGAGACTACCTGAACAACTATATAAGTAGTTTGAAGATGTGTGAGTTTGGTATAACATGTTACAGTATAACTTGTTTCTGTTTGACATCAAACACTTCTGCTGATCGAACAAACAAGCCTGGAGTTTGGGGTCGGTCCAAAAATAATGAGGAAAGTAGTCTTCATCCGGCCACGCGGTCTCTCTACCCTCAAATACCATCCCCCTCCAATCTTGAACTGCCCTTGACTCTCGACGAACTCTATTTCCGAAAAAGCTAAAATTTCAATTCGTGAACAAAACAAAGCGTTCTTCGTTTTCCTAGAGCGGAAACGAACAAATTCGTGTGGGCCTTTCTGTAAACCAGGACATGATGATCCTTTAAATTACTCCTTTTGTTGTGTCTGTAAATTGCTTAAACTCGGAGTTTATATATTATATATATACACAGTAATTTGCCGATTGGTATGTTCATTCCAGAAGGGAACGGACGAAAGCAGTCTGGCTCTAGGCCTGGCTCCAAAATTTTGGCATCGTCCAGATGATCCAGATGCACCAAGTCCAAGTAGTTCAAGCAAACCGTAATGCCAGCGACTGTTGCTTTTGCTTGCTGTCTTTCATTCTCTCAACATGGCTTTCAAGTTCTTCGCGTGGAGCCTCATCTTGTCGAACCACCGAGAGCGGAGAAAGTCCTGGTTGACAAACCTCATGAATGAGGCCTGGACGCAGCTCCTGGGAACGGACAAACAAACAAACAAGGCAAGCCAAAAAGGAAAGTTCGGCTGTCGTCTGTAAAGTTCGAGACGACAGTCCTTCCAAGCCAGTCTCGCCATGATAAGAATCCATCATGAAGCATTCAACATGCATCCCCTGCTGTTTGTGGCTAGCCATGCACGGGGCTTGTGATAGGTGTGAAATTGACAATGTGCCGAAACACTCTTTAACCGCTTGAGATCGCTTCGTCATCTTGCTGGCACTGGCACTGGCGCGAGCCCGTCGAATCGCTAGAACTTGCAAGCAAAACGTCATGTATTATATATATATATCTCTCTGCCTTACTTTGTCTGGTCCACCTCTTGGCCCTTTCCGCGCTTTTTGCCGGGTCAAGTGCCTGCTGATGAAAGGCAAAACCCTATGCCCTCTCTACCCGATCAAGCCTCCTCAGGAGGAGACCAGGGTGGTGGAGGGACTGTGAAAAGCTCCGGTGGAACCACAAATCAGGCACGCTATCCCCTTAGGAGAACTTTTTGCTGGGGTCAAGTGCCTGCTGATGAAAGGCAAAACCCTATGCCGCAATGCTTCCTGCTCTTCTGAGGTTTCCCCCTCCAGGTCCTTTGCGACCCGAGCTTCCATGATCTCGAAGAGGCTTGTGTCATCTAGATACAAAGACCACAACTTCTCTTCCTCCTCCAGGCTGGGAAAAACGCTATCTCGCCGTTTTCCCAGGAGACCTCCACCTTGCAAGGGTGATCTGAGCGCCAACCTTCCTGTAGCACTCCCGCTGCTGATGCCCAGCCAATGGGCAGCACTGCCGCTCCTATGTATGTTTCTCCTTCTCGCTCCACCCTAGGCTACTTTTTTAGCAAACGTCATCATCTCAGGCCAACCAGGCGGGAGAGGCTGACACCAGGTCATCCGCGCTCATCCTCGCTACCTTGCCCGCGGGAAGTACCACATGCTGCAGGGCCGGGGCCCCAGTCAGGCTTCTCACATCTCCTTCCAGTACTCGAGTTGCTGCGTTCGTTCCTCGGAAATCCATGATCAACCTCAAGATCGGCCGTTCGTCATCAAGGTACTTGCCGGGCTTCACTATTCCAAAACTGCCATTCGCGAGGAACTCACCCCTGACCAACACCGGAGCTTCGACTGTCTTCACCAGGCCCGCTTATACATCTCCGCCGCAATCTTCTCCCATTCTTCCCGGGAGGCATGTCAGCCGCTCACCCTGATATGAAACCCTGACATCTCCAATTTTTCGGTCCCATTCCCCCATCTCCGGGAGCGGGGTACTTTCGACTTGGACTCAGAACTACCGTCAACGAAAGCCTTCACCGTTTCCCATATTCGATCCAAGGCCCGTGCCTGACTGACACTACAGTGGCATGGTGGACTTTTGCCTGTTTGCCTCCGCCTGTCCACAGAAAGTTTAACAGGACCACTGTCAAACAGTGCCAGACCAGCAATCCAGCTCGTCGCGCGTGGCGAAAGGCCTTTTGCCTTCCGAAAGTCCCCTGACTCTCTCCCGCTATTGCCGTCGTCGGACCCCGGCTTGATGGACCGTTTGAGATAATCACCCAGGTTCGTGCCACTTCGCACGCACACCAAGGCCAAAAGTCCTCCCGTTTCCGAGATGCTCAAACCTTCCTCCTTCGACTCGCCAGGTACCGGCTCAGCTCCTTCATCCCGCTTTTCAACAGTTTCCCGGGGTTTTTCTTTGAGAGCCGCCACAGTTCGTCCTCCCCCAAATAAAGGGCTGTCGAAAACCTCGCGACGACTCAGAAGATCCACTTCGACCTGATTCACTCTTCCTCTCACTTGAAGAATCTCTCCTTTTCTTCCTCCCCCTGCGCCTCTTGCGGCTTCGACTTCGGCCGCGAGTCTCCTTTTTCTTTTCCTCCTCCTTTTTCCTCTGCTGTTCACGGCCACGGACCTGTTTGGACCTCGCCGTGTCTCCACTCTGAGCTCTTCTTTCTTCTCTTCTGTCTCCACCTTCTCCGTTGCTGCCTTCTTTGCTTCCTCCAGGGCCTTGTCCAAACCCGTCGGGTCCTCAAAAAGCCTCCGGTTTTCCTTTTGGGGCCGGCGCTCCTGCAGGTTCCGGCACACGAGCCGTCCAACCATAATTCACTGCCTTTACTTCCGGGTGTCCAGTTTGTATCTGGGTGTCCTGTTTTGTGGGGGTGCTTTTTGGTACATTGCTGCCATTTGGCAGTCAGTGCTCCACTACCACTCGCCAGCCATCATCA